>CM077148.1:105798467-106149179 GCA_039583875.1 Platanthera guangdongensis | reverse complement strand
CAAAGGCACGGGAGGAGCAGGAGGGAAGGAACAACTACCCCCTCAACGGGTCCGTACGAACTCTCGGAGTCTGTCCCGCCACCACTGCTACAAGGGACTGAATCTGAGCCTGTATAGCCACTACCTGCCTCGATAAAGCTTCATTACTCTGCCGCAGGTTTTCTACCAAGCCTCGCTCTGCGCTACTGACGTCTCACCCTCGGATTGGGAGGTCGATCTCGTTGCAGGACGTCTCGCCATCCTATAATCGCACAAGCTTTAGACAAAACCTAGCCCAATAGCTAGAACAAAACTGCCTGGTACAGACAACACACACCTTAAATATGAGCTTCAACTGCAAAACTTGCTCTGGGAGTTGTTTTTACCATGATGATGTAATGCTTAACCTAAGATGGTTCACCACCATCAAAACTAACTCATGTGCCTAAACCATGAATGCATGTATTTGTATTCTTTTTCACTCAAAACCATGTGTGTACATATGTCATCTTGCAAATCTTTAGTTTGGCACATTGTGCTTATGAAATGTTATGTTATGCATGATGTGCTATGCATTCTAAAAAGGCCTTAATGCATGCCATGGGCGGCGTACACATGAAAAGTTATGCATCCCATACTACATAACATTCCCATGCAACGAAAAAAATAAAACGTGCTAGCCGCATTCATGTGGTGAGGTTATGCATCCCATACTACATAACCATCACAATGTTGCCTCCTATGGTGGATCCATATACAAACACATATTATGCATCCCATACTACATAATATGCCCCATATACTTCTTTAATGCTCATGAGTGTAGTGTTCGTGCTTTAGCCAAGACGTGCTGATGACATATCGGTGTGTGTATGGTATGACGCTTACCACTAATGCAAACAAGAGAAAGGTTGCCCGACCATTTGTCAAGCACCTGGCTCTGATACCAACTGTCACAACCTGCATTTTCTGAACGATAAATCGTATCATAGCAAGAGAAAACATGTGCCGTGATGCCACGCCTTGCAGGGGATAACTTCACGCGCTCAGGCAAAACTCCAGACCTTAAATTTTAAAGAAAATCGCTGATTAAATATGAAAGAAAATCAGTTATGTTGAATGGTCGTATCCCTCGGCACGGTGGATCAGCTAGTCCACAATTAAAAGTATATTTATACGCAGCAGAAAATACTTTGCTTCAATTAAGTTGACACCCTAAATGAGCATAAGTGTTCCCGAGGGACACTCAAGGTATGCACGACTCTAAAGGAATATAATATATAGAAAGATAGTCTTTTTACGCTAAGGAAATATAGTGTCTTTGTTTTATAAATATGTTATGCCTGTATATATAATAATGCTTTAAGGGATTAAAATAACTAACATGCAAGCTAGCATAAAATCCTTCCCAAAAAGCAAGTAAACAACCACAAATAGGCAAAAATAGCAGTTTAAAGTTCATACCCAGCATCGCAAGAAGCCACCAGTGGGCGTCAACAACCTGACACACGAACCCACTTGGTGAGTGTGTATGTCTATACAGAAAGGTAAAAGAACTACCTCAAAAAATCGGGGATCAGTTATCTCAGCTACCCAAGAGGCCACCAACAAGCCCCTCCAAAAGAACTAGCTGTTGAACTGGCTACAACCTGGACCTGAGGCATTCAAGAAAAGAACACCTCAGCAAGGAAATAATCAAAAAGTAAATAGAGCATTAGATTTATGAGCAAATAAGAAGGGTTACCAACCCGCACACAAACTGCTATAAGCAAAAGAAAGGGCATGAAAGTAAGAAAAGGGCACTGTCTAAAGACACAGCAAAGCACAACAAGTGCGAGCATTAAAAACAATATGCCCTACAAAAAGATCTGCAAAGCACAACAAGACATATAACATATATGCCGAAGGAAAAAAAAAGAAAACATAAAGAGGAAAGGGACTAACAGTCCTAACACGTGGGTAAGTGGCAGTGGTCAAAACATGGATCTGAATACATAACCAAAATCAGATTTAAGATGGCTAAGGGGTCAAATAGTGGCAGCTTTAGGGTCCCACACACACCAACCCAAACCGGGCAAAAGGCGGTGGCCACAGCTCTCCACATAAAACCACCCTCCAGAGGCCACCAAAACTCCACCACCTGCCACAACCCAAGAGTCGGCATGCAAAAAAAATTAGCCAACACCCAATACCCACCCCCTAGGGAAAGGGAAAAGTCATACTAATAATCCTAAGGAAACACACGAACCCAAGACAGAAGCGTCGAGCCCTCGACGCGACGTTGAGTAAGGCTCCACTAACTTGACACCCAAATACTTAGCCGCAAGTCCTACGCTGGGTGACGGCATTGAGATGAACTCGGCTCACTCGACGCTGTCAGCACTTTCCACATAGGGTAAACGTAAGTTATAGTTAAAACCGCAGCCTAAACTCTCTCAACGCGCGAAAACAGAGAGTTGGAAATTTAATCCCAACCCTCCGTTCCATCCTAACTACTCGGGGCTACCGCAACTAAACCAAAACTAACTAACCGCAGCCTCACCCTAAACTCTAGCTACCCACTGGACACCAAACCTCAGACAAAAGAGAGAACATTGATTTAATTGTAAAAATGCAATGAAGCAGCCCATGACTGAATGAAGGAAAAATGCATCTTATTGCTGTAATTTCTAAGGAGGAAAAATTAAGAAAACAGAAGTATTGCACAGGGAATGAAACAGATTAAGGGTTAGAAATAATTTGGCAAGGCAAGGGAGCCACTTGCCTCAACCTCCCATAAAAACAACAGCTACACCACAGCTTGGCTCTGGCGGCAAGATCGGCCACCTAGCAGACCAAAGCTGAAACTTGAGGAAAAGGAAAGAAATCAGATGTTCTCAACTCCTAGAATCAACCCAAATCAAGAAAAACTTACATGGAATGGAAGATCTAGATGAGGGCAAGCCAAAACCGCTATCGCACGAGAAAAACGAGCTTCCTCCCGCAAACACCGCCAAAAAAAAACCACCGCCCCTCTCAAAACCCTTCCGCTGGAAGCTCTCCAGACCCGGGAACGATGAAAATGAGGAGAAAAAACGGTTCAACGGCAACAAAAGATGCTCTCAGGAGAAATGTACGGAACACGCCCCCAAGACATGCCCGTGACACGGCCCGACACGCCCGTGTCATGGTCTATGTACTTACACACTCGACGAACGTTGATCTCCACTCGACGAAACACGGACACGCCCCAATACACCATACACGCCCGATACAACGTCCCGACACGCCCATGTCACGGGCGTGTACTCACACACCTATCCACTCGACGAACGTCGATCTCCGCTCGACGAAACAGTAACACGCCCATGACACACCGTGTCACAGGCCGTATACCAACTAAAACAACCGCTCGACGATCGTGGAGCACCGATCGTCGAACAGAGAGACACTCCCCATGTCACGCCCGTGTCCGATACGACACGCCCGTGATACGGTCGTGTTCTCACTAAAACACCTCCTAACGACCATCGAGCACAGCTCGACGAACCAAAGGGGGACCCGCCCTGTGACACGCCGTGTCACAGGCCTTGTTCCTACCAAAAACACTCGTCGACCAGAAATCATCGACCACAAAAAAAGAGCTCTACCCGAGCACGATACGCCCTGGGTCACGCCCGTGACCCAGACCGTGTTACCCAAACTTACACAAAAAGAAACCTGCTAACTCCTTAGCAAAAAGACAGGCACCAGCCTACAAGCTCGGCGACTTCAGGCCACGCACAACACAAACAAACAATACAACAGCTAACAAAATCAATCGTCGAAACGATGCGGAAACGATCGATCCGGACTTCGACCAAAACTCGCACCGTAGCTAAACACCCAAGCTACGAAACAACGGTGAGGTCGAAAACAACATCCGACGAACGCACGCTCGGGCTAACACCTCCCGAAGCCAAAACACAAGCATTTCCCTAAGAGGCCCAACCGAGTCACCAAAACCAGACTCCGGCTAGCTAGGGAAACTCGCCAACAGGCTTCAACCAGGCTACACAAGGAACCTAAAGAGCTAGGACCACGCTCTACAATGAAAGGGCCGGAAAATGCGTCATCGTAATGCCAATCCAAGATCAAACAAAACAAATAGAAAACCGGGTGCGTTACAGTGGTGATTGAGAAGGAGAGGTTTTAATGGTATTCCTGAATGGGAGAGGAGAGAATTTCAGTGATATTTTTTGTGGAGGAGGTTGCAGGAGATGAAGCTTGAGTAATAATATGAATTCGTTGTTGTGGTTGTTGTTGTGGTTGTTGAAGAGAAGGAAATTGTGGAAGAGGGTCGTTGTAGTATCTGATGTTGAGGTGGGATGGCTGGAGGTGAGGGAGGTGGAGCAGGGATCTATTTAGTAGGGAGGGAAGGGGTTGGAGCAGCCCTAGTTCTCTTAGAAAGCCTGGTGGAGGAGAAAGAAGACTTAGAGGGCTTGGTGATAGTCCTCTCCCACCTGCCAAAGAGAGCACAGGTGAGCCACTTAGAGGCATTGATGAATATGGTCTGGGACCAGTGATTCAACAGCCTTTTCTTTTAGGAAGATCCCTAAGATCCTTCAAAACAGACCTCTTTCTTGTATTCTTTTTTAATCAGATCAAACATGATCTGAGCCCAATTTACCTTCTTCTTGTTAACCACAACACACATGACCAGGATGGGTGCCTTGTTATGTAGTCATGTGCAGTGTGCTTGCCCATCAACACTTTTCCTACAATGTCTGCTAGGAATTTGAATCAGCATACATGTGTTTCTTCAGTAACTTATTTGGTTTCTCCAGATTAACCCATCATACTCAGCATTACATCATATTCTTTAGTATCAATTTCCAATTCTTCTTCACCTTTAATTAATCCAAAAATTCTATTAGGACGGCTGGTGTAAGAGAAATTGCATTACCAGATACTGTCCCTGTCAGAGTGTTCTCATCTGTGGTGGAGGAAGTATAGATCCACTCCCTGATTTCAGTGCTGGCCAGTTTGATACTGGTTGATATCAGAGTCTTTAAATGATGTTCTTCAAGCAGTTGCAGGATTTCCAAGAAGATTGGGTCGGAATGCTGGAAGAAATCAAAAAATGACATCAAAGCCGGTGTCGAATTCATTGCCATAAGATTTTCCTTTTGGAATCGCCATTAGAGCACCTGCAAAAGAAAAACAACCATCAAGTGTAAAGGAACTGAAAGCGCGGGATGGAGGTCGAAGAAAACCTAGATATAAGGTTTTCCCAGAATATGAATCGAGAAACTCCGTTCCACGAAAAATAAAATAATTTTTTGATCTGATGTCAACGAAATAATTTGTAGTTAAATAATTCGTCGAGCTCACTCTGAGATTTGAAGACATTTCGTCGAGCTCCGTTCGATGAAGGTTTCTGAAGTAGATTCGTTGATCTCCGGTCGACGAACAAACAACTTCACTCACAGAGAGTTCGTCGATCTCCGTTCGACGAATATCTCAAGAACTTTCCCCAGTTCGTCGAACTTCGTTCGACGAACTTTGAAGAATTCATTGAGTGCAGACAGACGTTAAATCAGAGCTTCTCCATTGATCATGCCCAGCTGATTTATAAAGAACAAGTGATTCCTTTCATCCAAGGGTTTGGTGAAAATATCAGCTCTATGTAAATCAGTGAAGATATAGACAATTTTGATTTTGTTTTTTGTCTACACACTCTCTAATGAAATGATTCCTAATGTCTATATGCTTAGTCCTACTATGAGGATAGGATTTTGTGCAAATGGCTATAGAACTTGTGTTATCACATAAGAGAGTTGAATTATTTAAGTTGAAGCCATAGTCCAGAAGTTGGTTTTGGATCCACAGCATCTGGGAACAGCAACTGCCAGCTGCTATATATTCTGCTTTAGCAGTTGATGTTACACAGATGACTGCTTCTTACAAAACCAAGAGACTAATTCTCATACCAAGGAACTGGCAGGTTCCTGAGGTACTTTTTCTGTCCACCCTGCATCAGCAAAGTCAGCATCTGAGTATCCAGTTAACCACTCAAATTCTGACTCAGTAGGATACCATAGGCCGGAGACTGGGACAACTCTTTATATATCTCAAAATTATTTTTAGAAAAATTAGGTGAGATTTTTAAGGTTTACTTGGAACCTAGCACAAATACATGTGGCAAATATGATATCAGGTCTGCTAGGTGTAAGATATAATAGGGACCCAACAATGCCCATATAAAACTCTGGTCAACAGGTTTCCCATGTGGATCAGAATCTATTACAGCATTTTGTAGCTATTAGTGTTTTCTTTGCTAAGGCATCGACCATCTTAAACTTCTTAAGGAGCTCTTTAACATACTTAGCTTTGGAGATGAAGATGCCATCAGGTAGCTGCTTCACTTGGAGATTAAGGAAGTAGGAGAGCTCACCCATGCTACTCATCTCAAACCTAGAATGCTGAGGTCAGAAAATCTTTTGCATAGTTTAAAGTCAGTAGATCTGAATATGATGTCATCCACATAGATTTGTTCTAACAACATTATAGTCTTATGGTGTCTAGTAAAATATGTTTTATCTACTATGCCTCTAGTGAATCCATCTCTATCAGAAAGCTAGCTAAAGTCTCATACCAAGCTTTTGGAGCTTGCCATAGACCATAGAGGGCTTTATGCAATTTAAATACATGATAAGGATTTGTTGGAGAGATAAAACCTGGAGGTTGTTCAACATAGACTTCTTCTTTTAGTACTCCATTCAGAAAATCACACTTTACATTCATCTAATATACCTTGAACTTCTTGTAGGCAGCATAGGAAAGAAAGATTCTGATTGCCTCTAACCTTGCAACTTGTGCAAAGGTTTGATCATAGTCTATGCCTTCTTCTTGCCTATATCCTTGAGTATCAAACATAGCCATGTTCCTCATAAGTGCACCTTGGGCATCTAGTTTGTTTCTATATACTCATTTAGTTTCAATGAATGGGATGAGTTGATGCCTTGTCTGTATACCTACTGTTATGTCTACAAATCACTTGGGATCTAGGGTGATCCCTTAGTGTGACAAGATCAGTTGGGTGGAGTGGTTCAGCAATAGTATTTTGAATTAATTCCTCTTATAGAACTGTGTTTGTTGTTGGTTGAAGTTCAATCACTTCAGTGCTTTCTTATTCACTATCTTTATCAACTTGTGGAGAAGGATGTGTTAGAGCCTCTTGGGTGAGGCTTAGTCAATCCAAATTCTCACATTAGTGAGGTACTTGCAAAGGATTACTGGTAGAAATCTCTTTCTCCTAGCAAGTCATGTTAGCCTCATCAAAAGTAACATGAATTGACTCTTCAATTTTTCATGATGATTTATTAATACCCTATAAGCTTTGCTTACTTGGGAATATCCGAGAAAAATTCCCTCTTCAGCCTTAGCTTCAAACTTTCTAAGTTATTTTTTGTTATTTTTATGTATATAGCACACACATCCAAATACTTAAAATAGGTGATTTTAAGTTTCTATCTCTTTAAGTAATTCATAGGGAGTCCAATTCTTAAGTTTGTGTATCAAACTTCTATTCAGTACATAATTGCTGTGCTTACACAGCCTCTACCCAAAAGGATAGAGGCATGTAAGCATTTTGCAAGTAATGTGCATGTAGCTTCAATCAGGGTTCTATTGTTCCTTTCAGCTACCCAATTTTGTTGGGGAGTTCTAGGAGCTGAGAAGTAGTGCCTGATACCTTCCTTCTCACAGAACTCATGCATAAGAAGAGACTCAAACTCTATACCATGATCACTTCTGATCAATGCAACATGAGTAGGGTACTCAATATGTATGGTCCTCAGAAAATCTATAAAGAACTTTAAAGGTATCTGACTTAGATCTCAGGAAGAACACCCAAGTGAATCTTGAGAAGTCATCTACAATAACTAGGGTATAGTATTTCGCTCCTAGGCTTTGTACAGTAATGGGTCCAAAGAGGTGCATGTGTAAGAAAATACAAAATCCTATTTGAATCACTTTTATTTACTGACTTAAAGCTAGATTTAGTTTTCTTACCTAGTTGACAAGCCCTACAAAGGCCTTCCTTCTTGTAGGACCAGAAGGTAAACCTCTCACAAGGTTGTCTTTAGATAGCCTAGCAGTGATTTTCATATTTACATGTCCTACCATTTTATGCCATAATTCATTTTGATTGCAAACTATATTATGCAAACAAATATCTGAATTGGCAAATAGAAATCAACTAAATAAATTTTCCTGTCTATTTCCTATTAAAACATTTTGTTTTTCTTTATTAGAAATAATACAAGTTCTTGAATTAAAATGTACCTGATAACCTTCATCACATAATTGGCTTATGGAAATGAGGTTATGCTTGAGTCCACTTACATAGGTCACCTACTTGAATGTGACTGCTCCAATCCTTACTTCTCCATAGCCTTCAGACTGGCCACACTTTGAATCACCAAAGATGACCTTTGGTCCTAGCTTGGACTTATAATTGTATAGGTTGTCCTGCTGCCAGTCATGTGCTTGGAGCATCCACTATCCAGTACCATGTTTGATTAATCTCTGGACAGCTCTTTTCCTGCAATGAAAACAGTTAGTTGTTCTTGACCCAGGTTACCTTGGGTCCTTCATATTGTTGATAAGAAAAACTAGATATCACAGAGTACTCAGGTTGTGATTTATATCCTATGGATGATATCTTCTTGGAGGTATTGTCCAATCTGCAAGTGGGTTAAATGGTTTCTTAGTTTGATTTGAGTTGGTGTTATAATTATAGTTTTGTAAGTCTGACTGGGTTCGACGAATTGTTGGGAGTTCGTCGACCAGAGTTCGACAAAATGGGATGAGATCGTCGATCTCTACTAAGAGAATGAACAAGTTCATTTTCTGTGCCCCAAGTAGGTCGATCTCTGCTCGACGACCCATACAAAGTTCGTCGATCGCAGTAAGATGAATGATTATTAATAAAATTTTGTTCAACGTTCGTCGACTTGAGTTCGACAAACTGGCCACATTTTGTCGATCTAAGTTCGATGAAATCTGCTGAACTTTGTTTTTTTCAAGTTTTTCTGATTTCTTTTGTTTTGACCTTTTTAAGTTGGGCATTTCTTCTATGGTTTCTTTTATTGGTTATTATTTCTTTGCCTTAGCAGAAACAAATTTAATGGGGGTTGATAAAAAAATCTTCTTCAGAATGGGGGATAAAACTTGAATGTAGCACCCAATACCAGCTTGCCATTTGTCTGGCATTGATTGTGCTTGTGATGTCCATCAGCTTAAGGCTTCTCCCAATTAGAGATTCCTCAAGTTGTTTTGGCCTCACATAACTCATTTTTAACAGAATAATTTGTTCATTAGGTAATGTAAGTTCATCTTTTAGCTTTATGATTTCAGATTTCACTGTCTCTTGACTAGTTAGTTTTTCCTGAGTGTTTTGATTTCTTTTCAGAATTTTATTAAATCAATGCACATAGTTTTAAATTCAATTTTAAAAGCATCAGAATTATAGTCAAAGGATAAAAGTACCTGATCAGCTTCTGTCTCTGAAGCTTCTTCATTGTCAGAATCTTCTTCTTTTGATTGACTTCTAGAGGCATCAATTGTCATAAGACATACTTCTTTAGCCCTTGCCTCTTCCTCATCTTCACTGGAGCTGGAGGATGTGGACTCATCCTCAGTTTCACTCCAAGATTCAGCTACAAAGACATTCTCCTTCTTCTTGTATTTGTTAGAAGAAGGTCTGCTGCTTTGCTATCTTCTAGAATCCTTCTCTCTTATCTTTTCCTTCTTTTGATCTTCTGGACACTCTGAGATGAAGAGTCCAGGTTTCCTGTAGCCAAAGCAAACCACTTCTTTAGTGGGGGTTTGTTCAATACCTTTCTTGTCATCCTGTCTCGATGACTTTCTTCTGAAATCCTTCCTTGCCATTGTAATAGAATCTCTTGGCAAAGAGGCTCATCAGATCTTCATTCACAGTTGAGGTTTCAGTTTCTTCAACATCTTTAAAAGCTATGTTGTGCTCCTTCCTTGCTGGTGGAGGTATTCCTCTGCTCAGCTGCTTCTCTAGATTTGATCAGCTGCTCATAAGACTTGAGCTTTCCTAAAAAAGATTCTGTGGAAATCTCATTTAGGATCCTGGCCTCCTTGATTGGCCAGATCCTTGAATCCCATGAGCTTGGGAAGCACGTGAGGAATTTGTCATTCACCTCAGTGAGGGTGATTGTTTAAATTTTTCTCAACGTGGTCAGAAGATAGCCCAAACACCAAATTAATATCTTCGGAACTACCCATTCGCACGCTGAACCTGCGGAAACCCAAGGACTAGAGGTTGCACCCAACAAAACAATGGAAGCACAAGAAGATCTTATTATGCATTCACTTCATTACAATCCGAGGCATACATAGCGAGACATGATTTCGCTAGTATACAGCTGTAAACAGAAAGAACCAAAAAACAGGCGGGCGGACAGAACTCCAGTCCGCCGAGAACCGCCCAAGCTATGCTGCAATCCGCCGAATACCACGGAGTCCGCCGAGACCGCGAGGCCGCGCGGACAGACCGTTATTCGCCTCCTGCTGAACCCGAACTGAGGAACTCCCCTACCCGCCTGAAGCCGCGGACAGGTTATTGAAGCTGGGAAAGTTGAAACAGAACTGACAAGCCGCAGAGCGACCTCCTGCTGAGTCCGCAGAGACCGCACACTTCCAAGCACTGACCGAAGTCACAGCCAAGCTCCTGGCTCCTTGAAGTTATCCGCGCGACCTGCACACAGCAAACCGTCAGCCTGAAACAATCCGCGCGGACTGAAAAACACAGACCGCAGCACTCGCCCAACCCAATTTACTGTTCACTCACGTTACTTCTGTTACTGTAGATGTGCCAGGGGGGTCCTATTTATAGGCCAGGTGAGGAGTGTGGTCACCGCCCATGAGATAGCGACACCGCCCCAGCCCGCGCGAACACAAACGACCGTCCGCTCAGTCCGCGAGGACTTAGCCAGTCACCAAGGGAAACCGCCAGGAGCAAGGCAACCATTGACGAACCCTCTCCAGTCCGCCCAAGCTAAGCGGACAAGGCACCAGCCCGCAAAGCTCCAACTGCTTCAGGACAGCACCCTCTTCAATGGCAGTCCGCACCAACCCGAGGCAGTCCGCAAGACTCACACCTCAATCCGCCACAAGTCCACGACCAAAGGCAAACAGCAACAGTCCGCCCGGTCACAGCGGACTTGGCGGATACGGCGGACACCATGAACTTGACACCAAGTGTGACCAAGTCCAAAACCATCAAGGGCCAGTGCGAGCATGGCGGACACAAAGTCCCGTCCGCCAAACACCCTAGCACAGACCGCAACCAGTCCGCGAGCTCCTCGCACTTGTCCAACGCAGCAGCACCAAGCCGGACTCCAAACATCAGTCCGCCAACCGGTCTCCACAGCAAGACCTGCTGTAACACCTGAGCTCGACAAGGCCTCAGCCAAGCTCAAGGCCCAGTCCGCAACAGCCCCAACCGCGGACACACCAGTCCGCAAGGCTTCCCGCGAACTCGAACCAACCCGCCAACAGCACAAACTTGCACCCGCGACCACTGAGCAAAGCACCAGTCCGCAAGCCTCTCTATCCGCAGATACCAGGCCGCACCAAACCGCGGACTCCATGCAACAACCCGCTCAGAACACAGCCGGCTTCCACCAGACTTCTTCACCAGGCCGCAACCCACAGTCCGCCCAGTCCGCCCAGTCCGCCAAAGCTGTCCGCACAGGCCGCGCGGCCTGTCCCGTCACCCACTTCCACTTCACAAATTTCAACACTCCCCCTTGAAGTGAGAAGTGGTGACCAAGCCCAGCAAGCTGCGCAAGCGTTCAAAAGGCCCCTTCGACAGCGGCTTCGTGAAGATGTCAGCAAGATTATCTTCACTCCGAACATGCCCGACCAGCAGAGACCCCTCCAACACCTTCTCCCTGATGAAGTGGTGATCAATCTCTATATGCTTGGTCCTGGCGTGACACACTGGATTGTTTACCAGTTTGAGAGCACTCTCATTGTCACCCCGGAGTAAAGTAGGCCCTTGCACTTCTTCATGAACATCCTCTATGAGCCTCCTCAACCAAACGGCTTCCCGAGCAGCCAAGGCCGAAGCCTTATACTCCGCCTCCGTGGTTGAAACCGACACCGAGTCCTGCTTCTTGCTACACCACGAGATGCTAGCTGAACCGCAAGTGAACACATAACCTGAAGTAGACCTTCGATCATCCGAATCACCGCCATAGTCAGCATCCGTGTACCCGAGCAACGCAAACTCCGCATCCCTTCCATAGAGGAGTCCCATCTCAGAAGTCACCTTGACATACTTCAGAATCCCCTTCGCCGCCACTAGATGAGATTGCCTTGGTTCAGCCATATACCGACTTACTCGGCCAACAGCATAAGCTATATCCGGCCTTGTAATCGTCAGATAGATCAAGCTCCCAACAAGAGCCCTGAACACCAAGGGATCATTAAGCACCCTTCCCTCATCTCGTCGAAGCTTTAGCCCAGATTCCAGTGGAGTAGAGCACTTCTTCCCTTCGCCCATGCCAAACCGCTTCACAATACGATCAGCATACCCTTTCTGGCTAATGAGAATCCCGCACTCCTTCCTCTCCACTTCCAGACCAAGAAAGTGATGCAACTCTCCCAAGTCTTTCATCTCGAAGCGTATAGCAAGCTCTCCCCTGAGCCTTGCTACTTCCTCCTCCGAGTTTCCTGTGATGATCATATCATCCACATACAGCAGGACCAAGACTCTTAGCTCTCCCTTCTTCTTGACGAACAAGCTTGAATCCGAGTTAGAAGCCAGGTATCCACAGAACTGCAGGTACTCTGCAATCTTCCCATACCACGCTCGAGGAGCTTGCTTCAACCCATAGAGAGCCTTCCTGAGTTTGCAGACATAGTCCGGATGCTTCTCAGAGACGAAACCAAGCGGCTGATCCATGAAGATGTCCTTGTCAATCTCTCCGTAAAGAAAGGCATTCTTCACATCGAGTTGCCACAACCTCCATCCCTTGCTAGCAGCCAAGGCGATCACCACTCTTACAGACGTCATCTTCGCAACTGGACTGAATGTCTCCTCATAGTCTTCTCCATACTGCTGTGAGAATCCTCTAGCGACCAGGCGAGCCTTGAACCGATCAATGCTCCCATCAGCCTTCTTCTTCAACTTATACACCCACTTGCAAGTAACCGGAGTAATGCCATCAACCTTGGGCACAAGGTCCCAGGTTTCATTCTTCTTCAGAGCATCAATCTCTTCCTTCATGGCACCTTCCCACTCCTTCACTCCAGTGGCCTCGTTGAAGTTTGCAGGCTCTCGCTCATCCAGAGGACCTGCAAAGAAGCAGGAGACAAAGCTCACTGCATTCCCATCACAGTACCGAGCCGGTGGCTTAACCACCCTCTTCGATCTCCGAAGACACGGCTCCTTGCTCACGGCTTCCGTTGCTTCTTCAGGCTCCACTCCTACCTGGGGCAAGCATTGAGCAGTGCTCCCCCTGCTTCCTGAGCCAGAAGGCTCAGCCTCGGAGTTCGAAGCAACAGGAGCTGCTGGTGAAACAGCAAGCTCCTCTTCCAAGCCTTCAGCAGCCTCCACCGGTGCTTCCTCAACCTTGCTACTTCCGGTAGGCTCCACCGAGCCACCTCCATATGACGTCAGCTCGTCAAAGACAACGTCTCTTGACACCACGAACTTCTTCGTCACAGGGTCCATGCACTTCCATCCCTTCTTCCGCTCATCATAGCCAACAAAGACAAGTTTCCTTGCCTTCGCATCCAGCTTTGTCCGTGAAGCATCCGGGACATGCACGTAGCAAGTTGAACCGAACACCCGAAGGTGTCCAACACTCGGCTTCTCCTTCAGCAACAGCTCAATAGGAGTCTTCATGTTGATAGGGCTGAGTGGCATCCGGTTGATAACATATGCAGCACAAGACATTCCCTCCGCCCAAAAGGACCTCGGGATATCTTTCGCATGCAGCCAGCATTTGCAGGTTTCCGTCAAATGACGGATCTTCCGCTCCGCTACCCCATTTTGTTGTGGAGTGTGAGCACAAGTAAGCTCCCGTTGGATCCCGTGCTTCCTGCAGAAGTTAGAAAACTCGGAAGAGACAAACTCTCCCCCGTTATCAGTTCGAAACTTCTTAATCCGCAAGCCAAGCCGGCCTTCTACCAACTCCTTGAACTCCACGAACAAACGGAAGGCATCCGACTTCTCCTTTAAGAAGTACACCCAAGTATACCTTGAGTAGTCATCAACCAAGACAAGCATGTATTTGCTTCCACCAAGGCTGGCAGTAACAGTTGGTCCCATCAGGTCGCCATGAATACACTCCAATGGTTTCTTGCTCCTTGTTTGAGATTTATCAAACGGAAGGCGATGTGCCTTACCGTATTGACAGCCCGCACAAACATGCCCATCACCAAAGGAGGACAACATCGGCAACCCCCTCACCAGACTTCTACTCGCCATTGCCTTTAGCTTGTCCATGCCAACATGCCCCAGCCTCTCATGCCAGATAGCCGCACTATCATTGGCTCTCATCTTATCAACATAGGCACTGGTGGAAAGAACAAACAAGTTCTTCACCCTCCTCCCAACATGAGCAACATCAGCCTTTACCGCTGATACGTTGCGAAGGAACCTCACGTCTGTTGGCCCAAACAGAACGTGATACCCAGCGTCCACCGCGTTGGTCACCGAGAAGAGGTTCTTCTTCATGCCCGGCACGTGATACACACTCCTTAACGTGAGTGGCCCCTGATCACTACCCAAAGACACGACCCCCTCCTTCTCTACTGCATAAACAGTATTATCAGCAGTGATAATAGCTTCATTACCTGAGTAAGCCTGCATGGAGGTGAACTTCGACTTGTCTCCGGTGAGGTGATGACCACACCCGGAGTCGATGATCCACTCGCTGTTGAAGTCCTCAGCAGATAAGGCCCGGACACAAGTGCCCGTCATGAAAGCTCCTCCCCATTCTGCTTCTTCACTTCGTGAGCAAGCTTCCTCCTTTCCCGCAGCATGCCCAGGCTGCAGTTTGACCTTGCAGTCCCGCTTGAAGTGCCCTCGCTGATGACACCGGTAGCACTTCAGATTCTTCTTCCAGTCCTTAGGAGCATTGCTCCTCTCCGGCGGATATGAAGTTGAAGTCTCCTTCTCAACAGCGGCCTGCACCTTCTTCTTCTTCTTCCCTTCCCATCCCTTCTTCTTGCCTGAGAAGAGAGCCTCGCTGCCTTCCTGATTCAGATTCACTCCAGCCATCTGCCTTGCTAAGCTCTCCTGCGAGGCAAGCAGATTCTCCAGCTCCAGCAGAGACGGCTGAGTAGCCCACCCTTGAACAGACGTAACAAAGGCCACATACTCCTTCCGCAAGCCGCGGAAAATGTGCCTTTTCATCTTTGCCTCAGAGATAGGCTCATCAGGATCCAGCGCCGACAGCTCAGCACACAAGCTCTTCATCTTTAAGAAGTACCTGGAGATGGAAAGGTCTCCCTGAGTTGCCCTGGCCAACTCATTCTCCAGGAACTGAAGCCGCGCCACATTCTTCCTATTGAACAACTCATCAATGGTCGTCCAAATATCAGCAGCCGACTCACACCCAATGATGTGATCAAACAGTTCCGGAGAGACAGCTCTCTTCAGAACGAACTCTGCCTTAGCATTAGTTCTTCTCCAGAGCCTCACCTGTTCAGCAGTACCGAAAGCAGCAGTTACTTCCTGTCTGTCGTCTCCACCGACAACTTCCCACAGCTCCTCGCCTAGAAGATAACTCTTCATGCACGACTTCCACTTTTTATAGTTAGTCGGCGTTAAGAGTTCAATGCCCAGACCTCTTGCTAAGCTTCCTTCCATTGCAATCACCTGTTGGTACCCTTCAGCAGCTCCGAGCAACAACACAGGTTGATCACCACTCAATCACTGAGTAACAACACTGGCTGACCTCCGCTCACGCAACTGAACCTCCGCAACCTCAGAAACCTCGCTCTGATACCATGTTAAATTTTCTCAACGTGGTCAGCAAGATAGCCCAAACACCAAATTAATATCTTCGGAACTACCCAGTTCGCACGCTGAACCTGCGGAAACCCAAGGACTAGAGGTTGCACCCAACAAAACAATGGAAGCACAAGAAGATCTTATTATGCATTCACTTCATTACAATCCGAGGCATACATAGCGAGACATGATTTCGCTAGTATTACAGCTGTAAACAGAAAGAACCAAAAAACAGGCCGGGCGGACAGAACTCCAGTCCGCCGAGACCGCCCAAGCTATGCTGCAATCCGCCGAATACCACGGAGTCCGCCGAGACCGCGAGGCCGCGCGGACAGACCGTTATTCGCCTCCTGCTGAACCCGAACTGAGGAACTCCCCTACCCGCCTGAAGCCGGCGGACAGGTTATTGAAGCTGGGAAAGTTGAAACAGAACTGACAAGCCGCAGAGCGACCTCCTGCTGAGTCCGCAGAGATCGCACACTTCCAAGCACTGACCGAAGTCACAGCCAAGCTCCTGGCTCCTTGAAGTTATCCGCGCGACCTGCACACAGCAAACCGTCAGCCTGAAACAATCCGCGCGGACTGAAAAACACAGACCGCAGCACTCGCCCAACCCAATTTACTGTTCACTCACGTTACTTCTGGTTACTGTAGATGTGCCAGGGGGGTCCTATTTATAGGCCAGGTGAGGAGTGTGGTCACCGCCCATGAGATAGCGACACCGCCCTAGCCCGCGCGAACACAAAACGACTGTCCGCACAGTCCGCGAGGACTTGGCCAGTCACCAAGGGAAACCGCCAGGAGCAAGGCAACCAATGACGAACCCTCTCCAGTCCGCCCAAGCTAAGCGGACAAGGCACCAGCCCGCAAAGCTCCAACTGCTTCAGGACAGCACCCTCTTCAATGGCAGTCCGCACCAACCCGAGGCAGTCCGCAAGACTCACACCTCAATCCGCCACAAGTCCACGACCAAAGGCAAACAGTAACAGTCCGCCCGGTCACAGCGGACTTGGCGGATACGGCGGACACCATGAACTTGACACCAAGTGTGACCAAGTCCAAAACCATCAAGGGCCAGTGCGAGCATGGCGGACACAAAGTCCCGTCCGCCAAACACCCTAGCACAGACCGCAACCAGTCCGCGAGCTCCTCGCACTTGTCCAACGCAGCAGCACCAAGCCGGACTCCAAACATCAGTCCGCCAACCGGTCTCCACAGCAAGACCTGCTGTAACACCTGAGCTCGACAAGGCCTCAGCCAAGCTCAAGGCCCAGTCCGCAACAGCCCCAACCGCGGACACACCAGTCCGCAAGGCTTCCCGCGAACTCGAACCAACCCGCCAACAGCACAAACTTGCACCCGCGACCACTGAGCAAAGCACCAGTCCGCAAGCCTCTCTATCCACAGATACCAGGCCGCACCAAACCGCGGACTCCATGCAACAACCCGCTCAGAACACAGCCGGCTTCCACCAGACTTCTCACCAGGCCGCAACCCACAGTCCGCCCAGTCCGCCCAGTCCGCCAAAGCTGTCCGCACAGGCCGCGCGGCCTGTCCCGTCACCCACTTCCACTTCACAAATTTCAACAGTGATGTCCTTGTCCAAGGTCTTTAGCTCATTGATGATTGAGTTCAACATATTTTACATATCTGTAATTGATTCTACATCCTCCTTCTTGAAGTTCTCATATTGTGATATGAGATTGGATCTTCAGTCTTTTCTTTCAATAGCAGATCCAACCATCATTTGATTAAGGGAATCCTAAATGGCCTTGGCTGATGTGCATTCAGCATCCTTCTGGAAGATGTCATCTGACATGGTTTGGGCCATAATTTTCATGGCTTTGGCATCAACAACTTTAGCCTTCTTTTGAGCCTTAGACCACTCAGGTGGTGGAACTGCATTAGTGCTGGATGTTGCTGTAGAGGTTGATGTTTAAGGAGGACCTGTCACAATGGAATTGTAGATATCCTCATCAATAGAGTTCATATATAACTTAATTCTTGCCTTCTAGATGGCAAATTATTTAGATTGCATACTGCAAATCTGGTGCTTGCATAGTCTTTATTATGTGCCATGCTGTGTGTATAATCTTAAGAGAAATAAAAAGCAGATCTAACTCATGAACTTTTGTTCAAGGGTTAGCTTGTAAAAACAAAGGAACCCTGCTCTGATACCAATTGAAAGCTAGGGGTTAGATCTGAAATACTCTAGAGGGGGGGTGAATAGAGTATTTAGGGTTTATAGAATTTTTGCTAATTAATTCAATCTATTACTAGTGCTGCGAAAATTTAATTAAAAACACAAACTCAACAACCTAGCAAGCACAGCCACAACAAGAACAAACGAAAAAAGAGCAAACCAGACAACACAAGAATTTTATAGTGGTTCCCCTAAACTTGGGTACATCCACTCTTCTACCATCTAGTAGGAATCCACTCAGGTTTTTGATCAGGTGACTACCATCAATGAGATTTTGATCAGGTGCTCAAAAACCAAACCTCAGGTCTTTTGATTAGGTGACTTGCAACCAGGAATAACTTTTGATGGGAGTTAAGAACCCCTTATACAGCGGGGGATGAGAGAGTGATTTTGTCTTCTCTTTCTCATATACAACTGAGAAGACTATAGTGGAAAAATGATGTTAGCAAAGGATCCCCATGAGATATAAAATGCTTCAGGAAGTTGAATCCTTGCTGCAGGGTGATAGGTCTTCAAACTTTTGCTTTGACCAGAAGAACTCCAGAAACTTCTTAACAGATTGAGTGTTTGTTGTCCTTTGAAGATTCCTGGGATGTAGAAGGAAGTAGACTCTTGATCTTGAATGTATGTTCTTCTTCTTCAGCTTGCTGTTCTTTTCTCTGGTCATGGGCTAGGGCTTCTTGTCTCTTGACAGTGTTGTTTCCCTGTGAGTTCTATGTTCTGTATATTTTTTATGTAAGTTTTTCTATATTCCTGTATTGCTATATTTTATGTGTATTGTCGAGAGAGATGAAGAAAATCCCGTTTATATTTTCCATATAATTTCCCTTTGAAATTTGAATTCCTTTCTTCATTAAATGCTGACGGCCTGGAGAATATTTGCATTGATTTATTTCCCCAACTGTCCCATGGAAAAATAGCAAGCAATAATCCTTATGTAGACTGTAATCAATGCTTGCTTCTAACGGTAATATTCAGAGAATATTTATGCATTGATTACTCAGGAATTATTGCAATAAAAAAGAGATAGAGGGAGCGAAATTTCTAAGTCTGGAACTTCATAGAAATCGTTGAGCAGAATTCGTCGATCTGTGTCCAGATTTCGTCGAGCAGAGAAGTCAAGTTCGTCAACCAAAAAATAGTTGTTCATCGAGCTGACATCCAAGATCGTCGACCTAAGAATTGATAACTACTTTCTCTAGACCCGTCAACTCTGTGCATCATGTTCGTCAAGCTGAGAATATAACGTCGTCGACTGAATAACGTAATTCCATGTTTCGTGGACTAAAGAATATTGAAGTAATGTGTCCAGAAATCATCAACCTCAAAACTTGGTTTGTCGACCTGAGAACTAGTTTTGTCGAGCTGAGAACTTCTAACTACAACTTGATAAATCTTGCCAACTCTGTGGTCTAAGTTCGTCGAGCTGAGAAGGTGAGTTCGTCGACTGGAGTGTGGTTCTGGACTTAGAATACTTAGTTATTTCTGGAGTAAGATGTTGAAGTACAATACCTAGAGATCGTCAACCTGAGAACTAAGTTCGTCGACCTGAGAACTAAGTTCGTCGACTGGAGTTAAGTGAAGAATTCTGGACTTGGAATGTTGAAGTATACTCTGGAATTCGTCGACCTGAGAACTATGTTCGTCAAGCTCAGCTCAGAGAATTATCTCTAATTTCGTCGAGCTGAGCATGACTTTCGTCGACCTGAGTTCGACGAACGTCGAACTCATTTTCTGAGTCTTTGATATTTCTTTAAGTCTTGAGTCTTTTGCAGTCTGTCGATGGCTGGTTCATGTGGTGCTCACTCTAAGGACATGGCCTAAACTCTAGGACATAATCATGACCCGGGCTATACATGTTGGGTCAGACATCCTAATTTAGTGAACCTAACCCAAATCTAACTAGGGATCCAACAAAAACTTCTCCAAAAATATCACAAAATAACCTATCATAATCATGCAAATTCTTTATGAAACTCAAAAGGCTAGTGTGATTTGATTGGTTGGAAATTTTGTCTTTGGTGAAAATGATATGAAAAGAGGAGCTATAAAAGGAAATTGGAAAAAAAAAGCTCAAAAGCGGTTAACTAGTGGTGAAAGTTTTTAGGTTGGCTGGAAAGCTCAAACGAAAACAAAAATGGCCTAAATTATTTTCACGCTTTTAAATTTATTTAAAGCATAAATTTGAAAATTTTCAAAAAAGCAAATCCTAGATAATAAAAGAGGATTGATGAAATTATCTTGAAAATAGAAATAATAGGTCACATGGATCGTTCATATCTACTACGCTATTCAAAGTTGACCTTTCAAAAATTATCTAAAAAAGAAAAGGAAAATAGTGGATGATGATTTTTGAGAAAGAAAAGAAAATAAATAACAAAAAACCATAATAGAAATGCGATTTTTAGAAAAAATTTTCACCTTAACACGCTATCGTGAATTAGAAACACAGCAAGACCAACATTTTACTTGTGAAATATAATTAAAAAAATTGATTAGAAAAATTATAATTAGCTAAGTTGTTTATGTCAGATTTTGAGAAAAACAAAATAAAAACAAGGGGTACTATTGAAATACCAAAATGTCTAAACTATTAAAGTAAAAAAAACAAAAAGCATATATTTTTTTAATTTTGAAATATTCCCTTTTTTGGATTTTGGAAATATTTTTTTTTTGGAATTTTAAGATATTCATTTTTTTTATTTTTGAAAAAAATTCACAAAAAGTAAAAAAAATATTCACAAATAGCAAAAAGAAGGAGGAAGTCCTCCCCCAAGCTTAAAATGGACATTGTACTCAATGGAGAAGGAGGTTAGAGAGAGAGAAAAAAATTAAAGTACAGAATTGAAAAATTGGATTAAAAAATAGGTACTTCCCCAGATTTATTTGCTGCGAAAGCTAAGTGATGCCGCTCCCCATGCATGTGCTTTGGATCTTCATGAAATGTCTTCTTTGGACTTCGTGATGGATTCAACAGCTTGGTAGCAGATGATCGCAGAAGCTTCAGCTTGTCGGAGCCGTCTGGGGCAAAAATTGTAAAATAAAGAAAACAAAAAAAAAAGATAACTTGGGTTGCCTCCCAAGAGCGCCCTTCTGTTTAAAACGTCGTTTGAGCTTGACGCAACAAAATAATATTGTCCAAAAATATTTTATAAAACAAAGTTCAAAGAAATAGTTCAAAGTTTTAATAAAAATAAAACAAAGTTCCAAACTAATCAAAAGTTAGATCATGAAGGATAGAGTTAACACAGTTAGGACTGACATCATCACAGAAATACAGTTTAAAACGCTGACCAATCACTTTGAAATTAACCATATCAGGGTGGGAAATCAAAACAGTACCCTAAGGAAAAACTTCTAAAACAGTAAAGGGCCCAGACCAATGTGATTTTAACTTGCCCGTAAATAAACCTAAACGAGAGTTATATAAAAGAACTTGGTCTCCCGACTTAAAGGTTTTTGGGTGCCTAAGGTGCTTATCATGAAAGCGTTTCGTCCACTCTTTATAACGTTTGTTATTTTCGTATGCGTAAGAGCGCCACTCGTCGAGTTCGTTGAGTTGAAATTTTCTTAGGTCGCCGATAGAGTGGGGATCGATATTTAAGAATCGCAAGGCCCAAAAAGCATGGTGTTCTAATTCTACGAGTAAATGATATGATTTTCCATAAACCAACTAATACGATGTACATCCGAGGGTGGTTTTTACACTATTCGGTAGGCCCATAGAGCATCGTTTATTTGGTTGACCAGTCTTTCATAGAAGTTGAAACAGTCTTTTCTAATATTCTTTTTTATTTCTTTGTTCACTACTTCGACTTGTCCATTAGTTTGGGGGTGGTTGGCGGTTGAAAGCTTATGTGTAACGTCGTATTTAGTAAGGACTTTAGAAAACTGTGCGTTACAGAAATAGGAAACCCTATCGCTAACGATGGCGCGCGGCGTACCGAATCGAGAGAATAATTTTTTTAAGAAAGTAACTACAACTCGGGAGTCGTTCGTAGGAAGATCTTGGGCTTCGGACCATCGTGAAACATAATCAATGGCAACTAAAATATACTTATTTCGGAAGCTAGAAGGAAGAGGGCCAACAAAATCAATTCCCCAGAGGTCGAAAATTTCGCACTCAAGGAAATAATTTTGTGGCATTCCATTTTTATTGGAAATGTTGTCGGACCGTTGGCAACTATCACACCTACACACAAAGGCTTGCACGTCTTTAAATAGGCTAGGCCAGTAAAAACCCGCGTAAAGCACCTTGTGAGCGGTGCTAGCAGCTTGATAGTGCCCACCATCGGACCTTCATGTAAGTGTTTTAAAATATCTATTCCTTCTTCATAAGAAACACATCTCCTTATCACTTGTTCCGCACAGACAATGAAAAGATGCGGGTCCTCCCAAAAATAGTTCTTTAACTCAAAAAAGAATTTCTTCTTTTGTTGAGAGGAGAACTCTTTTGGGAGTACAGAAGCCACTAAGTAGTTGGCAATGTGTGCAAACCAAGGAGAAGGAGAAGTGCTAATTGAATGCAGCTTCTCATCAGGAAAATAATCATTAAAAGATTTTTCATCTAGATTTTCAATGAATGGATTATCTAGGCGCAAGTGGTCATCGGCGGCCAAATTCTCAGCTCCTCGCTTATCACAGATTTCTAAGTCAAACTCCTGGAGGAGTAAGACCCAGTGAATAAAGCGCGGCTTGGCATCCATTTTGGCAAGAACATATTTGAGGGCCGTGTGGTCCGTAAAAACGGTAATTTTTGAAAGTGTAATATAAGGGCGGAATTTATCAAAAATGAATACTAGATCTAGGAGCTCCTTCTCGCCTGTGGTGTAATTTTCCTGTACAGATGTGAGCGTCATACTTGCATAATAGATGGGGTGGAAGTTTTTAGATATGCGTTTACCTAATACGGCTACCACCGCAAAACTACGCGCATCGTACATTATCTCAAAGGGAAGGTCCCACACCGGAGCTATCATAATCGGGGCATTAATTAATTTTTCTTTCATTAAATTAAAAGCAGCTAGTCAAAGGTCAACAAAAATGAGTGGGGCATCTTTTTTTAAGAGATGGGTAAGCATTTTGGTGTTCTTGGAGAAGTCCTTTATAAAACGACGGTAAAAGCCAGCATGCCTTAGGAAACTTCTTATAGCTTTGATGTTCGTACGCGGCAGCAGCTTCTCGATAACTTCTATCCTAGCAACGTCTACCTCAATACCTCTTGCAGAAATTTTATGACCCAAAACTAACCCTTCCCTCACCATAAAATGGCTTTTTCCCAATTTAGGGCGAGGTTAGTTTCTTCGCATCTTTCTAAGACTTTTTCGAGGTTTTCTAAACAACTATCAAATGCGTCACCGAACACGGAGAAATCATCCATGAATACCTCCATAATACTTTCTACGTATTTGTCAAAGATAGCAAGCATACATCGCTGGAATGTAGCTGGCGCAATGCACAATCCAAACGACATCCTTCGGTAAGCGAAGGTGCCGAAGGGACAAGTAAACGTAGTTTTCTCCTAGTCCTCGGGAGAGATAGGTATTTGAAAATACCCCGAGTGACCATCAAGAAAACAATAAAAGCTATGGTCGGATAATCGTTCTAAAATCTGATCGATGAACGGCAAGGGAAAGTGATCCATGCGGGTAGCGTCATTTAACTTACAATAATCTATACACATTCGCCACCCCATGAATGTACGCGTCGGGATTAAATCATTATTTTCATTTACAACTATAGTTATCCCTCCCTTCTTCGGCACTACCTAAACAGGGCTAACCCACTTACTATCTGATATAGGATAGATAATTCCTGCGTCTAACAATTTCATAACCTCGCCCTTTACTATTTCTTTCATGTTCGGGTTTATACGGTGCTGAGGGTGTATGGAGTTACACGAATTATCTTCCATTAAGTTTTTGTGAGTGCAGAAAGATGGGCTTATGCCCTTGATATCAGAAATTTTGTCAGGCAATAGCTCGGTGATGCTTACGTAAAACTTAAAGGAGTTTATCATTTTGCGCATCCGTGAGGTAGGCCGAAACTATTACTGGTAGCTTGAAGTCCTTTTCTAAGAAAGCATATCTAAGATTTTCGGGGAGTTCTTTCAATTCTTGGGTAGGGGGTTCTTCATATGATGTTTTAGAAATTCCTTCTTTTACAAAAACTATGTCCTCGTAGACTTTTTTATGTGTAAAATTAAAAGGGGTGGAGCCGGTGGACATGACGGTTTCTTGCAACGATTCTGTTGGAAAAGTAGAGGAGGAACAAAAATCCGAAAATTCTTTTTCAAATTCAGAGAAGCGATAGGAGGATTCTTCACTTAGGTGTAGCGATTTAGTTGGAAGAGTAGAGGGAGAAAAAAATCAGAAATTGTTTTTTCAAATTCAGAGAGGCAATAGGAGGATCCATCACTTACGGCATCTAAGAAAAAACAGGAGTCATCATTTGCTAGGATGTTCTTCATCGAGGGGGTGATAGAGAAAGTTACTTCTTCGTCGCATACGTGAAGGAAGAGCTTACCATTGCTTACGTCAATGATGGCTCGGGAGGTGGCAAAGAAGTGTCGGCCAAGGATCATGGGAACCTCGACGTCTTCTTCGATGATCAATATGATGAAGTCCATCGGGAAGATGAACTTGTCGACTTTAACTAAGACATCCTCCACTATTCCAAACGGGTACTTGACGGATCTATCAGCTAGCTGGATACTCAAGAATGTGGGGTTGAGGCTACCAATTCCTAACTTCTTAAACAACAAGAGTGGCATCAGGTTTATACTAGCACCTAAGTTTGCTAATGCGTGCTTGACAAAAAGATCACCAAAGACACACGAAATCGAAAAACTACCCGGATCACTGATCTTCTTCGGCAAACCATTTATCAAGACCGCAGAGCACTCGACATTAATTGTGACATGCGAAAGGTTTTCTAACTTCTTCTTATTGGTCAGGAGGTCCTTAAGATACTTAGCGTACTTTGGCATCTGGGAGATTGCTTTGTGGAAGGGTAGGTTTATGTGGATTTGCTTAAACATTTCTAAGAAACGAGAGTATTGATCATCCTGGCGTTGTTTATTAAGTTTGGAAGGGTATGACGGGGTTGGATTATTTTTAAAGGTGGGTGGTGGAGTGAGATCGTTTTCTAAAACAGGGGTGATAACTTCTTCAACAGAGAGTGAAATTTTTAAAACGGGAGCAGAGCTTTGATTTTTTAAAATAGCGGCAGAGCTTGCCTCGGGCTCTTCGCTAACCATACCGGAAACTTGCATCCCACTCCGAAGAGTTATAGCTTTCGCTTTCTCTCTCGGGTTGGGCTCAGTATTGGAATTAAGAGACACTGCGGGTCGCTCAGAAATTATTTTAGCGAGCTGTCCTACTTGATTCTCTAAACTTTTAACGCTTCCTGTTAAGGTTCTTATAGTATCGTCATTTGTGGTGATATATTTAGAAAGTAACTGAAAGTGAAGGTTAGATCTGAAATACTCTAGAGGGGGGTGAATAGAGTATTGTGGTCTCATAAAAACTTCTTTACAACTTTTGATGTATAGCTAGGTGAACAGGTTAGTAATCAGAGTAATAAACAAAACAACCTAACAAATCACAGAGTACAACCAAAACAAAAGAAAGTGGGCAACCAGATGACACAAGAAATTATAGTGGTTCCCCAACCTGGGTACATCCACTCTTCTACCACCCTGGTAGGAATCCACTCAAATTTTTGATCAGGTGCCTGACACCAATGAGCTTTTGTTCAGGTGCTCAAAAACCAAAACCTCAAGTCTTTTAGTAGGAGACTTGCAAACAAGAATAATTTTGAAGGGAATTAAAACACTGTACAGAAGATGGAAAAGGGGTGATAGTGTCTTCTCTTTCTCAATAACAACTGAGAAGACTAGTGGATTGATTTCAGCAGATTGCACCCCCTGAGATCTTGAATGGATCAGGAAATCTGGAGCACTACTTCAGGGTGACAGGTCTTCAAAACTAAATTGCCTTGACCAGAGATTGCTTCAGGAACTTCTTTGACAGATAAAGTTATTGTTGTCCTTCTGAAGTTGTCCTGTAGGGTTGAAAGAAGAAGACTCTTGATGGAGATTGTATGTTCTTCTTCTTCTTCTTGAAGATGTTCTCTGGCCAAGGCTGATAGCAATGTATGAAAACTTTGATTTCTGTAAAACTTCTTGAATGTAATCTCTGTCTGTGTGTGTAGAGTACTGCTTAATCTTTTCTTCTTTTCTTTTAACTGACTGAAGAACACATTCAAATTTAGAATCCTTGAGCAGTAAATGCAGTTGGCTTGGGAAGGAAGCGATAATCAATGAATTCCCTAACTGTCCCATGGAAAAATGGCATGTAATAATCCATGATCAATGCTCATTCTAACGGTAACATTTCGAGAAGATTGGGCATTAATTATTCAGGAATCATCGCCAAGAAAAGGGACGAAAAACTGGAGAAGACCTAAGTCTATATTCGTTGAACGAAGAACAAGAATCGTCGAGCTGAGTTCACAGTTCGTCGAGCTGAGATGATGAGTTCGTCGACCAGACAATAACAATTAGTCTTCAAGGGAAACTTGTCAATTCTTCTACAATATTCGTCGAACTGACAATCTTCATTCGTCGAGCTGACAATCATCATTCGTCGAGCTGAGATTCAAATTCGTCGACCGAAGAATGGTTGTGGACTTAGATTCTGAGAAGTCTATGGCTGAGAAGGATTGAAATCGTAGACCAGAAATCGTCGAGTAGAGTACTGAGTTCATCGACCTAACAAGTTGACTTCGTCGACCTGAGAAGTTGTGAACTTGAGGTCCAAGTTCGTCAAGCTCAGAATCTTGTTCGTCGACCAAAGCCTGAAGTTGGACTTATAAAAATCTGGAGTTACCCTGACTTTAGTTTGTTGAAGTATCCCAGATTTCGTCAAATAGAGAACGAAGATCGTCGAGCTCAGCACAGAGAAATATCTCAAGATCGTCCAGCTCAGAACACCTTTAGTCGTCCTGAGTTCGATGAACGTCGAACTCATTTTACTTAGTCTGGAAATCTTCTAATTCTTGAGTCTCTGATGGTCTTGTTGATAGCTGGTCCATCTGATGTTGACTTTAAGGACTTGGCCTAGACTCTAGAACATAGATTTGACCCCGGGTATACATGTTGGGTCACATCCTAAGTTAGTGAACCTAGACCAAATCAACTAGGGATCCAACAATCTCCCCCTATTTGGGTGAGATCACTAATAGACTCAAAACATAAACACACAGATAAACAAAGCAAGAAAAGAAATATATTTGGCAGAGAATTACGAACACATGCAGCAGATATATATATACATAGGCTTTGTTTAAACAAATAACTTAGTTTGAAAGCAAATGCAGAAAGAAATTGAAACAAAGTAAAGATTACTTCTTCTGCTTCTTCTGCATGGACATGTCTTCTTTTGTCTTCTCTACTGGCTTTTTAAAGATAATTTCTCTATTTGGATCTAAGGCCTGTGCCTGTGTCATTGTCATGTCAGCTGCACCAAAAATCTTCAGTGATGTAGCTCAGGGGACACTGCTTCAGGATGGAGCTTCATGTAATCATCAACATTGAAAAGTTTGTTGGCTTTATCAAATCTTTTTAATTCTTCCTTCCTGTATTTTGACATAGTTGTGTATCCAGAAATGTCTTTACCTTCAGCTTTATCTTTATTAATCAGGGACAGACCAATAAGTTCCTGGAACCTGGCAATTTTAGCAGTGTTGGCTGTTTCGGGATCCTCAAAAGGAATATGAGGAGAAATTGGTTTTTCAGGACTTTTAGCTTTCTGATCTACAGATGTATGTTGTTGTTGCTGCTGATGCTGTTGTTGTTGCTATTGTTGAATTCCTGAAGAATGATGTCTTTGCTGACTGCTTCCAGAGGATCTCCCTTGATGTATCTGATAGGTTTGCAGAGGGGCAGATCCCTGAGAGGTAGAGCCAGTGGCACCAGCTGCTGGAGGAGGAGGAGGAGGTGGATCTTTCCTATATCTCTGTACTGGTGGAGAAGAGTATCTCCTACTTCTTTTTCTCTCCTTTTTCTGATTCTTTGACAACCACATCCAAGCAGGCATTCCCTTATAAAGAGTAACATTATGCAGGAAGTAGTAGGGAGTGTCAGCTATTGGATTGGGCTTAGGAGCAGGAGGAGGAGGAGCCTTCCTTTTGTTTGACAACATTTGATTCTTCTTCTTGTCAACTTCTTCATTTGAATCATCTTCATCATCATCTTCATAATCTTCACTGCCAGAACCCTGAGGGTTATCATATGAAGCATCCAATGCTTTCAAAGCTTTATCATCAATGACAGCCTTTTCTGTAGCAGGGGCAGAAGTTTCAGAAACTGGAGTTTCAATAGTAGTTGAAGAAGAAACTATACAAGAATCAGAGGTAATTGGGACATAGCTTTCAGTTGCTGCCCTATTTTCCTCTTCAATATCTGCCAAGATTAACTCATCCAGATCAGGCATTGGTGAGTCATCCATAATAAAAATTGGTGCTGAGAAAGCTTCTAGAGAAGATGGAATAGCTGCAGAGGTTGAAGCAAAAACTGAAATTTCAAAACTGTTACAGAGTTGCTTAGCAACTGCTGGACTAACAGAAGAAGTATAAGGAAGAATAGCCAACTGTGGCTTAGTGGAAGGGAACTGTACATAAATTGTATCAAAATTTCTCAACAAACTAGTCAAATTAACTGTGGGATTTAAATGGAAATCACCAACAGTGTTTATTTGCTCTGGAATTGACTCATCTAAGTCAATGTCAGTATCCATGAAATGAATCAATTCAAACAAATCTGAATAAAATTCTGGCAAAATTGCTGCATCTGCATCTGAAACTGCTATAGAAGAAACTGCTGTTGCAGAAGAAACGGTTGCTGCATCTACATCTGCTGCTTCATCAGAGAGCATCTCCCCTTGCCTGGGTTTAGGAGAACCTGGAGCCAGGCCCCTGAATGAAGAGGGGGCTGCAGAGAGAAGAGATACTTGGGCAGATAAAGAATTGATTGAATTCACAAGAGGTGTAATGGCCTCTGTGAGTATGGATTTAATGAGGGGAGTGAGCATGGTTATGATTGTAGATACAATGGAGGAGTCCAAAGATGGAGAGGTAGTTGGTGAAGGTAGAGAAGTAGATGAAGTGAGGTGAACAGATGGAGGGGAAAGAGGTGGAATGGCATCTGTTATGGTGATGTCTGGTGGAGGTGGAGAAGGGGATGGTATATGAAAATGTGGAATGTTAGACAGATGAGGTGGAGGAGGTGATGCTGGAGGAGTTGGGTGTGGATTCTCTTGAAGGGGGGTAGATGGACTATCAGTGATGTCAAGTGGTGGAGAGGGAGGAGGAGTAGGGACATGAGAATGTTGTTGTGATTGGGGTGCTGGAGGAGATGGAAGACTGGTTGAAGATGGAAGATGGGTTGTTGGAAGAGGTTGTGGATATGGGATTACCTCTTCTGCAGGGTGGAGAGTGACATTCACGGCCCTTGTGCTCTCAAAAGCTGGGATGGAAGAGGAGGAAGCCTTGAATGGCTTGGAGATCACCCTCTCCCATCTGCCAAACAAAGCGCATGTGAGGCGCTTGCTGGCATTGATGAAGATGGTCGGGGTGACCATGAATTCACCAGCCTTTGCTTGAAGGAAAATCCCCAGGATTCTTCCAAAGCATACCTCTTTCTTACTGTTTTTCTTCATGATCAACTCAAAGAAGATCTGGACCCAATCAACGTGTCTCTTGTTGACCACTGTGCACATGACAAGGAATTGGTGTCATGTTATGTAGTCGTGTACGGAGTGCTTGCCCATCAGCACGTTTCCCAAAATATCTGCCAATAACTGGTAGACGACAGAGAGTTGTTTCTTAAACAACTTGTTAGGGTTACTCCCAGTAAACCCCATCAATTTTAGCATTGAACTATACTCATCAGAATCTACATCCAAATCATCTTCTCCATTGACCAACGCAAAAATCTCATAAAGAATAGTGGGGGATAAAGAAACAGCATTACCCCCGATATTCCCTATCAAGGTATTATCCTCAGAAGCAGACGAAGTATATACTCATTCTTTAATCTCAGTTGCATGCAGTTTGATTCTCCGGGTCATAAAATCCTTGAGACCAAGTTCTTCTAGAAGTTCCAGAATGTAGAGAAATATAGTGTCAGAATGCTGGAATGAATCAAAGTCCATGTCAAAGCCTGTATCGAATTTCATTGCTGCCAGGGTGCTCGCTGGGATCGTCATTGATGACCTGCAAGAGAAACAAACAGTGATCAAGTGCAACAGGAACTGAAAGCGTGGGATGGAGGTCAAAGAAAACCTAGATATAGGGTTTTCCTGAAATGAATCGACAAACTCCATTCCACGAAAAGAAACAGTTCTTCAAACTGAGGTCGACGAAATAAATTATAGATAGATAATTCGTCGACCTCATCCAGAAGAAACGAAAACAATTCGTTGAACTCCGTTCGACAAAATTTCTTCTGATGCAAAGTTCATCGTTCTCCGGTCGACGAAAATTGTTTCCACACAGAGAATTCGTCGATCTCCGTTCGACGAGCATCTCTCAAACTTTCCCTAATTCGTCGAACTCCGTTCGACGAACTCTGGAAAATTCGTCGAATGCAGACAGAAATTAGTTTAACTCTTCTTCATTGATCATTCCCAGTTGATTTATAAAGAACAAATGATTTTTCTCATCCAAGGGTTTGGTGAAAATGTCTGCTCTCTGTAAATCAGTAGGAATATGGATTAGGTCAATTTTCTTTTTGTCTACATTATCTCTAATGAAATGATGCCTTATATCAATATGTTTAGTCCTACTATGGTGAACTGGATTCTGTGTTATAGCAATAGCACTAGTGTTATCAGAAAATAATGTTGAATTATTTAAGTTGACACCATAGTGTAGGAGTTGGTTTTGTATCCATAACATTTGTGAACAGCAGCTGCCAGCAGCCATATATTCTGCTTCTGTAGTTGATGTAGACACAGATGTTTGCTTTTTACAAAACCAAGAGACAAGCCTTATACCCAGGAACTGGCAAGTTCCAGAGGTACTCTTCCTGTCCCCTCTACATCCAGTATAGTCAGCATCTGAGTATCCAGTTAACTCAAACTCTGACTCTACAGGATACCAGAGTCCTAGATTTGGGCAACTCTTTATATATCTACAAATTCTATTTATGAAAATAAGGTGAGATTCTTTGGGGTTCCCTTGGAACCTAGCACAAAGGCATGTTTCAAATATGATGTCATACCTGCTAACTGTTCGGTATAATAGGGATCCAACAATTCCCCTATAAAGCTTCTGATCTACAGGTTTCCCTGTTTCATCAGAATCCACAACAGCAATGGTAGCCAAAGGTGTTTTCATTCCTGAAGCATCACCCATCCCAAACTTCTTAATAAGCTCTTTAGCATACTTAGATTGGGAGAGGAAGATACCATCTGGGAGCAGCTTCAATTGGAGATCAAGGAAGTAGGAAAGCTCACCCATGCTACTCATCTCAAATTTGGAATGCATGAGGTCAGCAAACCTCTTGCATAATTTGGGATCAGTAGACCCAAGGATGATGTCATCCACATATATTTGTACTAACAATATTTGGTCGTTATGATGTCTAGTGTAAAGAGTTTTATCTATGGTTCCTCTTGTATATTTATGCTCTAAAAGAAAGATTGCTAAGGTCTCATACCAAGCTCTTGGAGCTTGCTTTAAACCATAGAGAGCTTTATGCAATTTAAACACAAAAGATGGTTGAGTTAGAGAGATAAAACCTGGAGGTTGTTCCACATAAACTTCTTCTTGAAGCACTACATTCAAAAATGCACTCTTGACATCCATTTGGAAAACTTTGAATCTCCTGTGAGCTGCATAGGCAAGGAATATTCTTATGGCCTCTAACCTTGCAATAGGGGCAAAGGTTTGGTTATAGTAAATTCCTTCCTCTTGCGTGTAGCCCTGAGCAACAAGCCTAGCCTTGTTTCTCACAATGTTTCCTTGAGCATCTAGCTTGTTTCTGTAGACCCATTTGGTTCCAATAACTGGGTAGTTATGAGGTCTTGGAACCAAATCCCAAACTCTACATCTCTCAAACTGATTTAGTTCCTCTTGCATTTCAATGATCCAGTGGGGATCTTGCTCAGCTTCATGGATGGAGAGAGGTTCAATATGAGAGAGAAAACAGGCATGCATCATGTCTTGGTTGAGTTTATGCCTTGTCTGAACACCTGTTGAAATGTCTCCAATCACTTGAGATCTCGGGTGATCTCTAAGTGTGACAAGATCAGTGGGTGGAGTTTGTTCAGCAACAGCTTGTGTAATTAATTCCTCTTGAGGAATGTTATTAGCTGTTGAGGGAAGTTCAGCCACTTCCACTTGAATTTCTTCTTCACTGTCTTCAGCAACCTGTGTAGAGGGATGAGTTGACACCTCTTGGGTAAGGTTTAGTCCATCCATAGACTCACATAGTTGTGTAACCTACAAAGAGCTTATGGTAGAAATCTCTTTCTCCTTATAATACATGTTAGCTTCATCAAAAGATACATGGACTGACTATTCAATTTTAAGAGTGAATTTATTAAAAACCCTATAGGCCTTGCTTACTTGGGAGTATCCTAGAAAAATCCCTTCTTCAGCCTTGGCCTCAAACTTTCTAATGTATCTTTTGTTGTCTGTGTGAATATAACATATACAACCAAAAACTTTATAATATGTGATTTTAGGTTTCTTTCCTTTAAGCTATTCATAGGGGGTCTTATTTTTCAGCTTATGTATAAGGCTTCTATTCAGGACATAGTTAGCAGTGTTTACAGGTTCTGCCCAAAAGGATAGAGGCATGTAAGCATCTGCCAATAATGTACCTGCAGCTTCAATGAGTGTCCTATTTTTCCTTTCGGCTACCCCATTTTGTTGGGGAGTTCTAGGAGCTGAGAAGCACTGCCTGATACCTTCCTTCTCACAGAACTCATGCATAAAAAGAGAATCAAACTCTATGCCATGATCACTTCTGATTAATGCACTATGAGTAGAGAACTCAATCTGTATGGTCCTGAGGAAAGCTATAAGAACCTTGAATGTATCTGACTTAGTTCTCAGAAAGGACACCCAACTGAATCTGGAGAAGTCATCAACAATTACTAAAGTATAAGACTTCCCTCCTAGGCTTTATACTGCAATGGGTCCAAATAGGTCGACATGAAGCAAATACAAAATCCTAGGTGAATCACTCTTATTAATAGATTTGAAACTAGTTTTAGTTTGCTTGCCTAATTAACAAGCCCTGCATAGGTTTTCCTTCTTGTAGGGTCCAGAAGGTAAACCTCTAACAAGGTTGTCTTTAGATAACCTAGCTATATTTTTAAGGTTTACATGACCTAATCTTTTATGCCACAACTCATTTTGTTTACTAGTGATATTGATTAAACAAACATCAGTTTTGGCAGAAAAACGTCTACTAGATATATGTTACCTTGTCTTATTCCAATTAAAACAGTTTTGTTTTCATTATTAATAATAGAACAGGAGGTAGAGTTAAAGTGTACCTGATAACTTTCATCACATAATTGGCTTATGGATATTAGGTTATGTTTGAGTCCGCTTACATAAGTTACTCTCTTGAAAGTAACTGTTCCAATCTTTAATACTCCATATCCTTCAGACTGGCTACTATTTGAATCACCAAAGATCACCTTTGGTCCTAGCTTGGACTTATAATTATATAGATTGTCCTTGCTGCCTGTCATATGCTTGGAGCAACCACTGTCCAAGTACCAGGTCTGACTTACCCTTTGATAGCTCTTTACCTAAAATGAAAAACAAACATTAATTGTTCTTGACCCAGGTTACCTTGGGTCCTTTATTTTGTTGAAAAGAAAAGCTGGATATAACTGACAAAGTAGGTTGAGATTTATAACCTAAGGGTTGATATCTCCTAGGTGGAATAACCCAATCAGCTACTGGATTGAATGGTTTATTAGCTGACTTAGAATTTCTGTAAGAGAAATGATTTATGTTTGGTCCTTCTGGGTTCGATGAATTCTTGTAAGTTCGTCGACCAGAGTTTGACGAATAGGGCTGAGATCGTCGATCTCTGGTCAGAGAATGACAATAGTCATTTTCTGCGCCCCATGTTCGTCGACCTCTGCTCGACGAACCATATAAAGTTCGTCGATCGCAGTTTGACGAATTGTTATTACTGAAGTTTGCATTCAGCGTTCGTCGATCTAGGTTCGACGAACGGGCCACATTTCGTCGATCTGGGTTCGACGAATGCTGCTGAACCTTGCTTTTATTAGATGTTTTCTGATTTCTATTGCTCTTGTCTATCGGTTTTGGATTGTTTTTACACAATGGTTTGTTTATTATCTTTTCTTTTCCCTTGGCAGAAACAAACTTAAAGGGTGTTCTAAGGATATTTTTCTTAATTATGGGGGGCAAACCTGATGATGCACCCAAGCCCAGCTTGCCATTTAATCTGGCATTTACTGTGCTTGTTATGTCCATCAGCTTGAGACTTCTTCCATTGAGAGATTGCTCAAGTTGTTTGGCCTCACATAAATCAGATTTTAATTTAATTATCTGCTCATTTGCTAAAGTTATTTGATTTTTTAATTTAAGATTTTCTGAGTTAACAGATTCAAGGTTTCCTAGTTTTTCTCTAAGGGTTTTTATTTATTTCTCTGAATTAATTAAATCTAAACACATTGTCTTGAATTCAATTTTAAATGAATCAGATTAAAATTAAAACTTGAAAGAACCTGATCTGCCTCTGACTCTGAGGCTGCCTCATCTTCAGATTCACCTTCTGATCCTGAACTGCTCCTGGAGGCGTCAATTGCCATAAGACAAACCTCCTTGGATCTTGCTTCTTCCTCTTCTTCACTTGAGCTGGAAGAGGATGGTTCTTCTTCAGTATCACTCGATGTTTCAGCAACAAAACCTTTGTCTCTCTTTTTGTACTTGCTGGAGGAGGGTCTGCTGCTGTGTTTTCTCTTGGAGTCTTTATCTCTGGTTTTCTCCTTCTTCTGGCTTTCTGGACATTCAGAGATATAATGTCCAGGCTTTCTACATCTAAAGAACACAACCTCCTTGGTTGGTGTCTTGTCAAATTTGGGCTTATCATCCTGCCTAGATGATTTTCTTCTGAAGTCCTTTCTAGCCATCTTATAAAATCTTTTTTGCAAAGAGGCTCATTAGATCTTCATTGGATGCTGAGTTCTCACTTTCCTCTGATGCTTTGAAAGCTATACTGTGATCTTTTCTCACTGGAGTTGTTGATTTCTGTTCAGCTGCTTCTCTTGATTTAATCAACTGCTCATAAGATTTTAGTTTGCCTAGCAGAGATTCAGTTGATATCTCATTTAGGCTTCTGGCTTGTTTGATAGGTCAGATTCGAGTCCCAAGAGCTAGGGAAGCACATCAAGGTTTTGTCATTCACCTCTGTAAGGGTGATATCTTTATCCAAGGTTTTAAGCTCATTGATGATTGAGCTCAACCTATTGTACATTTCAGCAACTGATTCACCCTAATCCTTCTTAAAATTCTCATACAGGATATGAGATTTGATCTCTTATCTTTCCTTTTATCAACTGAACCAGCTACCATTTGGTTGAGGGAGTCCAAAAATGGCCTTGGCTGAGGTGCACTCATCCACCTTCTGAAATATGTCATTTGACATAGTCTGTGCCAAGATGTTCATTGCTTTTGCATCTGCAATTTTGGCTTTCTTGTAAGCATCATTATTATCTGGAGGAGGTACTGCAGTCATGTTGGTAGAGGTGCTTGGAGAAGCTGCAGGTGCTGGAGGTACTCCTGTTATGATAGAAGCAAAAATATCTTCATCAATAGAATTCATATACAATTTGATTCTTGCTTTCTAGATGGCAAATCTGTTAAGATTGCATACTGGAGGTCTGATTCTTGCATAATCTTTGTTTTGAGCCATTTCTGTGAAGAAATAAATCTAATAAAGGGAACAAAACAATCAGATCTAACAAGAGGGATCTGTATGGTTCAGGTGTTAGCCTGTATAACCAATTAACCTCTTAAGGTGTGGTAGTTTAACCAACCTGCCTCTGATATCAATTGAAAGTGAAGGTTAGATCTGAAATACTCTAGAGGGGGCTGAATAGAGTATTGTGGTCTCTTAAAAATTTTTTACAACTTTTGCTGTATAGCTAGGTGAACAGGATAGTAATCAGAGTAATAAACAAAACAACCTAACAAATCACAGAGCACAGCCAAAACAAAAGAAAGAGGGCAATCAGACGACACAAGAAATTATAGTGGTTCCCCAACCTAGGTACATCCACTCTTCTACCTCCCTAATAGGAATCCACTCAGATTTTTGATCAGGTGTCTGACACTAATGAGCTTTTGTTCAAGTGCTCAAAAACCAAAACCACAAGTCTTTTGGTAGGAGACTTGCAATCGGGAATAATTTTGAAGGGAATTAAAACCCTGTATAGACGATGTAAAAGGGGTGATAGTGTCTTCTCTTTCTCAATAACAACTGAGAAGACTTGTGGATTGATTTCAGCAGATTGCTCCCCCTAAGATCTTGAATGGATCAGGAAATCTGGAGCACTTCTTCAGTGTGACAGGTCTTCAAAACTAAATTGCCTTGACCAGAGATTGCTTAAGGAACTTCTTTGACAGATAAAGTTATTGTTGTCCTTCTGAAGTTGTCCTGTAGGGTTGAAAGAAGAAGACTATTGATGAAGATTGTATGTTTTTCTTCTTCTTCTTGACGATGTTCTCTGGCCTATACTGATAGCAATGTATGGAAAATTTGATTTCTGTAAAACTTCTTGAATGTAATATGTGTGTGTGTGTAGAGTACTGCTTAATCTTTTCTTCTTTTCTTTTAGCTGATTGAAGAACACATTCGAAATTAGAATCCTTGAGCAGTAAATGCAGTCGGCCTGGGAAGGAAGCGGCAATCAATGAATTCCTAACTGTCCCATGGAAAAACGACATGTAATAATCCATGATCAATGCTCTTTCTAACGGTAACATTTCGAGAAGATTGGGCATTAATTATTCAGGAATCATCGCCAAGAAAAGGGACGGAAAACTGAAGAAGACCTAACTCTGGAATTGTTGAACGAAGAACAGGCATCGTCGAGCTGAGTTCACAGTTCATTGAGCTGAGCTGATAAGTTCGTCGACCAGACAATAATAATTAGTCTTCAAGGGAAACTTGCCAATTCTGCTACAATATTCGTCGAGCTGAAAATCTTTATTCGTCGAGCTGACAATCATCATTCGTCGAGCTGAGATCCAAAATTCGTCGACCGAAGAATGATTGTGGACTTAGAATCTGAGAAGTCTCTGGCTGAGAAGGATTCAAATCGTAGACCAGAAATCGTCGAGTAGATTACTGAGTTCATCGACCTAACAAGTTGACTTCGTCGACCTGAGAAGTTGTGAACTTGAGGTCCATGTTCGTCGAGCTCAGAATCTTGTTCGTCGACCAAAGCCTGAAGTTGTACTTAGAAAAATCTGGAGTTACCCTGACTTTAGTTTGTTGAAGTATCCCAGGTTTCGTCGAATAGAGAACGAAGATCGTCAAGCTCAGCACAGAGAAATATCTCAAGATCGTCGAGCTCAGAACGCCTTTCGTCGACCTGAGTTCGACGAACGTCGAACTCATTTTACTTAGTCTAGAAATCTTCTAATTCTTGAGTCTCTGATGGTCTTGTTTATAGCTGGTCCATCTGATGTTGACTATAAGGACTTGGCCTAGACTCTAGAACACAGATTTGACCCCGGCTATACATGTTGGGTCACATCCTAAGTTAGTGAACTAGCCCAATAAAAAAGGGATCCAACAGTAACTACTCCAAGCTTGGTAGGTTTTGGAAAGTTTTGAAGAGGTGGATCGGTGCAAAAAAATCTTTTTGTGGTGGTGGGCGCACTGCGTTCGATGGATTACTGCACGAAAAATTCGGGTGATTTCTTAAAGCAGGATTATAACTATTTGGAAAAACAAACCAGGAGGATGAAAATTCACAGCACAAAAATTATTAAAAACATTTCTAGGCATATTATTGTTGGGTATTGTATCCACAATGTACCTGATTTGAAGAAGCCCCTGGACAAGCTAAGGTCAATAGACTATGTATTTGATAAACTTTTTCAAGTTGTACTTGCAGTTTCTCCACGCTAAGTGCACACCAATGTCAGGGTGCAGTAGGTCAATATACACGGATCTGCACGACGTAATCCCTCGTTGAGCAGATCAGTGTGTTGGCCTATGTGTACTCTCTCTATTGGAGTGCACTTATTTTCAAGTACAGGGCCGCTCATATGCAAGAGAAGACAAGGAGCATGGAGGATCAAGGAGCAGCTCCTAGGTGGAAGACGAAAAATCGTCCAAGGCAAATTCGACGAGAATCACCAAGTGATTCTCGCCGAATCGGCGAGAATCACTTGGTGATTCTCGCCGAATCGACGAGAATCATCAGTGATTCTCGCCGACTCCTTCTGGCCATCTCAATAGGGTGCCAAGTAAGATTCGACGAGAATTACTTGTAATTCCCGCCGAACCAGTGGTCAAGCAGCCCATGAATACAAAGTCCAAATCGTTGAGAATCGACAAGTGATTCGACGAGAGTCACAAACGATTCTCGACGAATCGTCGAGAATCACTTAGTGATTCTCGCCGATTCGTCGAGAATCGTCTGCGATTCTCACCGATTTTTACTTGGCATTTTCTCAGAATGCTGCTGAACCGGATTCTGCTTCTGGATTTGTTTGAACCGGATTTTGGGGATTTCATTTGTGGGTCCCACAAACGGTCATATTTGAGAATCCTACAGTATTTATACACAGGTATTTTTTGAACAGAGTTCACAGGAGAAAGAGGTCGAGCACGTAACCCTAAATTCGCGAAATCGCTCCGCTCCTCCGCCTCGCCGCTCGCGTCAAGTTGTCGCCACCGCTGATCGATCTTCTTCCCGATCTCCGGTGACAGAAGCTTAGCAAGGCTTGAGTCTCACGCGTCTATCCGGAGATCTCTTGTCTCTCGATTTGTTGACCGGGAAAAACTCCCCCGTCCGAATCGATCGAGACGACCGATCCTAGAGTGACCGTTGGTAGACCTAGCTTGTTTCGCAACGAAGTTTAGATCTCCAAGTTCTGCAGCCACTCTTCATCGTAGCCGCCGATCCCGAAGCTAGCCGCCGCTCGTGTGCCGCCGCCGGTTCCGGGAAATCCTCTCCAAGAGAGACCAAGGTCGTAGACTCTTCATCGACTTCAAGAACACGTCGTCGAACAAAGAGGAACACCGGAGTCTCCAAGAGAAGTTTGTATCACGTGTACATTCTACTTTTATTTTATGTAAAGGAACTTTTGTTCCGTGTTGTAAGGGTTGGGTGCAACCCGATTTGTGAGAGTGTTGACTCTCACGTGTGGAAGGGCTCCTTCCGTTAGTGCAGGGATTGGATTTCAATCCCGTTGGTGAAGTGACCGAGTCGTCCCTTGTTGGGGAGATAGGTCGAAGGGGGAAAGTGGATGTACCCAAGTCGGGGAACCACTATAAATTTGCTGTGTTTTCTGTGTGCTGTGTTTGTTGTTTTTATTGTGCAGGTACATCTGTAAATTCCGCAAAAGAACCACACGTCACCTATTCCCCCCCCCCATAGGTGCACATAGCCGACACTAGGTGGACTTTCAAGTGGTATCAAAGCCAGGTTCCTCAACAAAAAGGCTAACACCTTGAGGTGAATCCTGCCACTAGTGTCAACAAGGAGACATACAGCTACTATGGACGGGCTCAAGTACTCCGGCAAGATCCCAGTGTGCAACAGACTCAACTTTCCTATCTGGAAGGAAAGGATCAGGTTCTATATGGAAGCAGTGGACCCTCGACTGTTCATGATCGTGCTGGAGGGACCTTATGTACCCACTAAGGCCTCCACCATTGATCCCACCAAGAAAGTGCCAAAGACACTCTCTGAAATGGACAAGGATGAGATGGTCCTAGTGGGCCTTGACATGAAGGCAAGAAACATCCTGGTCAGCGCGGTTGACGACTCTATGATGCAAAACTTCAGCAACTGCAGGACAGCTCAGGAGATTTGGCAGTGCCTGATCATCCTAATGGAGGGCACGGATGAAGTGAGGGATGATCGGAGATCCCTCCTAACCAGAAGTATGAGGCCTTCCGGCAAGGGCCTAAGGAAGAGATCGGAGTCACATACGAGAACTTCCTGAAGATTGTTAACGCCCTCAAGGGCTATGGAAGAGTGTTCACCAATGGTGAACTCAATGACAAATTCCTTAGGTCCCTTACTAAGGAATGGGACACAAAGATCTGCGCCATCAGAGAATTTGGCAGACTAGCAGAAACTGATCCACAAATCCTGTTCGGGAAGCTGATGTCCTATGAACTTCAGCTGAACACCAGGAAGGCAGAGGAAGAAGCAGAGAAGGCTGCTGCAAAAGAAAAGACTGTGGCCCTAAAAGCCAGTCACTCCAGAAAAGGGAAGGGTGCGGTGTCGTACCGTGCCAGGAATAAGGAAGAAGAGGAGGACTCCGATCCATGCTCCTCCAGCTCAGATCTGTCGGAAGAGGATTTCTCCCTCATCACTCGAGAGTTCAAGAAATTCCTCAAGATGAGGAATCAAAGAAGAGAGACGGCTCCTCATCCAGACATCAGAAGAAAAACTACTCTTCTGATAGGTATGCATCTAAACCTAACAAACATCGTTCGTCTGATATTATTTGCTTTGGATGCAATAAGCCAGGTCACGTCGTGGCCGACTGCCTTCAAAGCAAAAGAGATAAAGGGAAAGGAGAGGAGCTCAAATCCTCCAGAGATAAGAAGGAGCGGAGCTACATCGCAAGAAGACCAAAGACACTAAGTGAGTCTGATTCCTCAGACTCCAGTGATGATGAGGAAGCCTACTTCGGGCTGGTGGGTCGCTCAGACTCAGAAGGAGAATGTCCCCCATTTACTGGGAAGGTAAAAGCTCACACCCCTCTCTCCGACTCCGACTCTGATCCTGAGTCTCAGGATGATGAACCTGAGGATGGCCCTTCGGCCCGCGAAGCTGAACTCCTCGAGAAGTATGAGCTTCTGCTCAACACTTTCGACGAGTGCCGTAAGAGACTGAGGGCTGAGAAGAAGGAAGTAAAATTCCTTAAGGGTGAGTGTGTATCCCTAAGGGAAGAGGTCACTAGGTTGATTCTCTCCGGCAGGAACACCTTGACCTGACTTCAAAGCACTCAGAGTCTTTGCAGCTCCTTGATCTCAAGCAGGAGGAAGTCAACAAATTGGAAGAACTACTTGCGGCAGAAAGCAAGATCGTACAGAGCTTCTCTATGCCAAAAACAGTGCTTCCAGTCGTTGACACCTTCTCTGCTCAGGCCAAAGGAGCTGGCTTGGGGCATATTGGGCATCTGGTTCTTCATCTAGGAGGAACAAGAACCAGAGGAAGAATAAGGCCGCCAAGAAGGCCTCTGCTGATGAAAAGGGGAAGGCTCCTATTAGTCCTGTTGCGTTCAGAAAGCCTGGCTTTCCTTGCAACCAACATGACTTTGAGTCAACATTTGGGCATCATTTCCGGCCCTCGGTTGCAAAGCCTAAGAGCCGGTATGACGGTTGGAACTTCCCCCGGAACTTGGTGAGAGTGCCTTCAAGGCACCTTATGAGGAGATCCACATAGGAAATTATGGTCCGTTCTCTAGCGGCCATAATGGAAAGCAGGCGCCAAAAGTCAAGCCTGTTATTCAGAAGGTGACAAAGTCATGTGACTGCCGTCACCATGAGGCCTCCACCTCCAGATCCAAGGCCCCAGCTGTACCCGTTGTTCCCAGGGTAAGGCAGGAGCCTCGGAAGAGATACAACAGGTTCGACTGTTGGTGCTGTGGCAAAGTCGGTCACTTTGCCGTGGATTGTTGGTTTAATCCAAGGAACTACGAGACTCCCCATGTTAACAATGCGAGACCGACCACTCGTAGGGTTAACCGACCGAGGGGGAGTGTGCTAACCAGGAATCTAGGACCCAAGTTCGATTGGGTTCCTAAGGCAAATTAATTTTGTTTTGCAGGAATGTCCAAAGGCCACCAAAACGCCAATCTGTATTTGGACAGTGGATGCTCCCGGCATATGACCGGGACAAGAAGCCTGCTGCGTGATTACACTCCAGTCGAGAATGGACCCAAAGTCATCTTTGGAGGGTCAGATCGAGGAGTCACCAGAGGTTATGGTATGATTTCCAACGGTATAATCTCTATCACCGACGTGGCTTATGTTGAAGGGTTAAACCATAACCTGATCAGTGTAAGTCAGTTATGTGATAAAGGTTATGACGTTAAGTTCTGCAAGGATAAATGTCTGATAATTTCACGTACCTCCTCTGAGACGGTATTATCAGGCATTAGGAGCAGAAATATCTTCTGCTTAGATTTTCTTAGTATAGATTCATCTACCCCCGTATGCCTTGTGGCAACAGGCAGTGCTTCTCTTTGTGAACAATGGCACAAGAGATTGGCACATATTAATTATAAGACAATTAGTATGCTATTTTCTAAGAATTTAGTAAGAGATGCTCCCAGTATCAAGTGCATCAAGGATAGCCCCTGTCATGCATGCCAGATGGCAAACAGACACGGGCTACCTTTAAGAGCATTGCAGACAAAGACTCTTCCCGATGTCTTTACCTGCTACATATGGACTTGTTTGGCCCAATGCAAGTTCATAGCTTGGGAGGCAAGTCATATACGCTAGTGATAGTTGATGATCACTCACGGTTTACATGGGTGTTCTTTTTGAAACGAAAGTCAGATACTTTTGACATCTTCACTAATTTTGTCAAGCAAGTTCAGAACGAATTTAACTGCTCCGTGGTCAAAATCCGAAGTGACCATGGAACAGAATTCGAATCTGGTGCTATGACAGAATTTTGTGAAGAACAAGGTATCTTTCATGAGTTTTCCTCCCCGCGCACTCCTCAGCAAAATGGAGTTGCGGAGAGGAGAAATAGAACTCTCATTGAAGCCTGCACGACTATGTTGAAAGATGCTTCTCTCCCGGAATACTTCTGGGCAGAGGGTGTCAATACGGCATGTCATGTACAAAACCGAGCTTTGATCAACAAACATCATCGTAAGACGCCCTACGAGCTACTGAAAGGCAGGAAACCAACCATGTCCTACTTGAGGATCTTTGGTTGCAGATGCTATGTACTGAATAATGGGAAGTACCCGCGTACTAAATTCGGTGAAAAATGCTTCGAGGGCATATTCATGGGCTATAGTTCCCATAGTCGGGCATATAGGGTCTTCAATAAGAAAACCCTAGTGGTAGAAGAATCAATAAATATTGTATTTGATGAAGGAAGTTTGCTTAACTGCATTCTTCCAGTAGTCTTCTTGAAGATGCAGGTGCTAGACTTGACCAGCTGAATCTGGATGAGACCCCTAAAGATGACGCACCCAAGTACATCAAAGTTTCCACCTCCACGTCATCTGAAGATGTTGAAGATCAAGATGGAACAAATCTCTTAGAAGAAAGAGAAGCACAAGAAGTAGCTGAAGCTCCAGACGCCAGACTTCTAGAGCTCCGTCACGTGCGGGATCATCCTAGAGAACAGATCATCGGAGATCCTCGTGTAGGCGTCAGAACTCGAAGAGGTACAACTAACGAAGTATTGCATCTCAGCTTCCTGTCACAGGTAGAGCCAAAGAAGTTCGATGAGGCGAACAAGGATGCGGCATGGATTCTGGCCATGCAAGAGGAACTACATCAATTCGAACGTTGCAAGGTTTGGACGCTGGTTCCCAGACCATACAAGCAGAATGTCATTGGCACGAAGTGGATTTTCAGAAACAAGCTGGATGAACATGGTGTCATCATAAAGAACAAGGCCAGGCTGGTGGCTCAAGGTTACAGACAGGAGGAAGGGATTGACTTCGACCAAACCTTCGCACCAGTCGCAAGGCTCGAGGCAATCCGGTTGTTCCTGGCATATGCTTCACACAAAGGATTCACTGTCTACCAAATGGATGTGAAATCGGCATTCCTGAACGGAGACCTGAAAGAGGAAGTATACGTCGCTCAACCCCAGGTTTTGTCGACCCTACTTATCCCAATCACGTTTATTTCTTAATAAGGCCTTATATGGGTTGAAACAAGCTCCACGAGCTTGGTATGAGACTTTATCTAGTTTTCTTCTTGAGAACAAGTTCTCCAGAGGTAAAATAGATAAAACATTGTTTCTCCGGGAAGTCAAAGGCAAGATTTTGCTGGTGCAAATCTATGTCGATGACATAATATTCGGCTCAACGGACAACAATCTTTGCAAAAAGTTTTCCAAACTTATGCAAGGAAAGTTTGAAATGAGCAGTATGGGAGAGCTCAAGTATTTCTTAGGCCTTCAAGTGAAACAGTCTGAGGATGGAATCTTCATCTCTCAGACGAAGTTCACAAATGAACTCCTTAAGAAATTCGGTATGGAGAGTGCAACCTCTATGAGGACTCCAATGGGATCCACCATGTCTCTGGATAAGGATGAGAAAGGTAAACCTTTCGATGAAACCAAATACAGAAGCATCATTGGATCCCTGCTCTACCTTACTGCCAGTAGACCGGATATTATGTTCTCCACATGTGTATGTGCCCGATATCAGGTGAACACTAAGGAGTCTCACTATGTCGCTGCAAAGCAAATTCTAAGATACCTTAAAGGTACTCCTAATCTTGGCTTGTGGTACCCGAGAACAATGATGTCGAGCTAATAGGCTTTTCAGATGCTGATTTTGCAGGGAGCAGGGATGACAGGAAAAGCACCTCCGGGACGTGTCAATTCCTCGGCAGGAGGCTTATCTCATGGAACAGCAAGAAACAGAATTGTGTTGCAACCTCCACAGCAGAGTCCGAGTATATCTCGGCAGGAAGCTGTTGCGCACAACTCCTTTGGATCAGAAATCAGTTGGCCGACTACAACCTTCAGTTCAAGGAAGTTCCAATGTACTGCGACTCCTCCAGTGCAATTGCCATTGCCAACAATCCGGTGTCGCACAGCAGAACGAAGCATATTGAAGTACGCTACCACTTCATTCGGGAGCACGTGGAGAACAAGGATATCTCTCTCTGTTATGTCCCCACGGACAAGCAGATTGCTGATATATTCACAAAGCCCCTAGACGAGGCAAAGTTCAATCTTTTCAAGACAGAATTGGGGATGCTCAATTATGAGAATGAAGACTACAGAGGCTCCCAACTCGTGCATAATCTGAGGGGGAGCCGGGAACTCCAGCGTGAGTACAGATGCAAGAACTGAGGGGGAGCTAAGGGCCAAAGGTTCCTGACCCCGATTTGCCGAAGCCGAAAAGGGGGAGATAACCCTCTCGGGTCAAGGCTAAGGTGGCTCCAGCTTGCTCCCAAGCACTCGGTATTGGTAAGGGATGTCTCCACTTAATGATGTTAAGTTTATGGTCTTCAGTTGCTTTCCTTTTCATTTGCTCTATTCACCTTAGCTTGTAGGGTTTAGGCTTCTTCAAATAGGGGGAGATTGTTGGGTATTGTATCCACAATGTACCTGATTTGAAGAAGCCCCTGGACAAGCTAAGGTCAATAGACTATGTATTTGATAAACTTTTTCAAGTTGTACTTGCAGTTTCTCCACGCTAAGTGCACACCAATGTCAGGGTGCAGTAGGTCAATATACACGGATCTGCACGACGTAATCCCTCGTTGAGCAGATCAGTGTGTTGGCCTATGTGTACTCTCTCTATTGGAGTGCACTTACTTTCAAGTACAGGGCCGCTCATATGCAAGAGAAGCCAAGGAGCATGGAGGATCAAGGAGCAGCTCCTAGGTGGAAGACGAAAAATCGTCCAAGGCAAATTCGACGAGAATCACCAAGTGATTCTCGCCGAATCGGCGAGAATCACTTGGTGATTCTCGCCGAATCGACGAGAATCATCAGTGATTCTCGCCGACTCCTTCTGGCCATCTCAATAGGGTGCCAAGTAAGATTCGACGAGAATTACTTGTAATTCCCGCCGAACCAATGGTCAAGCAGCCCATGAATACAATGTCCAAATCGTTGAGAATCGACAAGTGATTCGACGAGAGTCACAAACGATTCTCGACGAATCGTCGAGAATCACTTAGTGATTCTCGCCGATTCGTCGAGAATCGTCTGCGATTCTCACCGATTTTTACTTGGCGTTTTCTCAGAATGCTGCTGAACCGGATTCTGCTTCTGGATTTGTTTGAACCGGATTTTGGGGATTTCATTTGTGGGTCCCACAAACGGTCATATTTGAGAATCCTACAGTATTTATACACAGGTATTTTTTGAACAGAGATCACGAGAAAGAGGCCGAGCACGTAACCCTAAATTCGCGAAATCGCTCCGCTCCGCCGCCGCCGCTCGCGTCAAGTTGTCGCCACCGCTGATCGATCTTCTTCCGATCTCCGGTGACAGAAGCTTAGCAAGGCTTGAGTCTCACGCGTCTATCCGGAGATCTCTTGTCTCTCGATTTGTTGACCGGGAAAAACTCCCCCGTCCGAATCGATCGAGACGACTGATCCTAGAGTGACCGTTGGTAGACCTAGCTTGTTTCGCTACGAAGTTTAGATCTCCAAGTTCTGCAGCCACTCTTCATCGTAGCCGCCGATCCCGAAGCTAGCCGCCGCTCGTGTGCCGCCGCCGGTTCCGGGGAAATCCTCTCTAAGAGAGACCAAGGTCGTAGACTCTTCATCGACTTCAAGAACACGTCGTCGAACAAAGAGGAACACCTGAGTCTCCATGAGAAGTTTGTATCACGTGTACATTCTACTTTTATTTTATTGTAAAGGAACTTTTGTTCCGTGTTGTAAGGGTTGGGTGCAACCCGATTTGTGAGAGTGTTGACTCTCACGTGTGGAAGGGCTCCTTCCGTTAGTGCAGGGATTGGATTTCAATCCCATTGGTGAAGTGACCGACTCGTCCCTTGTTGGGGAGATAGGTCGAAGGGGGAAAGTGGATGTACCCAAGTCGGGGAACCACTATAAATTTGCTGTGTTTTCTGTGTGCTGTGTTTGTTGTTTTATTGTGCAGGTACATCTGTAAATTCCGCAAAAGAACCACACGTCACCTATTCCCCCCCCATAGGTGCACATAGCCGACACTAGGTGGACTTTCATTATTATTAACATAATCTAAATGTTCTTGAGCAGGAGTTACAGATTCCCACACCCTGGGCGGAGGCAGCAGTCATCTCCATACGTTTTTTTGCTTAACATTTCTACTTACAGAGCTAGCTCGGAGACTTTGTCCACTTCAAATATACCTGCAGGTTTGTTTGGGCGGGACTTAGGCACATTCCACTGGTAGGCGTTCATGGTCATGTCCTCAAAACGCTCAAGAGCTGCTTCCGGGGTTTTGTGGTTTAAAGTACCACCGGAAGCTGTGTCTATTATTTGCTTTGTACTTTGATTTAGCACGTTATAAAACGTCTGCACTTGTAACCATACAAGAAGCGCATGATGTGGGCATCGTCTTAATAGTTTCTTTAAATCATTCCCAGGTTTCATATAATGTTTCATAGTCTATTTGTCAAAAGGCAGAAATGTCATTCCTATGTTTTGAAGTTTTAGCTGGCGGAAAATACTTCGCCAAAACTTTTTCAGTTAATCGAGTCCAGGTTATGATGCTATTTTTAGGTAGAGTGTTTATCCACTGCTTAGCCTTAGTTCTATGTGAGAAAGGAAATACTCTTAGCATAATAGCATCATTTGTGACACCATTTATCTTGAAGGTGTTACAAATCTCAAGAAAGCTTGTTATATATGCGTTCAGATCTTCATCTTGAAGTCTGTCAAATTGCACATACTGCTGCACCATTTGAATTATGCTAGGCTTCAGTTTGAAATTATTATTAGCTATCGCAGGGCGAACTATGCTAGATTCTGTACTCGCGAGATTCGATCGTGAATAATAAGACATATGCCTTTGCACGGCTTCCTCCACGTAGGGCTCTTCCATTCTTAAAGTAGAAAATGACTCGAAATCCTTAACCAGTATTTGGATAGTAGGGCCTTGAAATTGCGATCTTCTCGGAAGAGTACGCTCAATTTCGTGGTCCAAGTCCAAAATAGCCGACGGATTCCCGCGGGTCATGCACTAAAAGAAGAGAAGATGAAGAAAGAGAAATAAAAAACAACTAGAAAAAGAGAGCTAATAATTTTTTGAAAATAGATTTTTTTTATGATAATTTAACTCCCGAACTTCCCAAGTGCTACCCCGCAAAGGGTTCGCAAGGTACTAGGCAAGATAGTGGCATTTAGAGCCACAATGCAATTTTCGAGAGAGTTAGGTGGTGTAGAAAAATTGTGATGTGGGTTTCTATTAGGAGGGGTAATATTTTTTTTTGGATTTTAAAATTTTTGAGGAGGAGGATGAGAAAGAGAAATGATAAAAGTAATAGGTTCGTGTTTTCAGATTATCAACAGAAGTTTCCTTCCCCGGCAACACGCCAAAAACTTGATGGCATGCAATTCGTTAAGAAAAGAAAAGCAACCGAACTAGTAATCCATTTAGGCAAGTATACCCATCGAATTGTAGCTAGGGGACACAAGTGTCGTATTTAAATCCGGGAACCGTTGAGTAATCTTAGTCACTCGAATGTTATTATCTTATCGAAGGAAAACTAAGGTTGTTTATTAACTAAAAATGGAAAGACTACTAGCATAAAGGAAAACACTTGCATAGAATGAAAGCACTACTGGCACTAAACTAGAAAGACCATAGCTATCGATTAAAACAAGAGGTTGAATGATGGAAAAAAAAATACTCGATCGAGAATCACCTCGATAAAAATTGAATAAGAAAATGCGATAAAAACATTCTAGCTAAATAAGGTAAAGTATCTAGACCGTGGAGGTTCCTAAAGCATGAACACACATCTCTCGAACACGTGCCCACCTGAGTTTAGGAAGGTCCGACCGACTCTCGTCTAACTCGGAGGCCTAAAGCTCGCCTTACGCTGTGAACCCCACTATTGGATTTCACACCGATCCGGGAAATTTAACGTTTTCCTATCTCGAGGGGTGCGTGCAACTCTCTTTACTCTTGAGTGCTCACATCAAACTATCGGCCTCTCAGCTAGCCAAGAATGAAAGCTAAGATGGAAAATATATATCGATGATATATATCCAAGGAAAGTTTAATCAAGAGTAATCCAAGGTCTAAACCCTAAAAAGAAAAAGTAGAATTAAAGCATCATAACTTAATCAACTCGAACCTCGGATCATCAAGATCGAGTACAAGGAGGATTTGTTACTCATGGTGAAGTGGAGGAATAGAGATGGGTACATGAACATGATGAAAAAAAGTAGAAAGGGAAGAGAAAATAACACTTCTTTATTAACGAACACAAGGATCTAACAACTTTAAAATAATAGATTACAAGTGCATGAAAAGCAAAACTATCATTAACATTAAGCTACTAAAAGAAACTAGAAACTAGTACAAGGAAAGAACTAAGCTGTGATTAAGAATGAATTAAAATGAAAAAGAGAGAAAGAACACTTAAGAAAATGCATGAAAAACGTCAGAAAACAAAAGGGTAGCACCTCCTTAGACACTTCAGGACTCCTCCTCTGGAAACAAGGGGAGGGGCTGAATTTATAGAAATTCATGAGGAGATGACCGGGCCAACGACACTCCGTGTTGGCGGCCATGTCCCGTGCTGGTTGACTTCGGGCTCTGGTTCTGGCGGGAAAAGATCATTGCAGCATCGAATCGGCGGGCATGCCCATGCGCACACGGCCAACGACACGGCCGTGTTGGTGGTCGTGTCCTATGCAGTTGATGGGCTTTGACGGGGGCGGATTAATGGCGAGCTGCATGCGTTGAGGATGTGGCGACATGCCCTGCTACACGGCCATGTTGGTGGTCATATCCTTCTCGGGATAGTCGTCAGCTCCTATTGGCACGCCTCATGTTGACACGACCAGTTTGACATGGCCAGAGACACGACCGTGTTGGAGGCCGTTGTAACACCCCTGATTTTTTCGATGATTTTATTTGTTTGGGCAACGTCAGATTTACGACGCCGTGGCATTATTGTTAACGTCGAGTGTTGGATTTGAGTAGTTTTGGACGTGCTCGTCCAATTTCGTCACAACTCGAGTGTTTTTGGAGTCTCGGCGCGCGGTCGAAGTTTTGGGTTTTGTTTTTGTTCGCCGAATGTTTTGGCGGTTAATATCTCGGGAATGGCTCGTAGGATCTTGATTTTGACTTTGTCGTTGTGTCCGTAGCTGCAGTTTTCGCCTATGGCGTGAGTTTCGTTTTATTCGGCGCGTTTGAGCCTTTGTTTTGATCTCATAGTTCCCTGTTCAACTATCTGAACACGTTAATTTCTATTTTAATGCCTTGGGCTTGTGTTGATTTCTCGGGAAGCCCTCCTAAGGTGTGGTTTTTCATCGAACCGAGTTTTTCTCCGGTTCTTCTTGGCACTGTGTCGGGTTCGACGATCGTCGAGCAGAGCTAGACGATTGTGTTCCTTTTTCCTGAGCGTCGTGTCGGGTTCGATGATCGTGGAGCAGAGCTCGACAATTTTTATTTTTCCTGGACGCTGTTTTGAGTTCGACGATCATCGAGCGGAGCTCGAAGATTTATCATTTTTCCTGGGCGATGTGTTGAGGTCGACGATCGTCGAGCGAGCTCGACGATTTGTCATTTTTTTTGGGCGTTGTCTGGAGGTCGACGATCGTCGAGTGGAGCTCGATGATTGTCATTCTTCTGGGCTCGACGAATTCGTCGAGCGGAGCTTGATATAGGTCTAGCGGATCTCCGAGTTGAGTTTGACAATTTTCAAGCTGAGTTCGACGATCGGACCCTGCTTTCTTCGTTCGACGATTTTCGAGCAGATTTCGTCGAGTGGATCCTCCCTTGTACTCGAGTAAGTCCCTTGTACTCGAGTTGTTTTCTCGTACTGAACTCGAGTAACCCTTGTACTTGAGTAGCTTCCCCGTGCAGTACTCGAGTAACAACCGAATAATCGAGTAATTCTCTTGCCTTATACTCGTGTAATCCCCTTATACTCGAGTAATCCCAGTGTCATACTTGTGCGATTCCCTTAGTGCTCGAGTACTCCTCCCCCGTTACTTGAGTAGTTGTGTTGAACTACTCGAGTAGGTCTTCTGTGACTCGAGTGGTGGTATTGATCTACTCGGTAGGTTTGGTCTGATACTCGAGTAATCCTTTCCCCTTTCTCTCTGCTTTGGGAAAACCAGTTCAGCTGAACCCGGTCTATTTTGCTGTTTCCCTGTTATCATCTTTAGTATAAATGTCGTCGTCATCTTCTTCTCCGATTCTTTTTCCTCTCGAACCAGAGCGGCGTGAGCGAGATAGAAGTTGTCCGTCCTTATTCTTCCGGTGGCCGTTGACGGTGCTCCGGTGCTCGGAATTTCAAATCGATCGTAGATCTGGAAAGCTCTCGTCGAGATCTGCGCCCTCATGGTAATTTCTTCCCCGTTTGTTGAGATTTTCTCGTTAGGGTTTTTCGGCCCTAATCCCCTTTTCGACCCTTCTTGTCTAGATTTCAACTCCTCCCGCAGTCTTTTGCCCCGATCTTCGACGTGGAGCGATTCAGAGGACTTTTCCGGTAAAACCAAGGCAAGTGGTGGTTTTCCTCTCGTTTCTCTTTGTCCGATCTGATGGTAATGACCATACTTTCATGTTCTTTAAATTTTCTGCGCTTATTCTTCCAAGTCATTGTGATGATTTATCGTTTCAATGTTCCTTTGTTGTTGTACAGTGTTGTCTTGGAAAGCCCGACTTTGTCTGGTTTTGGTTAATCGTTCCTGGTGTGTCTTAATGATGGCTATGCACGTTTTAGCTTTCGTTATTTAGCATGTTAGAACTTATCTAGGATTGTAATTGCTCCTAGAGGTTGATCATCCACGTCTTGAGTTCGGTAATGCCAAGTAGAATCTGTCGAGCCAAATCTCGAGATATTTGTGTTGTGGTTTCTTTGGGTTCTTGAATGCTGGAGTTAGCGGACGATTACACCTCCGCAGTGTTTGTTACCTTCATTAGTGCCCTGTGGAAGTCTACCTGCTTTTTGGATGTCTGCAGTGTATGGTGGAGAGTATGAGACTCCCTCGCAGTTAGACGGATTATATATCCGTTTTGTTTTTGGGGGGTGTGTCCAAGAGCGACCACTTCACCCGTGTTTTTGGGGGGTGTGTCCAAGAGCGACCACTTCGCCCTTGTTTTGGGTGGTGTGTCCAACAGTGACCTCTGCGCCGGTGGTTTTTGGGTGGTGTGTCCAAGAATGACCATTTCGCCCTTTTTTTCGGGTAGAGTCGACCACAGGTGCCTAATAAAGGTTTTGCATTTTTCTTTCTGGTGAAATAATCATGTAGCCACCTTATAGCCTTGTGCGTCTAGTGTGCCCTTGTGGAACGTGTCCAGTCACGTAGGACTTCTTTTCCTGTTGATGCCCTGTTTTCTTTCATACTTTACTTCAGTGTTTTTGGTCTTGGGTTGGTACCCCTACTGACCTTTGCTTATTTTTGTTTATTACTTTTCCTGTCACTACTTGTACTTTCTTGCTGAGGTGTTCTGTTTTTGGAATGCCTCAGGTTCAGAGCAGTAGCGGTTAGCAGTGCTGGTTTTGGAGTTTTCTGGGCGGCAGCGTTGGCCGTGTTTGTTTCCTCGTCTTTGCGAGTTAGTTTGTTGTTTGTTTAGTTTTACTAGTTCAGACATACTTTTGTTCGTGGGTTCATGTCAGTTTGTTGGCACCCACTGGATTGTTAGTTGTTTGATACTTGCTAGCTACTCATTTATTTAATTATGGATGTGGATTACTTGTTCTCTGGAGTATTTATGCTAGGAATGCATGTTAGGTATTTTAGACTATAAAATCTACTACTATTACTTCATGCATTGCATAATTTGAAACTCTAACGTGTTATTTTTAGCGACCGTAAAAAAAATATCTTTCTTACTATAATAAATTTAGAGTCTTGCATAGCATGAGTTGTTCTTTAGGGACGTTTATACTCATGGAGGATGTTGGAGTTAATCTAATGAAGTATTTTTCCGCAGCATATAATATATTTTGATTCATAGACTAGATGAGCCACTAAGCCGATGGATACCGCTAACTTGTGCACTTAACTGAATTTCCTTAAATTAACTTAAAAGGAACCTTTTTTCATAATTAGTTTGGTGTCTGCCTGTGCGTCCGCAGTTATCCCCTACTGACGTTGCATCATGACGCGCATTTTCCCTTACTCTGATAAGCTTTATTTGCGGTGAAAATGCGGATTGTGACAGTTGGTATCAGAGGGAGGTTGCTTGACAATTTGTCGGGCAACCTTTCCTTGTTGGTATTAGGTGTTTAGCATCATATCACACACACACCGATTTGTCATCAGCACGTCTTGGCTGAAGCACGAACACTACACTCATAGCATAACATGAATTATACGGGGCATATTATGTAATATGGGTTGCATAATATGTGTCTGTATATGGATCCACCATAGGGGAAACATGTGAGGGTTATGTAGTATGAGATGAATAACCTCACCACATGAATGCGACTAGCACATTTCTTTTTCGTCGCATGAGAATGTCATGTAGTATGGGATGCATAACATTTTCATTCGTACGCCGCTCATAACACGCATTAGGGCCTTTTTAGAATGCATAGCACAATCATGCATAGCATAACATTGCATAAGCACAACGTGCCAAGCTAAAGATTTGCGGGATGACATATGTACACACATGGTTTTAAATAAGAAAAAGAATAAAGAATACATGCATTCATGTCATATACACAAGAGTCAATATGATGAGAGGATATCATCCTAAGTAGGATATAACATCATTATAAAATCCCAGAGCAAGTTGCAGTAGAAACAAGTGTCTTTTAAGTATGGTCTGAACTAGTTCGACGGCTTTGTTGTATGCTAGGATTTTGATGAGTTGTTCGTTTGTTTTTAGAATGTCGCATGAGCGTGTTACAACAATTTTGACTCCCCAGTCTGAGGTCAAGTCGTCAGGTATGCGGGGTGAGGCGATGCTTGTTAAACTACGCCAGAGCATGGAGACCCTGGCAGGTCAGATCGTTGCAATGCAAGCACAGTTGCAGGCATTGTTGGCTACCACCTTAGGACAGCATCCTGGTAAGCAAACCCCCATAGTGATTGGGTATGAGAGTGAGATCAGTAAATTTAATAAGTTTGCTTTTGAGTTGAGAGCTGCTGAGGAGCGCAGGGTTAAAGGTTTCTTGGGCGGTCTCCAAAATGACATTCAGCAGTTTGCCAATACTTACCAGTCCGAGACTAATGCGAGGACAGTAGAAGTTGCTCTTGAAGTTGAGACCATTGGATATGATAAGGATCGTGGTAATATATCGAGGAAAGAGAAGAGGAAGGGTGTTGTGCATGGAAGCTCTGGGGTGTTGGAACCAGCTTTCTGATCCCTCCAAAAGTTCGAAACAGGATGCAGCCCACACATACTCTCCCTGTGCTACCCTCTTGACGAGAGTCGAAAGCCTGGAAACAGACCGAGGGGGCTCAGCTCGGAGGTCCCACCTCTTACCCGGAAGAACTGAAGGTCTTCCCCTCCCTAGCCAGTACTGAACTAGGTGCCTGTGAAGAAGATAGTGGAAAGGTTCAACAACCTCTCTCCCAGACACCTTATCGGTCTATTTATAGGCCTCTGAATCTGATCTCCAAATATCACTTCTGAATTAACCTGAAATGACCAAAACACCCTGGGCTGGGTCTACCAATAGCCAACCTCCGCTGCTCTGGAGGGCTATACGCATTCCTCCAGGGGTAGAAGCGGAAAATTACCTGGGGCATAAAGGTAAAATCCCCCTTGGGGGTAAAAAGGTAAAGACTTCTCTTTTGACATGTGGCGAGTGGGGAAAGAACTGTCAGGAGAGACGACCACCCCGTCCGTCTCGCCGGCCTCTCGCCCGGTGGGCCATCTCTTCCCCTAGGAGGTCTCGCCTAACAAGAGGTCTCGCCTATCGCTGTGGGCTGTCCACACCTCTCACCTCCTGTAGGTGGGCCTCCTCCCCTCTCGCCAATCCTCCTTCCTTACATGCTTGGCTCACCTCTCGCGAGCCCAAGGTTGTACACAATCCCCGCTCTTTTCGAGGTTGCCCTAACCTCAGAAAGATAGTCCAACCGTGGCTCACGATGATAGGATTCCTTAATTTGAATCTTTGGTGGGTCCCCCCCCTATGGGGCCTATAAATATGAGATCACAGTCTTTATTTGGGACCCTTTAGCCTTCATTTCTTCCTCCTTCAGAATGTCTCACAGCCAAAGCTTCCGCGAGCGCCTCGCGATTGTGCGAAGGCGAAACAAAGCCAACACGGACGCCCTATTCCCGGACCTGGGGTGCACTCCTCCCTTAGCCTCTCCACCCTCTCGCCTAAAAAAGACGAAAGCCGCCTGTCCCCCTCTCTCGGCGGGCGCAACCTCGTCTACCCCTTCAACAGACAACCCATTCGCTTCTTCCGGAGAGAAGCAGGTAATCGCATCACTCTTTCCCTTATCTGGTCTCTCCTGCTGACTACGCTTTTTCAGGGAAGTTTTCCTGATTCACCTGTGCCTGCCAATCCTCCCGATAAAATAAACCAAGCTCATCAGCGCATTGACTCGCCCAAGGCATCCTCCCCACCCCCCTCGCGGAGAGAAAACCTCTCGCGAGTTGTGGGGAACCCTCGCATCCCCAGTAAGATCTTCTCCCTTCTCGCCTCCCCGTTGATTCTCCTTCTTTTATCCAATTCGCGCGGGCTCATCCTTGCTTGTGATTTCTCGCTCTTTCCACAGGCGTCCAATTTGATTCCGATACTGAAGAAGCTCCCGCGTATCCCCCCTCTCGCCTCTTCCTCATCCTGGCAAGATCGAGGACTACTTGGGTGATCCCATGGACCCCATGGAATTGAAGCGGAGGATAGCCAGGATGTTTCGTAAATATACACACATAATCCGCGAGATGGAGCTGAAGAAGCAAGCCTCCAACCGGCGCATGGAGTGGATAGAAGCAGATTATCATCGCCTTTCCGCCAGGATGGAAGCGGATGGGGTACTAGACGGGACCGACCCCCAAGCCATCTTAAACGAAATGGACGAACAACTTCATCTCGCGCGCCGCGGCGTGATCGCTGCTCGCGCCTTTCTGATGTAGGCTAGGCCTTTGGGATCCTACACGGAGGGCGTGACTACGACCTTGGCAACGTTAACGCTCCCTAAACGGCACACAAACGCAACACAACGACCACAATGATTGTTTTCTTATCGTTCGTGCTAACATACGGATAGCCGATCCGCAAGTGGAACGGAGAATGGCTATAGGCCAAAATCCTTTCCGGCTAAATGGAATAATATTAATTCTGATCGAGCTTTGGAGTTGTACCAAAATAGATCCACCAAAAAAAAATTCACGATTCGAAAAAATGGTAGGACCTATCCCAACAAAACAAAAGCGAGGAGCGCCAATCCTCTCGCGAGATCTTTTCGGAAAACCAACTGAAAATCTCAGATCTATTTTTAGGAACACCGCGAAAATTTAGCAATTCGATAAATCACGCAAAATCCGTCCACCACAAGAATTAATCAAAGAAGAGAATCTCTTAGGTAGGAATTTCGTTACCCCACTCGTAAACGTAGATCCTAGATGTTGGATCCACAGAGAACGATCGCTCTTCCCTTTTGGAATCCACGGGAAACGCGCCACGGATGAAGATCTTGTTCACCTCCTTCGCTTCTCGCCGTGGTTGATTACCCCAACCTTGATTCTTCCTTGCACGAGATCTTCCTCCTCCAAGGTGGCCGAAATTGTTAAGAGGTTGAATATGGCTTGGTGGATGGAAGGTAGAGAGACGGGGATGATGGGTTGCTAGAGGGAGAGGGGAGTAGAAATGGGGCGGCCGAGAGGAATGGAGAGAGGGGCGGCCGGAATCCTAGAAGGGAAGCCTTGAAGGGGGCGGCGGCTAAGATGAGGAGGAGAGGAGATTAGGGTTAGGCAAGCAAAGCTCTTTTTGATTTCAATAATTGTCTCCATAACAAATGATAATTTGGCCTTATATAAGGCTTACAACCATGTGACTATTAGCAGCCCAAAATAAAAATGTTGCAGAAAATGAAATGACAAAATAACATAGTGTCAAATACCACATATAACCAGATAAAGGCAGACCAAATAATAAAATAAATTCAAAGCTTATTTTTGTTGCGTGGGCGAAGATTGTAGCCGTGCCCACTACGGCGCCGCAAGTCTCTTGATGGTGGAGCATCGTCGTCATCTTCTGTCACGGTAACACCGCCATGGTCGTCGTTTTCATCACCCAAATGGCCGTCGTGGTGGCCATCGCCATCAATCCTCCCGCTCTCAAAAGGACTCATCACCGATGAGTGGGCTGGACGGTAACGGTGGAGGAGATCTGCATCGAGAAGATCCAGGTCTGCCGAAGAAATCCAAGAGTCGTCCGAAGCTGGACGACCACGCCATCTGACCAAAAACCTGTGAATGTCGCCGTCGGGAGTAGAAAACACCGCATCCTGCAAAATCTTGTCAGGCAAGAAATAGGTTCGGGGGAACCTTGGAAAAGCGTTAGGCGAAGAAGAAAAACAAGTTGCATCATCAATAGACAACGTACCTCCCGAAGAACCCGAAAGGGAGAGCGGTCCAGAAATATTCGCACCCCCACCCCTTTAGATGGTATAGTGGAAATATGAAACGGAGAGACTGACAATTCATGTGGTGGAGCGACATAAAGCATTAAATCCGAAATGTTAAAAACAGGGGAGATTCCCCACTCAGCGGGTAACTGTAATAAATATGCATTTTCACCTAGCTTCTTCAAAACCCGAAAAAGACCGGCTCTCTTATTCACTAATTTTTTTATGGTCCCCGAGGGCAACCGTTCAGGGATAAGACGTACCATTACCAAATCACCAATCTTTAAGGGGACTGCTCGCTTATGTATGTTAGCATTCGATTGATAAATATCATATTGTTTAGCTAACGTCTTGCCAATGTGCTCATGGAGAGTGTGAATGTGCGAGGCGAAGTCCTGTGCAAATTGACTTAATTTGAATGATGGTGGTAACAGAATCAAATCAAGAGGCACGGGCGCCTTATATCCATGCACTATCTCATTTGGCGATAACCCGGTGGACCTATTCTTAGAATTATTATAGGCTAACTGAGCATGGGGGAGAATAAGATCCCATGTACCCTTATGATCGCCCACCAAGCAACGAGGTAATCCTCCCAAACTACGGTTAACAACTTCCATTTGCCCATCCGTTTAGGGGTGGTAGGCCGACGAAAACATAAGCCTCGTGCCCAACAACTTCCACAGTGTCTTCCAAAAGTAGCTAGTAAACTTAACATCTCTATCGGTCACGATGGTTTTGGGGACACCTCGATGAGCTACGACCTCGTTAAAATACAACTTAGCGACATGGGAAGCATCGTTGGTGCTATGTGATGCTTAAAATTTGATTGTTGCAGTAGGCAAGTGCACCTATCGCTTGTAGCATGATCAAGTGTCGTATTTCCCGGGTCTTTTGAGTACTTTTACTCACAAGGTGGAAGTATTAACTTATCGAGTGAAAATTGGTTTTGGTTTTTGTAAAAACGAAGAGAGTTGACTAACAAGAAAATTCACGATTTAGCACTTGATTGGGCGTTCTTGGGAATCTGATTATAAAAGATGCGTTCTAATTCTTGAGAATCCGTTTCGATTGGGGGATTAAAAATACAATAGCAACTCGCTAAAGACAACTACCGCCTAATTTTAAAAACATTTCAAACATAATCTCTTAAAATTTGAAAGTAATTTAAAATTGCATGAACGAAAAAATCCCAAATCCAAAAGATTTGATATCCTCAATTCTCATAGAAGAATATCAAAATCAATTTATTTCCGAGCGATCTATGACATTCACGAGCCTCTCGGCTAACTAGACTACCAATCGGATAGCGAAATTTTATATACTAGTAATATAAACACGCCGCCAAATTTTAATCGGAAATAAATCGCAATGAAAAATTCAAAAATTAGAGACGAAAGATTATAATTAAATCTTCATCCCAATACTAACCAATCAAGTACTAAGAAAGGATTTAGCTACTCATGATAAAGAAAACAACAATAATGAAATAAAAAGTTTGCATTTTCATTAGAAGGGAAATAACAAAAGTACACAACACAATGGAAATTAAAGCATAAGAGACAACATAAAAGAAACTCTCATACAAGGTAGAACTCTCTCTCTCTCTCTTGAACTTGCTCTCTTCTCCAACTCTAACTTTTTTTCCTCCCCTCTTCAAAGCCTTGGCTTCATGCTCCTTTTATAGCAACCATGGAAGGATCTAGATAAAGAATAAAAATGAAAGGACATAGGATTTAATTGGTGAGAATAAATGTGGGGAAATGAAGAGGTGGAGGGAGGTGAAAAGGTGAATGAGGGAGTTTAACATGGAGGTAACCGGCCACATGAAATGGTGATGAATTAATGAATATGAGGTTTTAATTGATTGGAGTTAATGTGATTAATTAAGAAATGAAGGAGGACTTAAAGTGGGCGGTTTTGATTAAGGAGGTTATGAGTGGAATTAAGAATAGGTGGCGGTTTGCATGGTGGAGGAAATGAATGGCCGGTTTTAATTTGGAGGTGGGCGGTTATGAATGAAAGTTTTGGCCGGCCATATGAAATGAGGTTTACTATTAATAGTGGTGGAAAAAATAAAATATGGGGGGGAAGAAAAAGGGAGAGAGAAAAAAGGAAAAAAAAACTAAAAATAGAGAAGGGGAAGGAATGTGGCCGGCCACATGTAAATGAAAAAAAAAATGAGTGGCAACATGATATGATGTATTTATGGGAGAGGATTATATAAAAATTAAAATAAGAAGATGCTACATGAAATAATTATATAAATAGGCTTGCATGGGAAAGGAGGCCACATATATTGATAGTTATAACTATTCATACATGGTCATGCATGAAAAATCAATTACCATGCATACATATATGAATAGTTATAATAATAATAAAGGATAATTCATGTATTGGGAGGAGAGAGAAAAGGTGGGAAAGCAACATGCATGCAAAACTTATTTGCGTGGGAAATATTTCTCGTACAAAAATGGACAGCGGGCGTTTTACGTCGAATCGTGTCGAATTCCCCCCAGGCCTGTCACAAAACAAAATAAAATGATATTAGTATAAATAATTGTGATATATTAATAATTAGATAATTATATTAAAATTAAGAGTAAATACATATAATTTATAATATAAATATAATAATAATGATGAACATATTTTAGTCAAAATATGTGTCATCAAATCCCACCAGACTTAAGTCTTTGCTTGTCCTCAAGCAAAACAAGACTTACTATAAAAGTTAAATTAACAAAATTTTCTTGTTTTTTTTTTGTTTAAGAACACCAAAACAAAAATTAAACTATCAAAATTAATATGCTACCAATGAGTGCGGTGATAGAAATCAATATAGAAGAGAATAAAGAAGAGATTAAAAATATTACTATGGCATATACTTAGATTGTAAATTTTCTACCAACATAAAAATAAGGCATCAACATGTTACCTAACAAACATAATAGATGTAGCGATTCAACCAAAATAAGTGCATTGAACAAACAACATGTTGCTAGACTTCGATTATTCTACAAAACACTCCAAGATAACCTCCAAAGAAATCCATCAATGATGGTGACCATAGGCTTCCCGGTCACACTCTCTCCACTATACAAGGTAATGTCATGACTTAAAGATCAAAAGGGCTTTCATTAGGAATAAAATTTGGCTTAGGTAAATGATAAGGATTTGGAAATCAAAAGATAAACACGAAGGCTAAAGATCACACTAAACCAAGGTGAGAGTTTTATAAAATTTAAAAATAAAACCATCAACCAAAAAGAAATTTTTACAACAAACTCTCCCTTTTTTTTGAAACATAAGGCCATGAATATTTTTCTTTCAAAATTGGCCAATGAAATTCTTTTTCACTTGATTTTTTTATTATTATTTTTTACATTGATACTTTATTTTTCATACAAAACAGCTCCAAATAAAAATGTGAAAATTCCACTTTTTTCACAATAAAAAAAACATCACAACATTTTAATAAAACTCAAATATTTAGTGTGATCATGGGATAGATGTTTTGGCTTTGGTGAAAATGAAAGGTGGAGCTAACAAAGAAAATTAGGAAAGACCCAAAATGGTTTAACAAAGTGAATTTTTATGGTGGGCAAAAAGACACAAACGACCCAAAAGGAGGCCTAAATCACTTCTAAAAGATCATGACAAACTTATGCAAATGTTTCGAGAGTCGCTTGAGGCAAGTTCTAGCCACCAAGAAAGACTACCTTGCGAGTGAGTGTCTAATAATATCGTCTAACAAAATAAGCATGCTATTACACTTAGAATAGAAGAGATAACTACAACATTATTCCATTAAAATAAAAATGATGCCAAAATTTATGAAAGAGAAAATGACAAAATTAAGATATGAAAGAGTAATATAGTTAAACTAGACTCTATCCTAACATACTACCAATGATTAAGAATACTACATGAGCCTACACAACACTCAAAGAAACATACTAAAATAATGATAGAAAATAATTTTTGATGGTTTCCAAATTTTAAGTTTCCGATTTTTTTTTTTTGTTAAAATATTATCTTTTTTTTTGTGTTTTTGTTTCTTTTATAACATAATAACATAAACATAAGCTTAAATAAATATATTTTTTTTTAATTTTTTTTTTGATTTACCTAAATTTGATATGATTTTCTTTTTGAAATTTTCTAATATAAACAAACCAAAACAACACAAAATTCAAACTAACTCAATCCCACCGGACTTGGGGAAAACATCATCCTCGATGTTAAAAAGAAGAAATAAAAGAAATTGAAAATAAATAAAACAGGTACTTCCCTGAATTGGAGAGTCTGGAGGTTGATTCTGCTTCCTCATGCTTGCTTTGTAGAACATCTTGAAACTTGGCTTGAATTATCATAAAAATCAGCAATGTTGAAGCAACACAGTGGCCAATTCGTAGGAGCCGCCGGAACAAAGATAAAAAGAAAAGAAAAGTGCAAAAAATACAAAAGCAAGAAAAGAATAACAAAAATTACTAAGTGTTTGGAAGAAAAACAACTTCATTGTCCTCGGCAATAACATCACCAGAATAATAGAGTTTAAGACGCTGACCATTAACTTTAAAATCACCCTTGTCAGGGTGTGAAAGCAACACAGTGCCATATGGAAAAACTTCTTTCACCATAAATGGACCAGACCAACGTGATTTCAATTTTCCGGGAAATAAGCGCAAGCGAGAATTATAAAGTAAGACTCGGTCGCCCGGTTTAAATGTTTTTGGGTGCCTTAAATTTTTATCGTGAAAGTGCTTCGTTCGCTCTTTATAAATCTTGTTATTTTCATAAGCGTTGGAGTGCCACTCGTCGAGTTCGTTTAGTTGGAATTTGCGATGTTCGGCGACAGAGTGGGGATCAATATTTAAAAATTTTAAGGCCCAAAAGGCACGGTGTTCTAGTTCTACCAGTAAGTGACATGATTTTCCATAGACTAATCGATACGGAGTACAACCGATGGCGGTTTTGTAAGCCGTTCGATAAGCCCAAAGAGCGTCGTCGAGTTTTAAAGACCAATCTTTTTTAGAAGATGAAACAGTTTTTTCCAATATACGCTTGATTTCTCGGTTAACAACTTCGACTTGGCCGTTAGTTTGGGGGTGGTATGCAGTGGAAAGCTTATGTGTAACGCCATATTTTAATAAAATTTTTGAAAGTTGGGCATTACAAAAATGCGCACCCCTATCACTAACGATCGCCCTAGGCATGCCAAATCGAGAAAATAATTTTTTAAGAAAAGAAATAATAACACGAGAATCATTCGTAGGAAGAGCTTGGGCTTCCACCCATCGGGAAACATAATCAACCGCAACTAGAATGTATTTATTACCGCAACTTGAAGGAAGGGGGCCTACAAAATCTATTCCCCAAAGATCAAAGACTTCGCATTCAAGAAAATAGTTTTGCGTCATTTCATTTTATTAGAAATATTTCCGGTCCGTTGGCAACTATCGCACCGTCTCACCAAAGATTGAGCATCTTTGAAAAGGCTAGGCCAATAAATGCCTGCACTTAGAACTTTGTGAGTAGTCCGATTGGCTTGATAATGTCCACCAGTCGGTCCTTCATGTACATGTTTCAAAATATTTTGACCTTCTTCAAATGAAACACATCTTCGTACTACTTGGTCCGCACATACTCTAAAGAGAAATGGGTCCTCCCAAAAATAATTTTTCAAATCAGCAAAGAATTCTTCTTTTGTTGAAAAGAAAAATCTTTTGGGAGGATACATGCCACCAAATAATTGGCAATATTGGCAAACCAAGGCGTAGAAGATGAAGAATTGATTTTTAAAATTCTTTCATCCGGAAAAGAGTCGTTAAAAGATTTTTCATTTAATTCTTCAATAAATGGATTTTCTAAACGAGATAAATGATCGGCCGCAAGATTTTCGGCTCCTTTCTTATCCCGGATTTCCAAGTCAAACTCTTGAAGTAGTAGAATCCAACGAATTAAGCGTGGCTTGGCATCCGGTTTAGAAAGTAAATATTTAAGAGCCGAATGATCGGTAAAAACAATAACTTTCGAGAGGGTGATATAAGGACGAAACTTATCAAACGCAAAAATAACGGCTAAAAGTTCCTTTTCCGTTGTGGTGTAATTTTCTTGTGCCGAAGTGAGTGTCTTACTTGCGTAAAAGATTGGATGAAAGTTTTTAGAAATACGTTGGCCTAAAACTGCACCAACGACAAAACTACTCGCATCGCACATAATCTCAAATGGAAGTTTCCAAACCGGAGCAATCATGATCGGCGCGTTAATAAGTTTTTCCTTAATTAAGTTAAAAGCGTATAGACAATCGTCGTCAAATAAAAATGGTGTATCTTTTTCAAGGAGATGAGTGAGAGGTTTAGTGATCTTTGAGAAATCTTGTATAAAGCGGCGATAAAAACCAGCATGTCCTAATAAACTTCTAATAGCTTTTACGTTAGTAGGCGGTGGAAGTTGTTCGATTACTTCTATTTTTGCTCTATCTACCTCGATACCCTTAGAAGAAATCTTATGACCCAAAACTAAACCTTCACGCACCATGAAATGACACTTTTCCCAATTTAAAACAAGATTTGTTTCTTCACATCTTTTTAAAACTTTTTCTAAAATTTTCAAACATAAATCAAAAGAATCTCCAAAAACCGAAAAGTCGTCCATGAATACTTCCATAATGTCTTCTGCGTACTTATCAAAAATAGCCAACATACATCTTTGAAATGTAGCCGGCGCATTACATAAACCAAATGGCATTCTTCGATAGGCGAAGGTGCCAAAGGGACAAGTAAACGTTGTTTTCTCTTGGTCCTCGGGTGCTATGGGAATCTGGAAATATCCCGAGAGACCATCAAGAAAACAATAGAATCTATGACCGGATAAGCGCTCTAATATTTGATCGATAAACGGTAATGGGAAGTGATCTTTGCGAGTGACATCGTTTAATTTGCGATAATCTATGCACATCCGCCATCCGGTTACCGTTCGTGTTGGAATTAAATCATTTTTTTCATTTTTTACTACGGTTATACCCCCTTTCTTAGGAACTACTTGAACCGGGCTTACCCATTTGCTATCCGAAATTGGATAGATAATCCCCGCATCTAATAATTTAATAACCTCACTTTTTACTACGTCTTTCATATTTGGGTTTAATCGGCGTTGAGGTTGAACGATATTGCGGGAGTTATCTTCTAAAAGTATTTTATGTGTACAAAAAGATGGGCTTATGCCTTTTATATCTGAAATTTGCCAAGCTATAGCCCGACGGTGCTTTTGTAATACGATTAATAATTTTTCATTTTCGAATTCCGTTAAAAAGGCCGAGACTATAACCGGTAAATTAGAATTATTTTCTAAAAATATATATTTGAGATGATCGGGTAATTGCTTAAGCTCCAAAGTGGGTGGCTCCTCGTAAGAAGATTTTAAAATTTTATCTTTTTCTAAACTAATTTCTTCAAAAGATTTGGATTTTGGCTCACTTTCAGAAATATTGTTGATGGCCATAATTGTATTAGGTGGAAAATTATGCGGGAGTTCCAAAAAGGAAGAAAAACTTTTTTTAGAAAAATTTTCAAAAGGAAAATTTGGCTCGTCTTGAGAAACGTCTAAGAAAAAACAAGAGTCGTCATTGGATGAAGTATTTTTCATAGAAGGGGTGATGGAAAATGAAACTTCGTCATCACCTACTCGTAGAAAAAGTTTTTCGTTGCTTACATCAATTACCGCACGAGAGGTGGCAAGAAAAGGGCGACCAAGGATTAAGGGAACCTCGACGTCCTCTTCGATATCCAAAATGACAAAGTCTACTGGAAAGATAAAGTTGTCAACCTTTACCAGCACGTCCTCAACTATTCCTAACGGATACTTTATGGACCTATCCGCAAGTTGAATACTCATCCTAGTCGGGCTTAGAGTGCCTAATCCTAGCTTCTTAAAAAGAGAAAAAGGCATCAAGTTGATGCTCGCTCCTAAATCGGCCAACGCACGTTTCACAAATAAATTACCAAAACGCATGGAATAGAAAAGCTACCTGGATCATTTATTTTTTTAGGTAAAGTATTTGTTAAAACTGCGGAGCACTCAGCGTTTAAAGTAACATGAGACAGACTTTCCAATTTCTTTTTGTTAGTTAAAAGATCTTTCAAATATTTCGCATACTTCGGCATATTAGCTATCGCTTCACATAAAGGTAAATTGATATGAATTTGTTTAAACATAGATAAAAATTTGTCGTAATGCGCATCTAGTTGTTCTTTAGCTAATTTTGACGGATACGGAAGAGGCGGTTGATATTCCTTAATGTTATTAGAATTAGAATTTGAAACTTGAGGAGTAGGAGGAGGGGAAGAAGAGATGGGTACCTCCTTTTCAACCGGCTTTTCATGAGTGGTTACCTCTTTACCGCTCCGAAGCGTGATGGCCTTCGCTTGCTCCTTTGGGTTGGCCTCCGTATTGCCTGGTAACGCTCCTTGCTGACGATCGGAGAGCATTTTTGTAATTTGCCCAATTTGGTTTTCCAAATTACGGATGGATCCGGTGAGATTCCGGATATTTGCATCATTAGTTGCCGTATATTTGGTGAAAACTTCCTCCAAAGAAGGATGTTTTGGAGCTTGCGGTGGAGGAAATCCGGGTGGATTTGCATTTGGGGGACGCATAGCATTCCCCGGATTGCTCCAAGAGAAATTGGGGTGGTTTCTATAACCCGGGTGATAGGTATCACCATAATTAGTATTACCCGGATTAAAGGGTGGCCGATTCGGATTTCCCATATAATCCACATGCTCGGCCAACGTAGTGGGAGAGGGGGAAGAAGTACGATCCCAGGTAGGTGTAGAAGAGGAAGCAGACATCTCTTCTAATCGTTTGTTTAGCATCTCAACCTGGAAAGATAGATTGGAGACCGTATCAATTTCATACATCCCGGCCGGTTTAGGTGGTTTAGAGCGAGGTGTACTCCATTGATAGGTATTCAAAGCCATACCTTCTATAAGCTCTTGGGCGGCCGCCGGTGTTTTGTTATTAAGCGTTCCACTGGCGGCGGCATCGATATGCTGCCTAGTTTGAGAATTTAGGCCGTTATAAAAGGTTTGGATTTGTAACCAATCCGGAATTGCATGATGAGGACATCGACAAAGCAATTCCTTGAAACGCTCTCAAGTATCATATAACGTTTCCGAATCAAGTTGGGAGAAATAAGTAATATCATTACGCAATTTAGCCGTTTTAGTCGGCGGAAAGTATTTCGTAAGAAATCTTTCCGTCATTTGAGCCCATGTTGTGATTGATCCTCTTGGTAGAGAATTCAACCATTGCTTGGCTTTAGTGCGCAATGTAAATGGAAATAACCTTAGCCGGATGGCATCATCAGATACACCATTAATTTTAAAAGTATCGCATATTTCTAAGAAATTAGAAATATGCGCGTTGGGATCTTCATCTTGAAGCCCATCAAATTGTACATATTGTTGTACCATTTGGATGATGCTTGGCTTCAACTCAAAATTATTGGGGGCAATAGCGTGGCGAACAATACTAGATTGAGCCTCATCCAAGTTTGGACGGGCATAATAGGACATAGTCCTTTGTTCGACCGCATTTGGCTCACCCATATTGGAAGAAGAAGAAGAAGGAGATCTAGGAGAATGGGAAGAAGAACTAAATGAAGAAGGTGAAGAAGAAGGCGGTGACGGAGAGAGAATTAATGAAGGATTAGGAGTGTCTCCTAAGGATTCCGTATCTTGAAAATTCGGAACTCGAAATCGTAAGCGGTGCCGAAGGGTTCGCTCGATTTCCGGATCCAAATCAAAAAGAGGTGACGGATTCCCTCGGGTCATACACCACACATAAAAAATTTTAAGATTAAAAATTTATAAAAAAAAAATTCTAGGACTTCCCAAGGAATACCCGGTGAAGGGCTCTTGAGCTACTAGGCGGTCTTATGGGATGAAAACCCAACACGGCTGTTTCGCAAGAAGTTTTAATTATAAAAATTTAAAAATCAAAATTTTTATGAAAAAAAATGATAAGAGTAATAGAACCTTGCTTTCAAAATATCAAAAATTAGTCCCCGGCAACGGCGCCAAAAACTTGATGCTTAAAATTTGATTGTTGCAGTAGGCAAGTGCACCTATCGCTTGTAGCATGATCAAGTGTCGTATTTCCCGGGTCTTTTGAGTACTTTTACTCACAAGGTGGAACTATTAACTTATCGAGTGAAAATTGGTTTTGGTTTTTGTAAAAACGAAGAGAGTTGACTAACAAGAAAATTCACGATTTAGCACTTGATTGGGCGTTCTTGGGAATCTGATTATAAAAGATGCGTTCTAATTCTTGAGAATCCGTTTCGATTGGGGGATTAAAAATACAATAGCAACTCGCTAAAGACAACTACCGCCTAATTTTAAAAACATTTCAAACATAATCTCTTAAAATTTGAAAGTAATTTAAAATTGCATGAACGAAAAAATCCCAAATCCAAAAGATTTGATATCCTCAATTCTCATAGAAGAATATCAAAATCTTTTTATTTCCGAGCGATCTATGACATTCACGAGCCTCTCGGCTAACTAGACTACCAATCGGATAGCGAAATTTTATATACTAGTAATATAAACACGCCGCCAAATTTTAATCGGAAATAAATCGCAATGAAAAATTCAAAAATTAGAGACGAAAGATTATAATTAAATCTTCATCCCAATACTAACCAATCAAGTACTAAGAAAGGATTTAGCTACTCATGATAAAGAAAACAACAATAATGAAATAAAAAGTTTGCATTTTCATTAGAAGGGAAATAACAAAAGTACACAACACAATGGAAATTAAAGCATAAGAGACAACATAAAAGAAACTCTCATACAAGGTAGAACTCTCTCTCTCTCTCTTGAACTTGCTCTCTTCTCCAACTCTAACTTTTTTTCCTCCCCTCTTCAAAGCCTTGGCTTCATGCTCCTTTTATAGCAACCATGGAAGGATCTAGATAAAGAATAAAAATGAAAGGACATAGGATTTAATTGGTGAGAATAAATGTGGGGAAATGAAGAGGTGGAGGGAGGTGAAAAGGTGAATGAGGGAGTTTAACATGGAGGTAACCGGCCACATGAAATGGTGATGAATTAATGAATATGAGGTTTTAATTGATTGGAGTTAATGTGATTAATTAAGAAATGAAGGAGGACTTAAAGTGGGCGGTTTTGATTAAGGAGGTTATGAGTGGAATTAAGAATAGGTGGCGGTTTGCATGGTGGAGGAAATGAATGGCCGGTTTTAATTTGGAGGTGGGCGATTATGAATGAAAGTTTTGGCCGGACATATGAAATGAGGTTTACTATTAATAGTGGTGGAAAAAATAAAATATGGGGGGGAAGAAAAAGGGAGAGAGAAAAAAAGAAAAAAAAAATAGAGAAGGGGAAGGAATGTGGCCGGCCACATGTAAATGAAAAAAAAATGAGTGGCAACATGATATGATGTATTTATGGGAGAGGATTATATAAAAATTAAAATAAGAAGATGCTACATGAAATAATTATATAAATAGGCTTGCATGGGAAAGGAGGCCACATGTATTGATAGTTAAAACTATTCATACATGGTCATGCATGAAAAATCAATTACCATGCATACATATATGAATAGTTATAATAATAATAAAGGATAATTCATGTATTGAGAGGAGAGAGAAAAGGTGGGAAAGTAACATGCATGCAAAACTTATTTGCGTGGGAAATATTTCTCGTACAAAAATGGACAGCGGGCGTTTTACGTCGAATCGTGTCGAATTCCCCCCAGGCCTGTCACAAAACAAAATAAAATGATATTAGTATAAATAATTGTGATATATTAATAATTAGATAATTATATTAAAATTAAGAGTAAATACATATAATTTATAATATAAATATAATAATAATGATGAACATATTTTAGTCAAAATATGTGTCATCACTATGACAAGCGATAAAATAAGCCATTTTAGAGAATCGGTCCACTACGACCAAGATAGAATCGTGACGCCGAAATGTCAGTGGGAGGCCCAATATGAAGTCCATGCTAACATCCACCCATGGGGCAGAGGGAATCAGAAGGGGTGTGTAAAGGCCCGCATTGGTCTTGTTACCCTTAGTTAATTGACATACGCGGCAGCTCCCTACGATTTTATTGACCATTGGCTTGAGACCCGGCCAAAAGAATTTATCCTCCACAAGCATGATCGTTTTATCGCGACTGAAGTGTCCACCTAAACCTCCACTATGTAACTCCCATATAATAAAATGACGTAGGGAAGAGCGGGGAATACACAATTGTGCGTGCTTGAATAAATAACCGTCACGAATGTAGTAGGCTGAAATAGTAGACGGGGCCTGTTCCTGAGCGGCTAAATAAATATACTTAAAATCCGGGCATAGGACATACTCGTCCTTAATGCGTTCAAATCCTATTACCGTCACCTCCATTTTAGATAACAATAGGGTGACACGCCTAAGGGCGTCTGCCACTCGATTTAACGTACCCTTAAGGTGCTTAATAATGAATGTGTACTCCTGAAGATAGGAGACCCATTTGGCGTGCCGAGGGCTGATTTTACCTTGAGAGTTTACAAATTTTAGCGCCTCATGATCCGAGAGAATTACAAATTCTTTCGGTATGCGATAGTGTCGCCAATGTTGGAGACAACGTATCACGGCATAAAACTCACGATCATAATTAGAGTAATTTAATTTTGGGCCCGCAAGTTTCTCGCTAAAGTATCTGACCGGATGTCCCTCTTGACTTAACACTCCACCAATTCCTATCCCCGAAGCGTCGCATGATAATTCAAACACTTTACTAAAATCCGGCAACCGTAGTAGGGGGCTTCGGACATCCGATCCTTAATCATTTGAAATGCGCTAGCGGCCGATTTGGTCCAAATAAAATAACCCTTCTTCATACACTCAGTGATGGGTGCCATGATACTACTAAAATTGGAATGAATCGTCGATAAAACGTGGCCAATCCATGAAAACTCCTAACTTCCCGAATATTTTGCGGTTCCGGGCACTCTCTAATTATCTGGACCTTCTTAGGGTCAACATGTATACCCTCAGCGTTCACTATGTATCCTAAAAATTCCACAGAAGTCACACTGAATGCGCACTTCTTAAAATTAATATATAAGTTCTCTTGGCGCAATGTAGTAAGGATTGTCTGCAAATGAGTTTCATGATCGATCGGCGAGGTACTAAACACCAAAATATCATCGAAATAGACTACGACAAATTTTCCCATGTATGGCTTAAATACTTGAGTCATTATTCGTGAGAAAGTACTTGGTCCGTTGGTGAGTCCCTCTCCTAGCACTAACCACTCGTAAAGCCCGTCCTTAGATTTAAAGGCCGTTTTCCATTCGTCTCCCTCCCGAATCCTTATTTGGTGGTAACCACTCTTTAAATCCAATTTTGAGAACACGGTGGCACTAGACAACATATCCAATAGATCGTCCAAACGGGGGATTGGAAACCTATACTTGACAGTTATTTTATTGATGGCCCGGTAGTCTACACACAACCTCCAAGACTTATCTTTCTTCGGGACCAACAAGGCAGGGACGGCACAAGGGTTTTTACTATGGCGGATAAATCCTTTAGCTAATAAATCGAAAATTAACATTTGTAGTTCATTATGTGCGGAGGGATTAAGTCGGTAATGGGGTAGGTTAGGAAAGGACGAGCCCGGGACGAAGTCAATTTCATGTTGAATATCCCTGATTGGTGGCAACTTGGAAGGTAAATCTACCGGATAGACGTCCTTATATTCTTCCAATAATGTGCGCAGAGATAACGGTATGTTCTCTAAAGATGGTGAATCTTCCTGTACTTGTAGACATACTAACGCATATATGACGCCATCGAGAAAGGTCTCACGTTCTAACTCCTTCCTACTTATAAGACTTATCGTTTTCCTTTCCGCAGGGACCACTGTGTCCTTGGACGCATTCGACGGGTCCTTAGGTGGTGTGGGTTTCAAAACAATGGTCTTCCCATTGAACTTGAACTCGTAGGTGTTGGCATTGCCAAAATGGGTCACGTCATAATCATAAAGCCATGGACGTCCTTGTAGAACGTGACAGACATCCATAGGGATGACATCACACCACACCTTATCGACGTAGTTCTTCACCGTAAGCGGTACCAAGCATCGCTTAGAAACTGCGATTGATGTTTTGTTCACCCATGCTATCTTATACGGATGTGGATGCGGCTCAGTGACTAAGTGCATTTGAGTGATGGCATTCTCCGAAACGACGTTCATACAACTACCGCTATCGATTATTAACTTACACCACTTGTCACTGTTCTTAAAATTTACCGAGAATATATTCGTCTGATTGTAATCGTCCGTCACTCGCGGTGTATTCAGAATACATCTCATAACCATCATAAACGAGTCGTCGTCAATATCACTCGGCTCGGCGTCAGACTCAGTACCGGCTTCATAAACGATCTCGGCGGGGTCAGACGTGGTATCTACTAGTGCTATTGGTTTACACTTAGTGGGACACTCACTAGCGTAGTGTCCTTGAATTCCGCACGAATAATAGGTAGCGTTAGTCTTATTAATTCGTCCTATTGGGACTCTCTCACCATTGGGATTTTTATTGTTCCTAGCGATAATTACTATGGAACTTGAGTCAGTCGATCGGAACATTCCTTTGTCTCGCATGGATGACGAAGGTGGGGGTCCTAAGAAGGATTTTCCTTTCTGGAATGCCTGGCCCTTGGACTTGCTGGCATTGGGCTTTTCTATATCTAGAGCTGCATTGAATGTTGTGTTAAGGTCCGTGTGACCATAACGCAAAAGCTTGCCTTGGATGTCCGTGTTAAGTCCCTTACGGAAACGAGATAGTGTGACCTCGGGAATTTCTCGAATATCAAAACGCACCATCATATCCTTGAGTCGTCCCATGTACTCCGCTACCGATTGGCTTCCTTGGCGAAGGGTGGCTAGCTCGTCGAACATTTGGGTTCGGTGATACGTCGGGACATATTGGTCATGCAGGAGTGCCTTCATGGCAGCCCACCCAATTGGGGGTGCGCCATTCACGGTGCCTAGACGCCTCTCTTTGTTCAACCAGAATGTTTTGGCTCTACCCTGAAGTTTCATTTGTGCTACCCGCACCTTCTTAACGTCCTTCAGATTGTGCCACTCAAAGTAGCACTCAATATCCATGATCCAGTTTAGAAATACTTTGGGTTCACCCATGCCGTCGTAGGAGGGTGATTCCATTTTAACGGCCCTAGTTAGGTCGAACTCATAAGGGGCTCGAGGTGCGTACTCATAATACTGATCACATGGGTGATTTTGTTGCTCTTCTCGTTGGTTGGCGGGCTGGGGTGGCTGCCCCGGTCGATTTATCCCAAAGCTGGGATTTCGAAGCGCCGCCTGATTTACAGCCAACCCTTATATTAACTGAGTGAGGGCATCGAACCTGGTGTTAAACTCTTCCCTAAGCGCCGCGATTGTTGCGGGAGCATGCTCATCATCATGGTTGTCGTCCATGTGGGAGGTGGATGGAGGATACTCCGTGCCAAGTCTCGTGCGCATGAACGACAGTGATACAGGGTGTCTCACCCAGACACAAGACTGTTTGTACAAGAGTTTTATAAATAAGGATTTTTATATGCCTAATGAGTTGGAGATTGAAAATATTTTTTTGACTTATATGCTTAGAAAAATAGGTAGAAAATTCAGATTTTTTATACTTCTTTTTTTTGCAAAAGTTTTTTTTTGTTATATGCAGACCAAATAGAGAAATTCAGATTTGGTGATTACGAAACGTGCACGACCAAGTGTGGGTCGACGTCCTATTAAAAGGGGCGTGTAAGGACGGTGTCGATTGAGAAATCAACACAACCTGGCTCTGATACCAAATTGATGTAGGCTAGGCCTTTGGGATCCTACACGGAGGGCGTGACTATGACCTTTGCAACGTTAACGCTCCCTAACCGGCACACAAACGCAACGCAGCGACCACAATGATTATTTTTATCGTTCGTGCTAACATACGGATAGCCGATCTGCAAGTGGAACGGAGAATGACTATAGGCCAAAATCCTTTCCGGCTAAATGGAATAGTATTAATTCCGATTGAGCTTTGGAGTTGTACCAAAATAGATCCACAAAAAAAATTCACGATTCGAAAAAATGATAGGACCTATCCCAACAAAACAAAAGCGAGGAGCGCCAATCCTCTCGCGAGATCTTTTCGGAAAACCAACTGAAAATCTCATATCTATTTTTAGGAACACCGCGAAAATTTAGCAATTCGAGAAATCATGCAAAATCTGTCCACCACAAGAATTAATCAAAGAAGAGAATCTCTTAGGTAGGAATTTCGTTACCCCACTCGGAAACGTAGATCCGAGATGTTGGATGCACAGAGAATGATCGCTCTTCCCTTCTGGAATCCACGGGAAACGCGCCACGGATGAAGATCTTGTTCGCCTCCTTCGCTTCTCGCCGTGGTTGATTACCCCAACCTTGATTCTTCCTTGCACGAGATCTTCCTCCTCCAAGGTGGCCGAAATTGTTAAGAGGTTGAATATGGCTTGGTGGATCGAAGGTAGAGAGACGGGGATGATGGGTTGCTAGAGGGAGAGGGGAGTAGAAAGGGGGCAGCCGAGAGGAATGGAGAGAGGGGCGGCCGGAATCCTAGAAGGGAAGACTTGAAGGGGGAGGCGACTAAGATGAGGAGGAGAGGAGATTATGGTTAGGCAAGCAAAGCTCTTTTTGATTTCAATAATTGTCTCCATAACAAATGATAATTTGGCCTTATATAAGGCTTACAACCATGTGGCTATTAGCAGCCCAAAATAAAAATGTTGCAGAAAATGAAATGACAAAATAACATAGTGTCAAATACCACATATAACCAGATAAAGGCAGACCAAATAATAAAATAAATTCAAAGCTTATTTATATTGCGTGGGCGATGATTGTAGCCGTGCCCGCTACGGAGCCGCAAGTCTCTTGATGGTGGAGCATCATCGTCATCTTCTGTCACGATAACACCGCCATGGTCGTCGTCTTCATCACCTAAATGGCCGTCGTGGTGGCCGTCGCCACCACTTTCATCTTCCTGGCCGCCCTCCATGCGCGGGAGGTAAAGATGGTCACTGGCATTGGGTGCAGAACTAAACTGTCGCGGTCCCGTCTCGCCCTCTCCAGGTCCTCCTTGTATTTATATCAATTTAGCTGTTTGATTACTGACGCGTTGTATAAAACTTATTTGGGCGAGATGTCCCCTTCTGCGGGATGATCTATTTTAAACTTTTAGTACTGTATTAGTCATATCATGCCGTCCTTTCATCATTATCATGATTAGTTTTTTTTTTTGATTTGTTTTGTAATGATGGCTTTTGCCTCGAAAAGATTGCCGCGGCGCCCCCGCCTCTTGGGTTCTAGAGAGTGAGTGAGAGAGAGAGAGAGAGAGAGAGACGAAGCGTCGGGGTGTCTCCTCATTTCCCGCCGCCTGACTTTCCTGCTTAATCCCCTCTCTCCCTTATCCCTTATAAATATCTCCAACCCAGGCCTCTCTTCTTTTGTTACACTAAGCCGTTTCTTTGATCGCGGCTCCCGTCTCTCTCCTCATCTCGCGTACTTCTCTCTCTGAACCATCGTCTCCTTCTTTTGTTGCCTTCTCGCCCACCATGGGAAAAAAAAGATGGAAGAGGACGAGGGGCGCAACCGTTGGGGAAAGCGGTTCGTGGACCACGACTTCCCTCTCGGCAGGCTGCCAGAGGAAGATCACGCTCGTTTTGCCAGCGAGTACCTCGCCGATGGTTATCTGTCTCGCCCTCCCAAAGTTGGCGAATGTATCAACACCTTCTACCCCAACGAGCTGGCCTTCCCCGTCTCGCACTTCGAGGCGGGGTTGCGGCTTCCCCTCTGGCTGGAGGTCAAGCTAGTGCTGAAGTACTTTGTGGTCGTCCCGGCCCAATTCAACCCCAATGGCATCTCCATGCTGATCGCTTTTCGCCTGTTACCTGCGGCGAGAGCGCATTGAGTTTAGTTTAACTGCCTTCCGCAGTTTGTTTGTCTACCACGCAAAGGACGACGGCATCTCTTATTTTACAGGCCAAGGCCTGAAGGTGTGCGAGACGCCGAATAAGAACCACCACTAGCTGACTCGATTTGTCTTCATCCGCGGGGATCTAGGAGGTATCCCTCTCGCCCCCGTGTCTCCTGTCGAATGCTATTATGACACCCCCAAGGTGGGGGTGCCGAGAAAGATCTCTGCGATTTCTTCGCAGGGAAGAATTTCGAGGTCCAATACCTTCGGCGAGACCTCGACTCGCTTCCCGCCATCTTCCCCGGCGAAGGTACTCTTCTATTTCCCTCTTTACCTTTGTAAATTCTCACTCCCCGCTCACTGTCATCTTATCTAGGAGAGAGAACCGTCCCCGTCCATCCCCCCTACCAAAGTAACAGATCTCTTGCCTTGGCGAGTATGGCAGCGGAGGTTGCGAAGGACACGCTGACACCTGCCCCTAGGAAGAGGCCTGCGGGGGAGGGCACTTCTCGCCTTAGCCCCAAGAAGAAGAAAACGTTCGTTGATGAATTGTAAATATACGCATTTTTGTGTACATTAATTTACTCGTTTTCATTTCTTTTCGTCATTTTTTCATGTTTTGGCTTAATAAATTGCTCCTTTTTTTATAAATAATTTTGCTGACTTGCCTTATTTTTATGTTTCAGAAAATATCAAAAATCTGCCAAAAATTTCAAAGTCATGCCCATGACATATTGGTCACGCCCGTGACCAGGGCGTGAAGCGTCAAATTCCAGTGAAATCAGCAAATTTTGAAGAGAAAAGCTTGACACGCCAGGGATCACGCCCGTGTCACCCGACATGGGGCATGACCCAAGCTTGTGTCCACCCGCTCGACGTTTTTAGCTCGATGTTCGTCGACCCCCTCGACATGCCTAGAGTCACGCCCGTGACCTAGGGCGTGACACCTCTTCCCGCTCGACGATTTTCAACTCGACATTTTCCGCTCGACGTTTGTCGAGTGTCGACAGAAGCCGACACCCCCAGAGTCATGACCGTGACATGGGGCGTGACATCTCCACCTGGCCGATAAGACCCGCACGACGACTTTCGGCGCGACCCGCTCCCAGATCCACCTTCTTGACACGCCCAACGTTACGCCCGTGACCTGGGGCGTGACCAACGCGAGACCGACACGTGTCCAGCCCGAAGTCCAGTTTCCCGTCAAATCGACGGCCGCCATCATGAATAGTGTCGACACGCCCCCTGACACGCCCGTGTCAGCGGGCGTGTACTTGTAAATTTTTTGTCTATAAATTCAGATTTTCTTGTCTGAATTCCTGTTCCCTTTTTGGATCCATTTTGCTTAGGAGTTATGCTGTTAGGATGAGTTCCAAATGCTATGTAAGGTATATTTTCTCCCCCTCTCTTTAGCTTTTTGTTTTTGTTCATTTGTAACCGTGTTTTTACTTAATAAAATGTGTTATTTTCGTCTCTTTATATGGTGTTGGAATGAGTTTAAGCAACACTCTCTTAAGCAATCTTACTTTTCATTTTGTTTTAACTTAGTTTTAGTTCTTTTAAAATGGGTGTGTGTGTGTATGAGTTTAGCTTTTTAGTTGTATGTTTAGTTAATTTTCTTACTTCGTTTTGTTAACTTAGGTTTTTATAGCCTTCTATTTCATTGTTATAAATCCGTAAAAATGATTTCAAGGTGATTTTCATTTCTTTTAACTTAGATTTTTTTCTTTTTAGGATGTAAAACTTTTTCGTTCTTTTCGTTTTATTTTCACTTTTTAATCAGTTTTACGGAGTTATAGGAATGATTATATAGTTGTTTTAATTTTTCATGCACTTAGTTTTTCATTTTAAACTTTTGCTCTTTTAATTTTTTCGCTCTCTTTTTATGCATTTCTACCGCATTCTAGCGGTAGAAATATATTCGTTTTAATTTTTCGAGCATTTTCATTTTTGCGTTTATTTGCAAAACTTTTCGCTCGTTTAATTTTTATTTTTACTTTTTATGCATTTCTACCGCATTCTAGCGGTAGAAATGCAGTTGTTTTCATTTTTAGATAACGTAGTTTTTTTTTACATTTTTGTACATGAGCATTTATTTCCGCCTACTCGTTAAGAGTTAAATGGTGCTTTGCTTTATTTCAATTCTGTAGAGTGTGTGGAGTGTGATTAATTTTCTATCGAGTGAGTGAGTTTTTACTTTCCTGAAGAGTGCGTGTGTTTTACTTTATGTCGAGAGTGTGTGTGCGTGTGTTTTAAATTCAGTAGAGTGCGTTTGTTTTACTTTATGTGGAAAGTGTGTGCGTGTGTGTTTTAAATTCAGTAGAGTGTGTGTGTTTTACTTTCATGTCGAGAGAGTGTGTGCGTGTGTTGCATTTATTTTGTCCTACTCATTTGAGTAGGACCCGTTTTCTTTCTCCCGCCCACGCATTTGCGCCGGGACTCGCAATTTACAGTTTTCTTCAATTCTACTCGTTTGAGTAGGACTTGCAATTTACTGCTTTATTTTCTTGCTTTCATTTACTGCTTTCATTTCCTGCTTTCCATTTTCTGCTTTCTTTTCTGCTTTTCCCGCAAGCCGTCCCCATTCCGATGAGTGTATAACCGTTCTTAGCACTCGGTATCGACGAGCATTGGGACAAATAAAATAGCTTAAAATAATTAAAGGTCGTATTTTTTTAATTAATTAAAAGTACTTATGGTTTGCCCGGGGTTAACAACGCGTAGGACCACATATCGATGTGTGGGCCCTATTTCCGTAGTCCATATGCTAGCTAGCCGAGAGGCCGTGTATATGGACCGATCACCCCTTGGCAAAGAGAGTTCCGCACTAACCCTCGAGAGAGGAGGCGCGCCAACTCTACCGGATTGGGTTCCCCACCGAATAGCGTGGTTCTTAGCGTATTGCGGGCGTTAAGAGGAATCCTTCGTCGGACAAACGTTCGGTCGAATAGTCTTAGCGTTCAGGTGAGCGATAGTCCTAGAGATAGGTGAGCTCATTTTAGTGGAACCTCCACGGCCAAGTCTCCGCCTTAATTAATTAGAAATTTAGGAGCTCTTTTTATTTAAAGTCTATTTTAGTTCAATTTTTTTTCAGTGCCATCGAGCTAAGCTCTTCATCGGCACCACCTTATTGCTTTCTTTTTTTGCTTTCATTTTCTTTCTGCCATTTTCTGTATTTTTATTATATATAAAATATAACCCGACAAGTTAATTATCGGTAAAATAATAGTCCCCTCCAGGGAAGAGTAGAAATAATCGAACCGACCACGAGAACAATACGACCTCAATATTCCACCCGAAATATCCTGTACTACTCACGATAGGTGCACTTGCCTCCTTTCGTTAAAACTCGATCACACCTTTTTATATCCAAATAAATAAATACGCGCGCCCCGTTTTCCAAATAATAAAACCACTTCCGCTTTACTTAAATAAAACCGCCGGGGCGCCGCGTGATCGTAAATAATTTTTGGAGTTTTAACAACTATCAAGTTTTTGGCGCCGTTGCCGGGGAATTTTTGCTGTCGTTATTTTGAACCCTAGAAATCTTTTAATTTTACCTATATCTATATATATATAACAAAAATTAAAAATGGCCAACAACAAATAATAATAATAATAATAATAATAATAATAAACACTATAAAAAAAATTATTACAAAATTATAAAAAAAAAATTGAAAAAGTTATAAAACTAAAACAAAAATTTTAAAAAAACCTTAAAAACTTAAAATTTGAAAAACAACTAAAAAACACAAACAAACAAAAAACCTAAAACCCCAAAAAATGAAAAAAAAACTTAACAAAAAATTTTTTTTCATTATTTTTTCAAAAAAAAACACTATAAAACAAAGAAATTTAAAAAATTCGAAAAAATGAAAACTTAACAAAAAATAATAATAATAACAAAAAACATATATTTTCATTATTTTTATGAAAACAAAAACACAGAAAAAAAACTTAAAAAACCTACCTAAAAAATCAACTAAAAAAATAAAAAAATCTACTTAAAAACACCAAAAACATATAATAATTTGATATTAATAACTGTATATATGTTTTATTTAACTTCTTTTATTTTAATTTGTTTTATTTCGTTTCATTTTGCTTCGGCACACTTCCATTATTGTGCGTGCTAGGGGATCACATTTTTATCACGCAATGGTCGCTAAGGCCTTCGCTACCTTCCGAGTCACCCACACACCTGCCCCCTACCGCCCGCATATCTTTTAGCTGAATTTATCTTTTTTTGCTTTTATGATTGCCTTTTTTGCTTCTTTGTTCTTCTTCTAACCAAAAATGCAGGGTTTCAACCTGGGCCTCCCACACTCGTCTAAGGGAAGCTCCTACCCTCCCTTTTTCTTTATGTACTTATTATATTTTGTATATTATCTGTTCCGCATACTTCGATTGCAACATTGGCGACAATGTTTGGTTTAAGTGTCAGGGTGTTTTCGTATTTCTTTATTTCTGCACTTTACAAAAACGCATAAAAATAAAAAAACATTACAAAAAATAAAACTTAAAATTTTTTTCCTTGTTTTTATTTTCATAAAACATCAAAAAAAATCATAAAACTCAAAAAACTTCACAAAAAAACAAAATCTTTTTACTTTGTAAATAATTTTTGTAAAAATCTCCCCCCTTCTTCTTATTTATAAAAACTCGCATTTTGCCTCCCCGCGGCGTTCGACTCATCGAACCAACCACCCAAGTAAGAGTTTGTTCGCGGGCTGCATTCGAGTTTTTACTTTGTACTTTATTTGTAAAAATCTTTCTCTCCCCACTATCTTCTTTGTAAATAGCACTTCTTTCTTTCCTATTTCTTGTAAATAACTTATCAAAAAACAAACAAACAAAAAAAAAATCAAACAAAAAATTATTAAAACAAAAAAAGAAAATAACTCTAAAAATCCTAAAAAGATAATAATTAAAACACAAAAAATATGATAAAATCCCTAAAAAATCAAAAAACAAATGTGTTTTGTTAAATTATGTAACAAAATAAATCGAATATACCATTTCTTAACCCTTTTTGCTTTCCAAAAATCTAGTTTCGAGTTAATTTATAAGCGAATTTTAATTATTCTTTGCTTACTATTCATTTATTAATTAAAGTTTGATAGATTTAAGTGTCTGGGGTTAAAATTTAAAGAATTGTTTTATGTCTTTTCCTTATAATAGAGAACTTGTTTTTCACCACCACTTCTAATTTTATAAATAGAATCTCGTTTTTTATGTTAGAAAATAACATCCATGGATTTCAATTATTTCTACTCTTTGCTTTTAAAAACATTGGAACGTTCATTTTAAAAAGGTTGCTCTCAAAACTTTTTTATTAAAATCTAGTTTTCTTTTTAAAAAAATAAACCCTCTTCCATTTTTTTTCATGTCTTACTTGACATGTTTACCAATATCCCTTAAAAGATCTTATGTCAATGGGAATAAGATTTCATTCCGTAAACATTGGCACCCAATATTTAAAAAGATTATATGTTGTGAGTAAGAGGATAAAATTCATTACTCCTACACATATATATTGGGTTATTTTATAATTTATGAAGAAAGAAAAAAAAATCATGTTAGGAAAATAAGATTTCGTTTTCCTAATTATTCAAAATGAAAAAAAATTGGAGGTTCGAGAAAAAATTGCCTCACCTCAATATTCAAGCCTTCTTCATAAACCGCCAAACCACTTAGCATATTTCAATGATTCTAGAATTAATTTAAAATTTTTTGAGAGCATAACTTTTAAATTGCATTATTTCCTTTAACTTCTTTTAAGCTAAAGTTTTTTTATATAAATCCAATCCATCTTTGTTAAATTAACAAAAAAAATATTTGCTTTCTATTTTATTTTATCTAGAAGTCTTTTTGAAACTCTTCCTCTATTCATAACATTTCATAAATTAGGATTTAATTCTTTAACCCCGGATGTTTATTTTGATCTTACTTTTAATTATTTCAAGCGGTAGCTAAACTTAGGATTTATTTAATTCCTTATAAGTTCATCTCCAACTTTTGCTCTGAAATAACAAAAGCTTAAGTATGGGGGTATTTGATGAATTGTAAATATACGCATTTTTGTTTACATTAATTTAGTCATTTTCATTTCTTTTCGTCATTTTTTCATGTTTTTGCTTAATAAATTGCTCCTTTTTTGTAAATAATTTTGCTGACTTGCTTTATTTTTATGTTTCAGAAAATATCAAAAATCTTCCAAAAATTGCAATGTCACGCCCGTGACATATTGGTCACGCCCATGACCAAGGCGTGACACGTCAAATTCCAGTGAAATCAGCAAATTTTGAAGAGAAAAGCTTAACACGCCCGGGGTCACACCCGTGTCACCCGACACGGGGCGTGACCCAAGCCCGTGTCCACCCGTTCAACGTTTTTAGCTCGATGTTTGTCGACACCCTCGACACGCCTAGAGTCACGCCCGTGACCTAGGGCATGACACCTCTTCCCGCTCGACGATTTTCAACTCGACATTTTCCGATCGATGTTTGTCGAGTGTCGACACCAGCCGACACGCCTAGAGTCACGCCCGTGACCTGTGGCGTGACATCTCCACCTGGCCGACAAGACCCGCGCGACGACTTTCAGCGCGACCAGCTCCCAGATCCACCTTCTTGACACGCCCAGCGTCACGCCCGTCACCTGGGGCGTGACCAACGCGAGACCGACACGTGTCCAGCCCGAAGTCCACTTTCCCGTCAAATCGACGGCCGCCATCATGAATAGTGTCTAAACGCCCCCTGACATGCTCGTGTCCGAGGGCGTGTACTTGTAAATTTTTTGTCTATATATTCAGATTTTCTGTCTGAATTCATGTTCCCTTTTTGGATCCATTTTGCTTAGGAGTTATGCTGTTAGGATGAGTTCCAAATGCTATGTAAGGGGTATTTTCTCCCCCACTCTTTAGCTTTTTGTTTTTGTTCCTTTGTAATCGTGTTTTTACTTAATAAAATGTGTTATTTTCGTCTCTTTATATGGTGTTGTAATGAGTCTAAGCAACACTCTCTTAAGCAATCTTACTTTTCATTTTGTTTTAACTTAGTTTTAGTTCTTTTAAAATGGGTGTGTGTGTGTGTGTATGAGTTTAGCTTTTTAGTTGTATGTTTAGTTAATTTTCTTACTTCGTTTTGTTAACTTAGGTCTTTATAGCCTTCTATTTCATTGTTATAAATCCGTAAAAATGATTTCAAGGTGATTTTCATTTCTTTTAACTTAGATTTTTTTTCTTTTTAGGATGTAAAACTTTTTCGTTCTTTTTGTTTTATTTTCAACTTTTAATCAGTTTTACGGAGTTATAGGAATGATTATATAGTTGTTTTAATTTTTCATGCACTTAGTTTTTCATTTTAAACTTTTGCTCTTTTAATTTTTTCGCTCTCTTTTTATGCATTTCTACCGCATTCTAGCGGTAGAAATGTATTCGTTTTAATTTTTCGAGCATTTCCATTTTTGCGTTTATTTGCAAAACTTTTCGCTAGTTTAATTTTTATTTTTACTTTTTATGCATTTCTACCGCATTCTAGCGGTAGAAATGCAGTTGTTTTCATTTTTAGATAACTTAGTTTTTTTTTACATTTTTGTACTTGAGCATTTATTTCCGCCTACTCGTTAAGAGTTAAATGACGCTTTGCTTTATTTCAATTCTGTAGAGTGTGTGGAGTGTGATTAATTTTCTGTCGAGTGAGTGAGTTTTTACTTTCCTGCAGAGTGCGTGTGTTTTACTTTATGTCGAGAGTGTGTGTGCGTGTGTTTTAAATTCAGTAGAGTGCGTGTGTTTTACTTTATGTCGAGAGTGTGTGTGCGTGTGTTTTAAATTCAGTAGAGTGCGTGTGTTTTACTTTCATGTCGAGAGAGTGTGTGCTTGTGTTGCATTTATTTTGTCCTACTCATTTGAGTAGGACCCGTTTTCTTTCTCCCGCCCACGCATTTGCATCGGGACTCGCAATTTACAGCTTTCTTCAGTCCTACTCGTTTGTGTAGGACTTGCAATTTACTGCTTTATTTTCCTGCTTTCATTTACTGCTTTCATTTTCTGCTTTCCATTTTCTGCTTTCTTTTCTACTTTTCCCGCAAGCCATCCCCATTCCGATGAGTGGCTAACCGTTCTTAGCCCTCGTTATCGAAGAGCATTGAGAGAAATAAAATAGCTTAAAATAATTAAAGGTCATATTTTTCTAATTAATTAAAAGTACTTATGGTTTGCCCGGGGTTAACGACGTGTAGGACCACATATCGATGTGTGGGCCCTATTTCCGTAGTCCATATTCTAGCTAGCCGAGAGGTCGTGCTTATGGACCGATCACCCCTTGGCAAAGAGAGTTCCGCAGTAACCCTCGAGAGAGGAGGCGCGCCAACTCTACCGGATTGTGTTCCCCACCCAATAGCGGGGTTCTTAGCGTAATGTGGGCGTTAAGAGGAATCCTTCATCGGACTAACGTTCGGTCGAATAGTCTTAGAGTTCAGGTGAGCGATAGTCCTAGAGATAGGTGAGCTCATTTTAGTGGAACCTCCACGGCCAAGTCTCCGCCTTAATTAATTAGAAATTTAGGAGCTCTTTTTATTTAAAGTCTATTTTAGTTCAATTGTTTTTTCAGTGCCATCGAGCTAAGCTCTTCATCGGCACCACCTTATTGCTTTCTTTTTTTGCTTTCATTTTCTTTCTGCCATTTTCTGTATTTTTATTATATATAAAATATAACCCGACAAGTTAATTATCGGTAAAATAATAGTCCCCTCCAGGGAAGAGTAGAAAAAATCGAACCGACCCCGAGAACAATACGACCTCGATATTACACCCGGAATATCCTGTACTACTCACGATAGGTGCACTTGCCTCCTTTCGTTAAAACTCGATCACACCTTTTTATATCCAAATAAATAAATACACGCGCCCCGTTTTCCAAATAATAAAACCACTTCCGCTTTACATAAATAAAACCGTCGGGGCGCCGCGTGACCTTAAATAATTTTTGGAGTTTTAACAACTATGATCTATGTCCTTCAAAAAGGAAAAATCTGCTAAAGAAAGAAAAGAGCCAGCGGGGTCCCTGTCCCCCATCTCTCTATCGGCTCCCTCGCCTCTCCGACTTTCCGTCTCGCCCGTCCGCGAGACAATCTCTTCAGAGCCAGCTCCCCCCAGCAATGTTCAGCCTTCTCAGCTCCCTCCTGGCGAGACTGGCTCATCCAGCCGCCCTACTCCCGCCTCGCACCCTAACTACAATATGGGGCCTGTGACGGATGATGACTCCGGCGAGCCGGTCCTCTTATGGGACAAAGACGCCAACTGCGTGTCGGTGTCTACCCTTCTCCCTTCCTGGAAAGAGCAGGACCCCCCCCCCCACCAGTCATGCCTTCTCCTTAGGGTTTGGGTTGTATGACGGCCTTGGTTCCGAGCCCGCAGATAACGAGGCATCGCGGGATCTCATTCTAAAATGTGCCCACTCTCAGTTTCGCTCCCTGGAGCTCGCGCACCGAGTCTCGCGCCGCCTCGTGTTCAACAACAGGAAGTGGAAAGAGGCGGAGGCCGGTCTCGCTGCGGGGCGGGAGAAATCGCTCGACCTGGATAAGCGATTGGTTGTTGCTAACAACCTCCTCGCACAGAGCCAGGGTGGCGTGGTAAGTTTTCTCTCCGTCGCTTCACTAGTCTTACTGCTTTTTATAGTCCCTTACTCGCTCTCCTCCCGCAGGATGCCGAGAGGGCCAACAGGATGCGCTCGCGCATTGAAGAGTTGGAGGGGGAGAACAAGAAGTTGAAAGCCGAAAATCTTCTCCTTCGGAACAGCGCGACACCCCCGTCGGACCAATTTCCTGTTCCTTCCCGCTACTCCGTAGACGAGGTGGACGCCATCTGCCGAGACTCCAACATCAAGATGGCGGAGGTTGTTCTTAAAATGATAAAGGAGCTGGGGGTGGTGCGCGAGGATGCCGAGACGGTAACTGTCCGCGACCTGGTTCCTCGCTTGTACGGCGAGACGGACGGCAGCTCTTCTTCTGACAGCGAGTAGCTCATCACCAACTGCAGCGGCTTCTCTTACCTTTTTTTCTTTTCTTGTCAAGTATTTGTAATTTTGATAGACAATTCTTCGAAAAAGGAAAGGGAGATGTTCTCGTCCCAAGGATATTTTGTTAAAGCCTTTTACATATTAATCGTTGCTTCCTTGTTCGGTCGTCTTGTTTAATAGCTAGTCAAAAGCGCGAAAAAAATTTTTAGATGCTATTTAATCACTGCTTTTATCTTCCGCCGTCTCGCTTGATAGTTAGCCAAGAGCGCGAGACACACTTTGGATGCTATCCGCGAGATCAAGTGACCGTTAGCGCTCGTCTCTTCGCAAGATTTTCCTGCGTTAAAGTCCCTGGAGACCAGCCGTCTCGCTTGGCAGGTTCCGCCTTTTAAGGCTTTTAGGCACTTTGAATAAGGAAGGTCCTCCCGCCAGGCACGAGACCACCATGACGAGTGCCAGCCAGGGACCCTCTTCCCTGGCCTGATTCCTGGCCCCTCTCTTTTTTATGGATTTTACACCAACCTTCTGATGAATATGGACCCTTCCCCTCGCGAGCTCTTACCCTGATACTTGCCCTCAAGTGAGTCTACAGCCCTGCCAGCTAGATGAGAGCCTGGTCAGTGGGTCTACTCGGGGTCTCCTCTCCGAACCATCTCTAACCACCGAGTGAGCCTACAGCCCTGCCAGCTAGATGAGAGCCTGGTCAGCGGGTCTGCTCGGGGTCTCCTCTCCAAACCATCTCCAACCACCGAGTGAGCCTACAGCCCTGCCAGCTAGATGAGAGCCTGGTCAGTGGGTCTGCTCGGGGTCTCCTCTCCGAGCCATCTCCAACCACCGAGTGAGCCTACATCCCCGCTAGCTAGATGAGAGCCTGGTCAGCGGGTCTGCTCGGGGTCTCCTCTCCGAAACAACTCCAACCACCGAGTGAGCTTATAGCCCTGCCAGCTAGATGAGAGCCTGGTCAGCGGGTCTGCTCGGGGTCTCCTCTCCAAACCATCTCCAACAACCGAGTGAGCCTACAGCCCTGCCAGCTAGATGAGAGCCTGAAAAGCGGGTCTGCTCGGGGTCTCCTCTCCAAACCATCTCCAACCACCGAGTGAGCCTACAACCCTGCCAGCAAGATGAGAGCCTAGTCAGCGAGTCTGCTCGGAGTCTCTTCTCTGAACCATCTCCAACCACCGAGTGAGCCTACAGCCCTGCCAGCTAGATGAGAGCCTGGTCAGCGGGTCTGCTCGGGGTCTCCTCTCCGAACCATCTCCAACCACCAAGTGAGCCTACAGCCCTTCCAGCTAGATGAGAGACTGGTCAGCGGGTCTGCTCGGGGTATCCTCTCCGAACCATGTCCAACCACCGAGTGAGCCTACAGTCCTGCCATCTAGATGAGATCCTGGTCAGCGGGTCTGCTCGGGGTCTCTTCTCCGAACCATCTCCAACCACCGAGTGAGCCTACAGCCCTGCCAGCTAGATGAGAGCCTGGTAAGCGGGTCTGGTCGGGGTCTCCTCTCCAAACCATCTCGTCCTTGGTGCCCTAAAAAGGTCACCCATGCTTTCATCACATCAAAAGAGCACATCAAAACGGTAAGCGTTGTACAATAATAAAAAGTGTAATGGACAGAAGGTGCTACGGGTAAAATCTCTTTAAATCATCACCGCTTCGGGCACGCTCGAGGGATACCCCGTCCACATCCTGGAGGTGGTATCCTCCTGACTTTAAGACTTCTTTTACTACAAAAGGACCCTCCCAATTGGGATTGAGCTTCCCCACGGAGGCCCCTCTACCTGCTGTGTAATGCCCCGAAACTCAAAAGAGCGAAGGGGGACGTTTTGGGCCAGTTTGGGTTCTGGCTGCAGGCACACGGCCTGGGACACGGGCATGTCCCAGGGCGTGTCAAGCCTGTGTCGACACTAAGATGGGGTATCGACACTTTGGTCTCGAAATTGTGTCAAGACTGGGCACACGGCCTGCGACACGGGCGTGTCGCAGGGCGTGTCGACCCGTGTCGACACTTAGCCGCGAAGTCGTCGAGCTTTACTCGACGATTCGTCGAGACAAGGCACACGGCCTGCGACACGGGCGTGTCGCAGGGCGTGTCGACCTGTCCCTACAATCGACCCGGGGAGTCGACGAGAATGTCTCGACGATCGTCGAGACAAGGCACACGGCCTAGGACACGGGCGTGTCCAAGGCCGTGTCATCAAGTCATCGATCTTCACTCGACGAAGTGTCCCGTGTACACGGCCTGGGGGTCCAGGCGTGTCAAGGTGACACTGGCAAGGACACGGGCGTGTCCTAGAACCCGTGCAGTGCTCGGGTTGAAAATGGGGAAAAATCATGGGGTACACGGCCGGCCACACGGCCGTGTCAGGTGGAACACAGGCGTGTCAGCTCGAACACGGGCGTGTTCGATACCCGTGTGAGGTTCCAGGTGATTCGATTTTGACGGCGAATGCGGCACACGGCCCTGGACACGGGCGTGTGCCAGGCCATGTTCGGTCCAGATTGGGCATTTCAGCCCCGAATCAAAGCCGTTCGTTTCCTTATGTTGAGATCCAACGGCTGGGGGTTGTTCCTGAAGGGATATACCCGGGTTTTGACTTAGAAAACCCTCACTTTTCTTCACTTATCATCTTTCTAAATCCTTAGAGAGAGAGGAGAGCCAAGGGAGGAAGAAGAGCTAGATCCCGCCATTGGAGGAGCTTCGGAGCTCCGAATCGCGAGCCGACTCCGGATCCACGGAGGCAACGCTAGTGCGGTGGTTTTCATCCGATTACTTTTCAATGGCGCCAAAGAGGAACTCAAGGGTAACGATCCTCATCTTGAGCATGAATAGCTCTCTTTCTTTGCATAGGAAGCCCGCTCTCGCGAGTTTGCGTAGAGTTGGAGGCGTTCCTTCGGGGAGATATTTGTAGTCCCCGTTGTTTAGAGTCCGTATGCGAGAACGGACATAGGAATGATGTGTGAAGCCTACCCGGACATGTTAGTCTGGATCGATGATGTTGCATTGCATAAGGCCGGAGAAGACTCCGTGCTATTGGTTGTTTTTCGGGTTTTCTACGCGGTAGATTGCAGCAGGGAGCCTTGGGGATTAACCCAAAGGTGCACCCTGAAAATTGGGCGGATACGAGATCTTGCCAACTTGGTGGCCTGAGAGCCAACTTGAACATAACCGAGTTATGTGACTTGCGATAGAATGGGACTCGGTGAAAGTTTGACCCGCGCAAATGGCTTAAATTGTCGTTGCGATATGAGCACGGGTTAGATGGAACTGTACACGCTTTATGTCGTTCGGTTAAAGAGACCTAAGGTTACGTGGCACTTGCCGTTGGCATAGATGTGAGTCTTCGGCGGTCAATGGCTTAAATTGACGTGACCCATGCCAAGAAGACAAATTTCTCATAGGTTTGGCCGTCTAAGTGGCGGTGGTGAGTCCGGAATGTTAATGGCTTTAATTGACGTGACATCGACCGGTTCACCGAGAATGTGCCCTGAGTGCACGGGGCGTGTGGCCGTCCGAGCCAACGTCTGTGATGTTATGGCTATGGTTATAAATTACTCGCTTATGCTAATGAAGTGCAGGGAAGGAGCATCGCCGCCCCGAGTTGGGGGCGGGATTGTTATAATTTGGTCAGCATTGCTGACCGTTGCCTTGTTTTGCCACCGTGCGGTGGTTTGTTGCTTGCAGGTGCAGCTGGACCAAGCGGTCAATAGCGGGCTAAAGCCCTGTTTGCGAAGCCGCCCCTCGAAGGCCCAAGTAGAAGTGTTTATTATTTTATTCATGTATGACCAGCCTGCGCGCCGTGGTTTGTAAAACATGTAATATTCAAGTGAAACATTTTGTAAGGCCTTAAGGCTTGTTTTGAGTATTTTGTATAACATTCCTATTTGTATTAGTGGACATTCGTGCTTTGATTCTGGGTTCTTGTTTACAACTCTTATAAACTGCTTCCGCTAGAATGCTCTATGTAGGACGTTGAGATTGGTTGGATGGTTTCCATAAGTAACCACCCGGTCTGTCTGTGGTATAAGGCGTCGGGCCCCGGCCGGACCTACTGCTATATGCTATGCGACGGATAGGGGGTGTTACAATTTGGTATCAGACTACTGGTTTTGGTCGGGCGTCAGGTAATTCGTGGCCGAATTCTTTTTAAGGGGTGGTGAGCACATTGTGTGCGTCATCGTAATAACAGTAAAAAGAACCCATGAATGTCCACTTAGGAATGAAAATACTCGTGTTTGAGGAACTTGCGTGTTCCTATAATTTCTGTTCGCAATTTTATTTGGTCGCTTAACGGTGTTTTGTACCACTATAGGTGACCGAATGCGGTGCTGGACAGCCAAAATGTACGGTTTCCGAGGAGCATAGTGCACCCGGTGAGGTGTCTGAGCCTCCTCCTTCGTATGAAACCGTTAGAAGGATCGTAGAAGCGGTGTTCACTGTGACGGGTGCACAGCTTGGAGGAAATGTACAACCCTGCGCCCCTGTTGTGGCTTCAACGTCGGTGGGCGCGATGCAGCAGATGACCTTTGGTAAACCATTGGGGCAGCAGCTGAATATGCATTTAGTGCAGGGAGCGCACACAGTTGAGGAATATTTGCAAGCATTTCTTCTGATAAGTCGCTACCCGTGCTTCGAGTTGGATAACGAGCAAACTACAGTCGATAGATTTTATAATGGCCTGCGTGCCGAGTTACGAGTACTACTGCTAGGACCAAAGTTATTGGGATTCCGAGCCTTGGTGGAATCAGCTAAATCTTTGGAGGCAGATTTGAGGAAAAACCTCCCGATGCCAACGACCATGGCATCGAACTATACAAACCCCTTAAGAGCTGCATCCGGCAGAATGCTGGAGAAAGGGGCTATGACATCGACTAGCAAAGCTACTTACACATGTTTTACTTGTGGAAAGAAAGGGCACTTTGCCCGAGACTGTTGGAAAGGTGCTAGGAAGGCCAAGAAACCTATATCAGGAGCAGTCAAGGACTTCAGTGCAAAGGAAATAGCATTCAAGGTGCCGAACACCTCAAAGTCTAGATATCGAAAATGGTATAAGAAGGCTAGGACTGTAGGTCCAGCCCCCTCTACTGGTGCTTCTGGGGTGACTACGGGTCGAACCCCGAGCGCATGTTTCACTTGTGGAAAATCAGGGCACTTTGCCCGAGAATGCTGGAGCGGACGTCCCAAGTCCGAGAGAAAGTACACCGTCGTGAGGACAGGTTGTAACATCCCATGTTACTTCTGGACCCCTCAACTTAGATTGGGTTAGGCATGGGGTGAGACTTAAGGAGATCAACTAGGTTTGACCCTAGGTAGTGGGTGGTAGCCATGTGGAGCCCACTATAGGACCAAGTCAAACTAGGTCAAACTAGCCTAATTAGGGACCCTAGCCACACTATGACCCCACCACACTGCCCTAACCCTAAAGACAATCTAAGTGGACCCTAGGGTATGTCACTGGGTCAACATTTTGACCCCAATTGACCAAAGTCAACCTTGGGCTTAATTTGGTCAAACCCACACTCATAGGCCTAATTAACCTAAGTGGGGCACCCCCTTGACCCAAACCAAGTTGGGTGGTGCCACTAGACCCATTTCCACCAAGTAGGGTCAGTCCACCCACCATGGTTGACCAAGTCAACTCCCTAAGTCAACAAGTCAACAAATTGACCTAAAGGTGTGAAATGAAGGCCAAGCCATTTCCCCTTGGACCAAGCCCACCAAAATTGGCCCATAGTCAGCCCAAGTGAACAAGACCAGTGCTACCCCTCTAAATTAGGAGAGAGAATACATGCAAGGGGGTAAAATTGGGATTTTTAGGAGAAGAGGAGAGAGAAAGGGGAATGAAGAAAATGGTGGCCACATGGCCACCCCATCAGTTGGTTTTGGCTGCCCAAAATCAGGTGGCCGACCTCCCCTCTTCATTTCCAGCAGAAAACCAGGGCTGTGAGCCACTTGGCACCATGGGTGAAGCCTCCAAAGCTCAAACCGAGCTCACTTTGGAGTTAACTCCACATATAGTACACCTCAGTCCAAACAGACCTCACCAACAGCTTCAGGAGACAGAAAGGAGTGGAATTCGACTGCTTAATCATGGAGAATGGTGGAGATTTGAGTTTTCGGGGTGGAGCTCGCCGGCGCACCACCACCACGGCAAACCGCCGCCTGACCCGCAGCCAAGCTTCGATTCAGGTCTGTTTCACTTCACCTCTACCCGTACTAGCATCTTAGATCGATTAGGAGAGATATCGGGCTCAACTGAGCCCGATGCCATGTGAGAAAAACGAGAAATTTCCAAGCTTTTGAAACCGCTCGGGATCGCCGTCGCCTCCGTCTCCCGCCGCCCCATCACCGGGAAATGATAGCCACCACCACCGTGAAGGTGATGGCACCGTTGGCCGGAGGTGGCGCCGTCTCAGCTGGCCGGAAACCGCCAGCAAAGTTGATCCAGGTCGGCTCGATCTCAGCTGTTGGCTGGAGGTAGGAGATGACTGGATTCCGTCGGTTATGCTTTAAGATTCGTGCGTGATTATTAATATGAATTAATTTAATGTGATGAATAGTATGATTCCTGTCACATAAATACAGTCCTTTTGCATGTTGTTTTCAGGCCTCTTAGAGGCACTTCCTGTAACGCCCCGAAACTCAAAGGAGCAAAGGGGGACGTTTTGGGCCAGTTTTGGTTTCTGGCTGACGGCACACGGCCTGGGACACGGGCGTGTCCCAGGGCGTGTCAAGTGTGTGCCGACACTTAGTCGCGAAGTCGTCGAGTTATACTCGACGATTCGACGAGAAAGGGCACACGGCCTGCGGGCGTGTCGCAGGGCGTGTCAACCCGTGTCGACACTTAGCCGTGAAATCGTCGAGTTATTCTCGACGATTCGTCGAGAATGGCACACGGCCTGCGACAAGGGCTTGTCGCAGGGCGTGTCGACCCGTGTCGATGATCGTCAAGGTGAAATCGTCGAGATTCACTCGACGATCGTCGAGACAAGGCACACGGCCTAGGACACGGGCGTGTCCAAGGCTGTGTCATCCAGTCGTCGTTCTCCCCTCGACGAAATGCCCCGTGTATACGGCTGGGGGCCCAGGCGTGTCAATGCGACACGGGCAAGGACACGGGCGTGTCCTAGAACCCGTGCAGTGCTCGGGTTGGAAACGGGGGAAAACTCATGGGGTACACGGCCGGCTACACGGCCGTGTCAGCTGGAACACGGGCGTGTCAGCTCGAACACGGGCGTGTTCGATACCCGTGTGCGTGTTCAGAAGATTCGATTTTGACGGCGAATGCGGCACACGGCCCTGGACACGGCGTGTGCCAGGCCGTGTTCGGTCCAGATTGGGCATTTCAGCCCCGAATCAAAGCCGCTCGTTTTCTTAGGTTGAGATCCGACGGCTGGGGATGGTTCCTGAGAGGATATACACGGGTTTGACTTAAGAAAAATCCATTTTCCTTCACTTGATCATCTCTCCAAACCCTTGGAGAAAGAGGAAAGCTATTGGAGGAAGAAGAGCTAGATCCGCCATTGGAGGAGCTTCGGAGCTCCGAATCGCAAGCCGACTCCGGATCCACGGAGGCAACGCAAGCGCGGTGATTTCTATCCGATTAAATTTCGATGGCGCCAAAGAGGAATGCAAGGGTAACGATCCTCACTTGTGAGCATGATAGCTCTCTTTCTTAGCATAGGAAGCCCTCTCTCGCGAGTTTGCGAAGAGTTGGAGGCGTTCCTTCGGGTAGATATGTAAAGTCCTCGTTGTTTAGCGTCCGTATGCGAGAACGGACATAGGCATTTTGGTTGAAGCCTACCCGACATGTTAGTCCGGATCGGTGATGTTGCATTGCATAAGGCCGGAGAAGACTCCGTGCTATTTGGTGTTTTCGGGTTTTCTACGCGGTAGATTGCAGCAGGGAGCCTTGGGGACTAACCCAAAGGTGCACCCGGAAAACTGGGCGGACACGAGGTCTTGCCAACTTGGTGGCTTGGAAGTCAACTTGAACATAACCGGGTTATGTGACGTGTGATGAAAATGGACTCGGTAGAAGTTTGACCTGCGCATATGGTTTAAATTTCCGTTGGGGCGCATATGGTTTAAATTACCGTTGCGTTGTGAGCACGGGTTAGATGGAACCGTACCCACTCTATGTCGTTCGGATTAGGGCCGTTGGCATAGATGAGGGTCTTCGGCGGTATATGGTTTTAATTACCGTGACCCATGCCAGGAAGACAAACTGCTCATTGTTTGGCCGTCCAAGAGAGGATGGCGGTGAGTCGGCAGACTTAGACTGCGTTCACCAAGAATGTGCCCTGAGTGCACGGGGTGTGTGGCCGTTGAGCCTCCGCCTGTGATGTAATGACTATATTTATAATGCTCGCTTATGCTAATGAAATGCAGGAAGGAGCATCGCCGCCCCGAGTTGGGGGCGGGATCGTTATAATTTGGTCAGCATTGCTGACCGTTGCTTTGTTTGCCACCGTGCGGTGGTTTGTTTGCTTGCAGGTGCAGCTGGACCGAGCGGTCAATAGCGGGCTAAAGCCCTTTTTGCGAAGCTGGCCCTCGAAGGCCCAAGTGAAATGTTTTCTATTTTTATTCATGTATGGCCGGCCTGCGTGCCGAGGTTGGTAAATCATGTAATAGACAAGTGAAACTTTTTGTAAGGCCTTAAGGCCAATGTTTGGGTATTTTTGTATACATTCCTAAATGTGGTATTAGTGGACATTCGTGCTCTTATGCTGGGTTCTTGTTTACAACTTATATTAACTGCTTCCGCTAGAATGCTCTGTGTAGGACGTTGAGATTGGTTGGATGGTTTCCATACGTAACCACCCGGTCTGTCTGTGGTATATGGCGTCGGGCCCCGGCCGGACCTACTGCTATATGCTATGCGACGGATAGGGGGCGTTACACTTCCAGAACATAGTCTCTCAATGAAAATTGTATCTGAATGTCTTATCTTTGAGTTGCCACCCTAAACATGTGATTTGGTGTAGTGTACAGTCCTGTAGGACATTTCTCCTAGGACTAGTCCTAGAGTAGGGCAGAAATTAAATTGGATGCCTAGGTCAAACTATTGGTCACCATGGCCCCAAATTTTGGGCACATGCATGATTAGGGCATACTTAGCTCCTGCCAAAATTTAGGAATTTTTAGAGAATATTGTCCTATAGTTTTTGCTAAAATAGCAAAATATAAATAAATGAAATATAAGGAGTTCTACTCCTCCCCATGGCCCCAAATTTTGGTGGTAGGTCAGTGGGGACATCCTTGGTGCATGATAAAATTTTCAGCACCTTGGGTTCACTGCATGTTGGAGAATCCACTTGCATGTGTTAGCTTATGTTATGCCTTGGTGTGCAATTAGCAAAAATGCAAATATGGTGTATTTAGCCCAATGGTGACATGCAAAGGTCTTGGAATTATTTTCAGTGGTTCATTAGGGTAAATTTCATCCCTCAAATTAATCATGAAATTTTTGGACTCAAAATTCCATTTATTGGAATTTATTTTAAATATAGTTATTTTGGAAATAAAGTTGGAAAATAGGTTTTCCTCAAGTACAGATCCCAAAATTTTGCCAAGGCATAGATAATGTCACATTTGACTTAGGAAAAATATGTTTCCTCTATTTTGAAGAACGTTTGGAGTAGATGTCTTAAATTGCCCATTTTACCCTTATTTTATTAATTCTTGAAATAATGGATAAATACCTCTGAAAATTTGGAATTTATTCTACTACCATAAAATGGTATTACTAGTTTTGCATGAATTTCTCAGAATTAATGGATGCATTGTTGTTTGTTAAATTAATACAATGGCATTTTGGTAAATATCTTATAATGGAATTTTATAGGCCATTTCACAATAAATGTTGATGATACTCTGCCAATAGTCATAAATTAGTGTCCTAAAAGTTCTATAATATTCCTGGAATTTTTGAGTACATAATGCCTATACTTCATTTGGAAAAAAGGAATTTGTGTGGAATTGATATTAAATAGGAAATGAGAATAAATAATTTAAGGAAAATTATGAAACTCTGTAGGCAGCAATATTTTATCAATATACATCTCAGGAAAAATTTCCTAGGTCAGTGGATACATAATCATACTACTTCATGTGTAAAATGACCTAGTGTTTAAATTAAAAGATTTAATTAAAGGACTAATTGGCCGAGAAAAATTATGAGAATTTATAGGGTAGTTCCCCTAGTCTATACCACCCTAGGATAAATATTTAGAGGCAAGATGCCTTAAGGATTGGAAGATCACATTTTTAGGGTAACCATAGGACATGGTCTGCATATAACACAAATAGGTCTTGCCTTAGGGGTTACCAGGGGATTGATTATCGGCAGAAGTAAGAGAGTTCAACATGAGTAACTCTGGTGGGTAGAGTTGCCTTAGTGAGGGATCAAAAGTACAAGTCTTAGTTAGCAACTGGAGTGGGGGTCGGCGGAAGACCGTCGGCTTCCCGGTAACGCCTTAAGTCACTAGGGTTGTACTAAAGCAATAAGGAGAGCTGGGGAGATACATGGGTAGCCATCAACTAAAATAAATATCCTTGCGAAAGGGAACGCTGGGCGTAATCCCAACACAGTTCCTAGTGCCCCTTGAGAGCCCTTCACAGGGAATACCGGGGGCAGTCCTGGGATTAACCGTAAATCTCTAAGTATAATAAACCGTAGACAAGAGTAGTTTAATAGGTTAGGACATTGTTGTACCTTCTCGCCCGTGTGGGGGTTGGAGAGATTCATGATATATGCTCACCCGTTTGGGGTTGGAGGGAGTTGGTATAAAGGCACTGATGTGCGTTCTCACCCGGGTTTGGGTTTGAGGGATTCAGGACGAGTTTTGGTCCTGCGAGCGGGAGGCTCGGTATGAATTACTTGCATGTGCATAAATATCGTGGCGGGGCATGCGGTACTTGCCGTTCGTCACACCGATGGCAGTACGGTGCAACAGGCGGTTGTGGGAGTTAGAGGGGCCAGTGGGTTGTTTTACACTGCGGTCTGGAGGACGATCCCCGATAACACACATCCGACCCAACAAGACTGACGGGTTTGTCAGCAAAGTACGTACGCGAGACTCTAGAGTGCACCTTGGACATGTACAGAGGCGTATGTGAGGGGTCTAAGGCTTGGTAGTGTGCATACCGATCTAGAAGCGGAGACGCCCGCTCCGCTGCTGCCGTAGCCACAGCGGTGGTACCCGAGAGTGATGCTAGCTCTCAAAAAGTGGGAACTAAAGGTCTGTGATCACAGAGTCGTTGTGTGTGAGTTGCACTTGCCTCCGCATAAAATTGCATCATATCATTCATTCATATTAGGTCATACGCTTCATAGATCCTTATTATATAAATTAGTATGGGCTCTTTTATATGATAAGTTAAATTTCCTGGAAATCCTAACTTATATATTTATATGGGCATTTATATAAGTTAGGGTACGTTTGTGATGATAGCATAGTGGTAGCTTAGCTTATTTACTTATTCATACTGCTGTTTCTTTACTTTCCTTTACTGCACCGCTCTTACTTACTACTTGTACCGTACTTAGAATTGCTAGAGTAAGATTACATTACTTATTACAACTCTAGTTAGATATTGTCACCTGCTTCCACATTGCTACCCCTTGTTGTCCTCCGCCTCGTCCTCCCGCTCGGTGCCTAGGAGCTGCGGGGCGAGGTGCGGAGGAAACGACTTAGTCTTTTTGACTAATGGTCGGTGACCAACTATTTTTAGGAGCCCGTGGAGATGGAGCACCAGCACGTCGAGGAGGTAGGACATGAGGAGCAGATACCGCTTCAGCAGGCTACTACCACTACTGTGCGTCCTCAGGTGGGACGAGATCTGATGTTCTAGCATAGCTTCCGCATTTATGATTTTGTGAGAGAGAGATTTGATGTACTGGGCATAAGCCCTTTTTACTCTTTCATTTGTACTCTGTTGTGGACTATTGTGATGTACTATTCATTTCTTTTACATGATTGTACTGTGGCTTGTGGACTGATAGTTTTACATATACAGTTTACTTCTTCTTCTCATATTGGACTACAGGTTAATGATCGTACTAGCCGGCAGAATCGGCGTATTGCGGTGTCGACTAACCCGTGAGTTAGTGCCAGCGTAAGACGGCGGTTCTGGGCATAAGATCTGGTAGCCCTCCTTGGTAAGGGGGAGGGGGATCTTACAAACTGGTATCACTTGAACAACGATCATATGAGAAAGAAGTCCACAACATGGGACCACCCCCGCCCCAGCATTAGTTTGCGGACAAACTATGCAGTGGAAGCTGTGGTGTGCCCATGTGTAAAGTCACATAAATGGTCCACAAAGTACAATTTGTTAGGCCAATTTTACTTTAACCTTACCTTTATGCAACCTCCACAGGTCGCAGCGCCGCAAAATGTGGCTCCTCCCCCTCCAGCTGCCACTCCATTCCGACATACGGAGATGGGGCAGACCCTGACGGCGATTTTGGATGCCTTTAGAGCCCAGCAAGTCCCGGCTCCACAGCCAAATCCGGGGTCGAGCTGGCTGAGTGCATTTAAGAGCTTGTCCCCACCGACGTACCGTGGGACAGAGGATGCGGTGAAGACGGAAGAATGGCTGGAGGCCATACACGAGATCTTAGCGGGCATCAGCTGCCCAGTCGGCCAGGCAGTACCCCTAGCCACCTCTGTGCTAGAGGCTCATGCAAAGAGATGGTGGAAATCAGTCCGGGAGTCTACTTATGCGGACTTTGAGCTGTCAGAGATATCTTGGGAGGAGTTTGGCGATGTGTTTCTGGAGCACTTTGTCTCTGCTACGGACAGAGATGCTTTGGAGGAGAGGTTTTTGAACCTCAAACAGGGGACTAGATCGGTGATAGAGTACCAGAGAGAGTTCTCCCACTTGGCCAGATTTGCGGGGATTCAGGACACCGACGATAGGAGGTATGCGAAGAGGTTCTACCGGGGCCTCAGGGAAGATTTGAGGCAGGCCTTGCTATTCATTTCTCATGGCACATCCAGGCAGATCATCGAGATGGCGAAGAAGCTGGAGGCTGACCAGCTGATGGTGCGAGCCGGAGGGAAGAGACCATTTGATGGGTCGACATCAGGTGAGAGCAGTAGGGGCTCTCAGAGAGGCAGGACCATCATGATACAGGAAGGGTGGGGGACGACGTCGTCCCAACTTCAGGCAGGAGCAGGGGCCTCCTCCAGCATTGGCTCCCCACCTCTACAGATACATGATCCGAGGAGACAGGATGACCGAGGCCACCAACAAGTGGTTTGTTACGGATGCCGCCAGCCCTGGCACATCAGGTCGGAGTGCCCGCACCGATTCCATCCCCCTCCTCCTCCTCCACCTCCAGTGGCCCCAGTACAGCAGGTCCGAGGACGAGGCCGAGGATGAGGCCGAGGTCGGGGATATCACGGCAGGAGACGCGAGCAGGAGCAGATATACGCCTTGGACCTCACAGAGCCGAGGAATCCCGAGGAGGTTATCACAGGTACTTGAAGTTAATTATGAATTTTTTTCGATTTCAATGATATATATATAGTACCTGGAACTATAGGATAACAATTAACTTTCACATAAACAAACCTCAGGCATATTTATGATCAGCGGCAAGCCCGCTCATACTCTTTTCGACACGGGTGCTTCACACTCGTTCGTATCCGAGGCCTTCATCGACGGACTCGAAGGCGTGGAGAGGTTCCATGGACTGGAGATGAGGGTACGTCTACCCAATGGGTCGGAGCTGCGGACCACTGCATATTATGATATGGAGGCCGAGATTGGCGGCAAGGCATTTGAGGCGCCGACAACTATTCTGAAGCTGCAGGACTTTGACTTGATCTTGGGCATGGCCTGGTTGCATCAGAACCATGCCCAGATAGATTGCCCGTCCAGGAGGATCACGCTAAGGCATGGCGACTCTCATGTTATCGTTGAAGGTATCCAGCCTATCTGCCACCTACTGTTATCTTCTATACAGGCTGTGAAGGCCCATGAGCAGGGTGAAGAAGTTTATCTTGTCTGCTTCGAGAGGGTGGGAACAGAGGCGACTATCTCAGATATTCCGGTGGTCCGGGATTTCTCCGACGTATTCCCGGAGATTGCCCGGGCTACCGCCTGCTAGAGACTTGGATTTCAGGATTCAGCTAGTACCGGGAGCGAAGCCGGTGTCCCGGGAACCCTACAGGATGGCTCCCAGGGAGTTAGCAGAATTCAGGACTCAACTACAGGAGCTAGTCGAATCAGGATTTGTGCGGCCCAACTCATCTCCATGGGGAGCGCCAGTTCTCTTTGTGAAGAAGAAGGACGGATCACTGCGATTATGTATAGATTACCGGAGCTGAACCGGTTGACGGTCCGCAACACCTATCCTCTGCCTCGGATAGATGAGTTATTTGACCAGCTACAGGGAGCCTTCTGGTTCTCCAAGTTAGATCTGCGATCCGGCTACTATCAGCTCCGTATCAGGGAAGAGGACATACCGAAGACGGCATTCAGTTCACGCTATGGATTATACGAGTTCACGGTGATGCCTTTTGGGCTCACGAATGCTCCTGCTGCATTCATTAGTCTAATGAACCCTGTATTCGAGCCTTTCTTAGACCGCTTCGTGATTGTGTTCATCGACGACATCCTTATATATTCTCGGACTCAGGAGGAGCATACGGAGCACTTGGCACAGGTCTTGCAGAGGCTGAGGGAGACCCAGATGTACGCAAAATTTTCGAAGTGCCAGTTCTGGTTGCAGGAGGTAGCTTTCCTGGGGCACACGATCAGTGGGGCTGGGTTAGCAGTGGACCCGGCCAAGATAGAGACAGTGAGGGATTGGCCACGAACGAAGACCGCATCTGACATCCGCAGTTTCTTGGGACTAGCAGGGTATTACCGCAAGTTCGTGGAGGGGTTCTCGAGGATAGCACTCCCCCTCACGTCTTTGACGAAGAAGGACACAGATTTTGTTTGGTCAGAGCGGTGTGAAATGGCTTTTCAGGAGCTGAAGGACCGACTCATCTCATCCCCCATTCTTGCGCTTCCATCCGGGAGCGAAGGATTTCAGATCTATACGGACGCCTCGTACCAGGGGATGGGTGCAGTCCTGATGCAGCATGGACATGTTATTGCTTATGCTTCGAGACAGTTGAAGAAGCATGAGCATAACTATCCAGTACATGACCTAGAGCTCGGGGCTGTGGTTTTCGCCCTAAAGATATGGAGGCATTATTTATACGGGATTCATTGTGACATCTTTTCGGATCACAAGAATCTCAAGTATATCGATACACAGAAGGACCTAAACTTGAGACAGAGGAGATGGTTGGAGTTCCTTTGCGATTATGATTACAAGATCCACTATCACCCGGGAAAAGCGAACACGGTTGCGGATGCCTTGAGCAGGAGGGCCGGCACTTCTAGACCGGAGCCCCGATTGATGTCTATAGAGCTGCTACAGATGATGGAGGACATGCACATTACCATGGTGTCCGAGACCGAGCCAGTTGTATATAGAGAGTATTTGAGCTCAGTGATCAGTGGCGATGATATACAGGAGCGCATCCGAGCACATCAGAGGCTGGATGCTGCGTTACAGCCGATTTTCAGTGCCCTAGAGAGGGGCAAGGTCGAGGACTACACGCTACAGGATGATCTTCTTCGGTTCCGTGGGCGCATCTACATACCAGCAGGAGGCAGTATCCGGGAGGACATACTCAGAGAGGCACATTGCTCGAGATATTCAGTGCACCCCGGCATCACCAAGATGTGGGCAGATTTGCGGAGGTCTATGTATTGGCCCGGGATGAAGAGGGAGATCACGTATTTTGTGACCCATTGCGAGACCTGCCAGCGTGTGAAGGCAGAATGCAAGAGCCCGGGAGGTTTACTACAGCCACTGCCAGTTCCAGAGTGGAAGTTCGAGGACATTGCTATGGACTTTGTACACGGGTTGCCTCGCTCCCACTCTGGGCATGATTCCATATGGGTTATAGTGGATAGATTGACCAAGGTAGCGCGGTTTATTCCAGTTCGAAAGGATGCCCCAGTTGTAATTCTGGTGAGACTATTTGTGGAGCAGTACATCAGATATCATGGTATCCCCAGGACTATTGTTTCGGACCGTGATGGTCGGTTCACTTCGAGCGAGTGGAGGGCCGTGCATGCTTATTTGGGATCTCGGCTTACCTTTAGTACCGCCTTCCACCTGCAGACCGACGGACAGACCGAGCGGACCATCCGGACTATGGAGGACCAGCTCAGACTATGCATATTGGATACGGGGAAGCCTTGGGAGAGGCTGCTGCCATTGATCGAGTTCTCGTATAATAACAGCCACCAGGCTAGCATAAGGATGGCTCCATACGAGGCGCTTTATGGGAGGAGATGTCGGACACCGCTATCATGGGTTCAGGATGTGGATACCAGGGCTCTGGGATCTGATTATATAGAGGATACTGAGGCCCAGATTCAATTGATCAGGGATCGGCTACTGGAGGCCCAGAGCCGGCAGGCAAAGTATTATGATGCTCGGCACCGGAAGGTGGAGTTCCAGGTTGGAGACAGGGTATTCTTGAAGATACGTCTAGTACACGGTGTCTCTCGGGTGCGGAGGCACAAGAAGCTCAGTCCACGATACATGGGGCCATACCTGATCCTGGAGCGGATCGGCCCCTTGGCTTACCGACTGCAGCTGCCACCGGAGTTGGGTGCATTACATGACGTCTTTCATGTCTCTTCCTTGCGAAGAGCTCTCCTTCGGCCGGAGCAGCACATTACTACTACAGCCGGACCGGTAGGGCCTGACAGATCAGTGAGATTGGAACCGATCCGGATTGACGATGCAGCCATCCGAGTGTTGCGGAAGAAGAAGGTCCCTCTTGTGAAGGTGTTGTGGTCCAACCATGGACGAGAGGAGCACACTTGGGAGCCGAGGGATCTGATGCTGGAGCAACACCCGGAGTTATTCGCATCAGGTACTTTTAAGTTATGTCTTTAAATTTCTTGATGATTCTTGCAAATAGAACCCCGTAGACCCGAACTTAAATTTCGGGGACGAAATTATTTTCTTGTTTATTGGAATTTGTAACATCCCATGTTACTTCTGGACCCCTCAACTTAGATTGGGTTAGGCATGGGTGAGACTTAAGGAGATCAACTAGGTTTGACCCTAGGTAGTGGGTGGTAGCCATGTGGAGCCCACTATAGGACCAAGTCAAACTAGGTCAAACTAGCCTAATTAGGGACCCTAGCCACACCATGACCCCACCACACTGCCCTAACCCTAAAGACAATCTAAGTGGACCCTAGGGTATGTCACTGGGTCAACATTTTGACCCCAATTGACCAAATTCAACCTTGGGCTTAATTTGGTCAAACCCACACTCATAGGCCTAATTAACCTAAGTGGGGCACCCCCTTGACCCAAACCAAGTTGGGTGGTGCCACTAGACCCATTTCCACCAAGTAGGGTCAGTCCACCCACCATGGTTGACCAAGTCAACTCCCTAAGTCAACAAGTCAACAAATTGACCTAAAGGTGTGAAATGAAGGGCAAGCCATTTCCCCTTGGACCAAGCCCACCAAACTTGGCCCATAGTCAGCCCAAGTGAACAAGACCAGTCCTACCCCTCTAAATCAGGAGAGAGAATACATGCAAGGGGGTAAAATTGGGATTTTTAGGAGAAGAGGAAAGAGAAAGGGGAATGAAGAAAATGGTGGCCACATGGCCACCCCATCAGTTGGTTTTGGCTGCCCAAAACCAGGTGGCCTACCTCCCCTCTTCATTTCCAGCAGAAAACCAGGGCTGTGAGCCACATGGCACCATGGGTGAAGCCTCCAAAGCTCAAACCGAGCTCACTTTGGAGTTAACTCCACATATAGTCCACCTCAGTCCAAACAGACCTCACCAACAGCTTCAGGAGACAGAAAGGAGTGGAATTCGACTGCTTAATCATGGAGAATGGTGGAGATTTGAGTTTTCGGGGTGGAGCTCGCCGGTGCACCACCACCACGGCAAACCACCGCCTGACCCGCAGCCAAGCTTCGATTCAGGTCCGTTTCACTTCACCTCTACCCGTACTAGCATCTTAGATCGATTAGGAGAGATATCGGGCTCAACTGAGCCCGATGCCATGTGAGAAAAATGAGAAATTTCCAAGCTTTTGAAACCGCTCGGGATCGCCGTCGCTGCCGTCTCCCGCCGCCCCATCGCCGGGAAATGATAGCCACCACCACCGTGAAGGTGAGGGCACCGTTGGCCGGAGGTGGCGCCGTCTCAGCTGGCCGGAAACCGCCAGCAAAGTTGCTCCAGGTCGGCTCGATCTCAGCCGTTGGCTGGAGGTAGGAGATGACCGGATTCCGTCGGTTATGCTTTAAGATTCGTGTGTGATTATTAATATGAATTAATTTAATGTGATGAATAGTATGATTCCTGTCACATAAATACAGTCCTTTTGCATGTTGTTTTCAGGCCTCTTAGAGGCACTTCCAGAACATAGTCTCGCAATGAAAATTGTAGCTGAATGTCTTATCTTTGATTTGCCACCCTAAACATGTGATTTGGTGTAGTGTACAGTCCTGTAGGACATTTCTCCTAGGACTGGTCCTAGAGTAGGGCAGAAATTAAATTGGATGCCTAGGTCAAACTATTGGTCATCATGGCCCCAAATTTTTGGCACATGCATTATTATTGCATACTTAGCTCCTGCCAAATTTTAGGAATTTGTAGAGAATAGTTTCCTATAGTTTTTGCTAAAATAGCAAAATATAAATAAATGAAATATAAGGAGTTCTACTCCTCCCCATGGCCCCAAATTTTGGTGGTAGGTCAGTGGGGACATCCTTGGTGCATGATAAAATTTTCAGCACCTTGGGTTCACTGCATGTTGGAGAATCCACTTGCATGTGTTAGCTTATGTTATGCCTTGGTGTGCAATTAGCAAAAATGCAAATATGGTGTATTTAGCCCAATGGTGACATGCAAAGGTCTTGGAATTATTTTCAGTGGTTCATTAGGGTAAATTTCATCCCTCAAATTAATCATGAAATTTTTGGACTCAAAAATTCCATTTATTGGAATTTATTTTAAATATAGTTATTTTGGAAATAAAATTGGAAAATAGGTTTTCCTCAAGTACAAATCCCAAAATTTTGCCAAGGCATAGATAATGTCACATTTGACTTAGGAAAAATATGTTTCCTCTGTTTTGAAGAACTTTTGGAGTAGATGTCTTAAATTGCCCATTTTATCCTTATTTTATTAATTCTTGAAATAATGGATATATACCTCTGAAAAATTTGGAATTTATTCTACTGCCATAAAATGGTATTATTAGTTTTGCATGAATTTCTCAGAATTAATGGATGCATTGTTGTTTGTTAAATTAATACAATGGCATTTTGGTAAATATCTTATAATGGAATTTTATAGGCCATTTCACAATAAATGTTGATGATACTCTGCCAATAGTCATAAATTAGTGTCCTAAAAGTTCTGTAATTTTCCTGGAATTTTTGAGTACATAATGCCTATACTGCATTTGGAAAAAAGAAATTTGTGTGCAATTGATATTAAATAGGAAATGAGAATAAATAATTTAAGGAAAATTATGAAACTCTGTAGACAGCAATATTTTATCAATATACATCTCAGGAAAAATTTCCTAGGTCAGTGGATACTTAATCATACTACTTCATGTGTAAAATGACCTAGTGTTTAAATTAAAAGATTTAATTAAAGGACTAATTGGCCGAGAAAAATTATGAGAATTTATAGGGTAGTTCCCCTAGTCTATACCACCCTAGGATAAATATTTAGAGGCAAGATGCCTTAAGGATTGGAAGATCACATTTTTAGGGTAACCATAGGACATGGTCTGCATATAACACAAATAGGTCTTGCCTTAGGGGTTACCAGGGGATTGATTATCGGCAGAAGTAAGAGAGTTCAACATGAGTAACTCTGGTGGGTAGAGTTGCCTTAGTGAGGGATCAAAAGTGCAAGTCTTAGTTAGCAACTGGAGTGGGGGTCGGCGGAAGACCGTCGGCTTCCCGGTAACGCCTTAAGTCACTAGGGTTGTACTAAAGCAATAAGGAGAGCTGGGGAGATACATGGGTAGCCATCAACTAAAATAAATATCCTTGCGAAAGGGAACGCTGGGCGTAATCCCAACACAGTTCCTAGTGCCCCTTGAGAGCCGTTCACAGGGAATACTGGGGGCAGTCCTGGGATTAACCGTAAATCTCTAAGTATAATAAACCGTAGACAAGAGTAGTTTAATAGGCTATGACATTGTTGTACCTTCTCGCCCGTGTGGGGGTTGGAGAGATTCATGATATATGCTCACCCGTTTGGGGTTGAAGGGAGTTGGTATAAAGGCACTGATGTGCGTTCTTACCCAGGTTTGGGTTTGAGGGATTCAGGACGGGTTTTGGTCCTGCGAGCGGGAGGCTCAGTATAAATTACTTGCATGTGCATAAATATCATGGCAGGGCATGCGGTACTGGCCGTTCGTCACACCGATGGCAGTACGGTGCACCAGGTAGTTGTGGGAGTTAGAGGGGCCAGTGGGTTGTTTTACACTGCGGTCTGGAGGACGATCCCCGATAACACACATCCGACCCAACAAGACTGACGGGTTTGTCAGCAAAGTACATACGCGAGACTCTAGAGTGCACCTTGGACGTGTACAGAGGCGTATGAGAGGGGTCTAAGGCTTGGTAGTGTGCATACCGGTCTAGAAGCGAAGACGCCCGCTCCGTTGCTGCCGTAGCCACAGCGGTGGTACCCGAGAGTGATGCTAGCTCTCAAAAAGTGGGAACTAAAGGTCTGTGATCACAGAGTCGTTGTGTGTGAGTTGCACTTGCCTGCGCATAAAATTGCATCATATCATTCATTCATATTAGGTGATACGCTTCATAGATCCTTATCATATAAATTAGTATGGGCTCTTTTATATGATAAGTTAAATTTCCTGGAAATCCGAACTTATATATTTGTATGGGCATTTATATAAGTTAGGGTACATTTGTGATGATAGCATAGTGGTAGCTTAGCTTATTTACTTATTCATACTGCTGTTTCTTTACTTTTCTTTACTGCACCGCTCTTACTTACTACTTGTACCGTACTTAGAATTGCTAGAGTATGATTACATTACTTATTACAACTCTAGTTAGATATTGTCACCTGCTTCCACTTTGCTACCCCTTGTTGTCCTCCGCCTCGTCCTCCCGCTCGGTGCCTAGGAGCTGCGGGGCGAGGTGCGGAGGAAACGACTTAGTCTTTTTGACTAATGGTCGGTGACCAACAATTTTTAGGAGCCCGTGGAGATGGAGCACCAGCACGTCGAGGAGGCAGGACATGAGGAGCAGATACCGCTTCAGCAGGCTACTACCACTACTGTGCGTCCTCAGGTGGGACGAGATCTGATGTTCTAGCATAGCTTCCGCATTTATGATTTTGTGAGAGAGAGATTTGATGTACTGGGCATAAGCCCTTTTTACTCTTTCATTTGTTCTCTGTTGTGGACTATTGTGATGTACTATTCATTTCTTTTACATGATTGTACTGTGGCTTGTGGACTGATAGTTTTACATATACAGTTTACTTCTTCTTCTCATATTGGCCTACAGGTTAATGATCGTACTAGCCGGCAGAATCGGCGTATTGCGGTGTCGACTAACCCGTGAGTTAGTGCCACCGTAAGACGGCGGTTCTGGGCATAAGATCCGGTAGCCCTCCTTGGTAAGGTGGAGGGGGATCTTACACAGGTATGGTTTAAAGATAGTTTTGCTTTAAATACTTGTCACCCTTGTGCACATTAGCTTAGAACTACTGGTGCTAAGCCTTGTTGCGACTTTACTTTATCTGCGAGAGCACCGTTCGTTTAGGGAGCTTCACACTCCTTCTTGTCCGAAGGATTTATATCACGCATCGGAGTCCCTTCTTCGATGGCGAAGGATAAGTTGGATGTGTTGTTGCCCAATGGGTGTTCGATGCGAGCGGATAGGATCTGCGATGTTAAGACTCGTATTGGGGAGCAGGAGTTCGACCTACGGGCGTCTTTACTTCCGTTAGTGGAGTTCTACGTCATATTTGGCATGGACTGGCTTTCGGAGCAGCAGACTCATATAGATTGCGGTAGCAAGGAAGTTAAGCTGGGAGCAAGTCGTGAAACGACTTTTACGGGATTAAAGGGGTCGAGCAAGATATTGATGTCTGCTCTTCAGGTGGTGAAGGCGGTTCGTGCTGGTGCAGAACTGTTCTTTACACTAGTGGAGGTTGCAAAGCCGAAGCCCGCGTTGGATTGTATTTCAGTGGCATCAGAATACCCTGATGTGTTCCCCGCGGATCTTCCTGGAGCCCCGCCTCAGCGGGAGATAGATTTTACGATCGAGCTAGTGCCAGGTGCAAAGCCTGTGTCACGATCTCCGTATCGGCTAGCGCCTAAGGAAATGGCGGAGCTGAAAGTTCAACTGCAAGAGTTGTTGGAGCAAGGGTATGCGCGTCCAAGTCCTTCGCCTTGGAGCGCACCGACCTTCTTTATTCAGAAGAAGGATGGAAGGTTGAGGCTGCGTATTAATTATCAGGAGGTCAACAAGTTGACGGAAAAGAGCAAGTGCCCAATCCCAAGGATCGATGATCTTTGTGATCAGTTGGTAGGGTCAACGGCGTACTCTAAATTACATAAGGGAGAGTGATATCCCTAAGATAACGTTCAGTACAGGATACGGGCGCTACGAGTTTACGGTCATGCCGTTTGGACTGACTAATGCGCCGTCAGTGTTCGTGGATTTGATGAACAGGACCTTCCAGGAGTACTTGTACCATTCTGTGATCGTCTTCGTCGACGATAGTCTGGTGTACTCGCAGAGCAAGGAAGATCACTTCGAGCATCTTCTTTTGGTTTGGAGTCGATAAGGAAGAATCAGTCATGTACCAAGTTCTCGAAGTGCGAGTTTTGGTCACCCTCAGTGGTGTCCTCGGTCTTGTAGTGAGTGAGGAAGGTATTGCAGTGGATCCGACGAAGATTGTTGCGATACGAGGGTGGCCTGAGCTTGCTATGGTAGCGGAAGTCCGGAGTTTTCTGGGTCTTGCCGGCTATTATCGGCGCTTCGTGGAGAACTTCTCGCGGATAGCGTCACCTCTCACTACTTTGACGAGGAAGGAGCATAAGTTCTTTTGGACGCCGGAGTGCGCGCGAGCTTTTGAGGAGTTGTAATGTCGGTTGACCACGGCGCCTGTGCTGACTTCGCCGAGTGGAACCGAAGGCTATGAGATTTTTAATGATGCTTAGGGCAGCGGTTTGGGTTGCGTGCTACTGCAACACGAAAGTGTATTAGCGTATGGCGCGAGACGGCCGAAGGTGCACGAGAGGAACTATCCGGTCCATGACTTGTTGTTAGTGGCCGTGAGTTTTAGACTTGAAGCTGTGGAGGCATAATTTTGAACGGTGTGAAAATGGATCTCTATGCTAGTCACAAGAGCGTGAATATCTGTTTGGTCAGAAGGATCTAAATTTGCGGCAGCATAGATGGATGACGTTCTTGGGAGACTATACATTCAAGATCCACTACATGCCTGATAAAGGGAATGCGGTTGCTGACGCGGTCAGTCGTCGAGCCCCAGCTCAAGCCAATTGGCCATCGGTGCATGATGCGCGGTTGGTGCGAGAGTTGGAGGCGTTGGAGATTGTTTGTGTGGACAAGCAATCAAGTGCTGAAGCAATTCGTGGTAGAGGCTTTGGATGGGTCAAAATTCCCAATTCGTTGTGGAGGACGGATTGCGTTGGGAAGACGGTCGTCTGTGCGTCCCAAGTGTGGGCAATTTACGGGTGGAGTTGTTGTACGAGGCACAATATACCAAGTACTCGATTCACCTGGGGAGCACAAAGATGTACCGTGATGTTAAGAAACTGTTTTGGTGGTCGGGTTTAAAGAAGGATGTGGCGCTAGACGTAGCCAAGTGCCAAACTTGCGCCTTGGTAAAGGCAGAGTGCTAAAAGCCGGGAGGATTTCTTAAGTCCTTGCCTATTCCGGATTGGAAATTTGACGACATCTCTATGGACTTTGTGCACGGTTTGCCAAGGTCGCAAAAGGAGAACGACGCCATTTGGGCGGTCGTAGATCAGTTGTAGAAGGTGTCGCATTTTATTCCGCATAGGAAGGATGATCCGGTGGAGAAGTTGGCAAAGCTTTAGGTGGATAACATAGTACGACTTCATGGTGTGCCCCGCAGCATCGTGAGTGACCGAGATGGGCGGTTCGCATCCAATGATTGGAGGCTGGTACAACAAATGTTGGGAACAAAGTTGAAATTCAGCACAGCCTTCCACCCGCAAACGGATGGGCAGACCGAGAGGGTCATTAGAATTATGGAAGACATGCTCCGCATGTGTGTCTTGGATTTCGGAAAGCAATGGGAAGACCACCTTTATTTGGTGGAGTTCGCATACAACAATAGCTACCAAGCGAGTATTCAGATGGCGCCTTTCAAGGCCCTATATGGTAGAAAATGTCGCACGCCGTTGTCTTGGTTAGAAACGGGTGAGTAAAAGTTGTATAAGCGGTCAGAAGTTGAGTGTGCTACTTCTTTGGTGAGAACCATTCGGGAGAGTTTGCTTATCGCTCAGGACCAGCAAGCAAAGTACTATAATGCCAAGCACAGGAACGTGGAGTTCGCTGTGGGCGATTATGTATACTTAAAGATCAAGCCGTTCAAGGGTGTCTCGCGGGTGCGACGAGTGGAAAAAGCTAAGCCCGAGGTACCTTGGACCGTTTGAGGTTCTGGAGCGAGTTGGTGAAGCGGCCTATAGGTTGAAGCTTTCAGTGGAGCTAAGTGGTTTACATGATGTATTCCATATTTCGGTGCTTCGGAAGGTGGTGCAAGAGCCTACGCAAGTGATCGCGGTTGATCAAGTGCCGGTGGATAGTGGGCTAACGACAAAAGTCAAGCCCGTGCGGATCAAGGACTCGGAGGTCAAGCGGCTACGCAATAAAGAGATCAGGATGGTCAAGGTCCGGTGGGACAATTGCGGTCGTGAGGAGCTCTCTTGGGAGCGAGAGCAGACTATGCTTGACGAGTATCCGGAGTTGTTCCGCTCAGGTACAAGTTTTTTTTTTGTATGTCTTTCCTTATGAAATTTCGTGGGCAAAATTCTTTTAAGAGGGGGGAGAGTTGTAACGCCCCGAAACTCAAAAGAGCGAAGGGGGACGTTTTGGGCCAGTTTGGGTTCTGGCTGCAGGCACATGGCCGGGGACACGGGCGTGTCCCAGGGCGTGTCAAGCCTGTGTCGACACTAAGACGGGGTATCGACACTTTGGTCTCGAAATTGTGTCAAGACTGGGCACACGGCCTGCGACACGGGCGTGTCGCAGGGCGTGTCGACCCGTGTCGACACTTAGCCGCGAAGTCGTCGAGCTTTACTCGACGATTCGTCGAGACAAGGCACACGGCCTGCGACACGGGCGTGTCGCAGGGCGTGTCGACCTGTCCCTACGATCGACCCGGGGAGTCGACGAGAATGTCTCGACGATCGTCGAGACAAGGCACACGGCCTAGGACACGGGCGTGTCCAAAGCCGTGTCATCAAGTCGTCGATCTTCACTCGACGAAGTGTCCCGTGTACACGGCTTGGGGGCCCAGGCGTGTCAAGGTGACACGGGCAAGGACACGGGCATGTCCTAGAACCCGTGCAGTGCTCGGGTTGAAAATGGGGAAAAATCATGGGTACACGGCCGGCCACACGGCCGTGTCAGGTGGATCACGGGCGTGTCAGTTCGAACACGGGCGTGTTCGATACCCGTGTGAGGTTCCATGTGATTCGATTTTGACGGCGAATGCGGCACACGGCCCTGGACACGGGCGTGTGCCAGGCCGTGTTCGGTCCAGATTGGGCATTTCAGCCCCGAATCAAAGCCGTTCGTTTCCTTATGTTGAGATCCAACGGCTGGGGGTTGTTCCTGAAGGGATATACCCGGGTTTTGACTTAGAAAACACTCACTTTTCTTCACTTATCATCTTTCTAAATCCTTAGAGAGAGAGGAGAGCCAAGGGAGGAAGAAGAGCTAGATCCCGCCATTGGAGGAGCTTCGGAGCTCCGAATCGCGAGCCGACTCCGGATCCACGGAGGCAACGCTAGTGCGGTGGTTTTCATCCGATTACTTTTCAATGGCGCCAAAGAGGAACTCAAGGGTAACGATCCTCATCTTGAGCATGAATAGCTCTATTTCATTGCATAGGAAGCCCGCTCTCGCGAGTTTGCGGAGAGTTGGAGGCGTTCCTTCGGGTAGATATGTGTAGTCCCCGTTGTTTAGAGTCCGTATGCGAGAACGGACATAGGAATGATGTGTGAAGCCTACCCGGACATGTTAGTCTGGATCGGTGATGTTGCATTGCATAAGGCCGGAGAAGACTCCGTGCTATTGGTTGTTTTTCGGGTTTTCTACACGGTAGATTGCAGCAGGGAGCCTTGGGGATTAACCCAAAGGTGCACCAGAAAAACTGGGCGGATACGAGATCTTGCCAACTTGGTGGCCTGAGAGCCAACTTGAACATAACTGAGTGATGTGACTTGCGATAGAATGGGACTCGGTGAAAGTTTGATCCGCGCAAATGGCTTAAATTGTCGTTGCGATGTGAGCACGGGTTAGATGGAACCGTACCCGCTTTATGTCGTTCGGTTAAAGAGACCTAAGGTTACGTGGCACTTGTCGTTGGCATAGATGTGAGTCTTCGGCGGTCAATGGCTTAAATTGACGTGACCCATGCCAAGAAGATAAATTGCTCATAGGTTTGGCCGTCTAAGTGGCGGTGGTGAGTCCGGAATGTTAATGGCTTTAATTGACGTGACATCGACCGGTTCACCGAGAATGTGCCCTGAGTGCACGGGGCGTGTGGCCGTCCGAGCCAACGTCTGTGATGTTATGGCTATGGTTATAAATTACTCGATTATGCTAATGAAGTGCAGTGAAGGAGCATCGCCGCCCCGAGTTGGGGGCGGGATCGTTATAATTTGGTCAGCATTGCTGACCGTTGACTTATTTTTCCACCGTGCGGTGGTTTGTTACTTGCAGGTGCAGCTGGACCAAGCGGTCAATAGCGGGCTAAAGCCCTGTTTGCGAAGCCGGCCCTTGAAGGCCCAAGTAGAAGTGTTTACTGTTTTATTCATGTATGACCGGCCTGCGCGCCGTGGTTTGTAAAACATGTAATATTCAAGTGAAACATTTTGTAAGGCCTTAAGGCTTGTTTTGAATATTTTGTATAACATTCCTATTTGTATTAGTGGACATTCGTGCTTTGATGATGGGTTCTTGTTTACAACTCTTATAAACTGCTTCCGCTAGAATGCTCTGTGTAGGACGTTGAGATTGGTTGGATGGTTTCCATAAGTGACCACCCGGTCTGTCTGTGGTATAAGGCGTCGGGCTCCGGCCGGACCTACTGCTATATGCTATGCGACGGATAGGGGGTGTTACATGCTGCACCAACATTTTTTAGGACCAAATCTCCCTTCTCGAACTGCCTGATCCTTATATGCTTGTCGAAGTACTTTGCCATCCGGCGCTTGACCTCCTCCTGCCGGACCATCGCCAAATCCCTGAGCTCCTCCATGAGATCCAATGAGAGTATCTGTTCTTCTTCATTCTCTGCTCTCCATTCTTCGGCTCCTTCCCTCGCAACTGCTACTCGCGGTGATGTGACCTCAAACTAGATAGGTATGACAGCCTCTGAGCCATGAGAGAGCTTAAATGGGGTTTCCCCCGTGGCGGTGTTCGGTGTGGTCCTCAAGGCCCACGGTACTGAAGGTAGCTGCTCTACCCAGCTCCCCTTCAAATTTTCCACTTTTTTCTTCAATAGATTGACAATGACCTTATTAGCTGCTTCCACCTGTCCATTACTCCGTGGATGATGAACAGAGGCAAAGCGGAGATCTATTCCCAAACGAATGCAGAAATCCACAAATTCCCTACTTGCGAATTTTGGTCCGTTATCTGTCACAATGGCTAGGGTCAACCCATGCCGATAGATGATCTCCCCCCATACGAAATTATTGACCACCTGTGATGTTACCTTAGCCAACGCCTTCACCTCCAGCCATTTCGAAAAGTAGCCCACCATGACTAGCAGGAATTTCCTTTGGCCACTTTCTTGGGGAAAGGGGCCCACCAGATCTAGCCCCCATATAGCGAATGGCCAGGGATTTGTGATGGCCCGCAACCTCTGGGCCGGAAGGAGCTGAAGGGGGGCGAACTCCTGGCATTTTTGACACTTTTTCGCGAATTCCTCCGCATCTTTCCTGAGGGTAGGCCAGAAGTACCCCTGTCTCAGCACCCTCCCTTCTAATGTCCGGCTCCCCGAGTGACTCCCACATTCTCCCGAGTGAATCTCCTGCAGAACCTTGGGAACCTCCTTCTCTAACACATATCTGGCCAGCAAACCTGACAGGGTATTGCGATATAAAACCCCATCCTTCAGCAGGTAGTACGCCGATTTGTATCTGGTATGCTTCTTGTCGAGTTCCTTCGCGGGTAACTGTCCCGATGCCAAAAAGGTGATGAAGGGGTCCATCCACGACCTCTGTTGGCATACTTCCATGAGTTCCCCTTCTTCTATAGACGGTCTGAAGAGTTCCGTCATTGTTCCCCCGGCTCGTGGGCCATGCTTGGCGAGTTGGTCAGCTTGAGTGCTCTCCTCCCTCGGGATGTGCTGAATTGAGAAGCTGCGGAACTGACCTATGATGTCCTTGAACTTTCCTAGATACAACCGGAGGCTGGGCTCCCTTGCCTCGAACTCCCCTTTGATCTGGCCTGCCACCACCATGGAGTTTGTCGAGGCCTCAATGTCTTGTACGCCCAGTTCCCGGTATAACCTGAGTCCCGCAATGACCGCCTCATATTCCGCTTGATTGTTGGTAATCGTGAAATGAATCTTCAAGGCCTGCTCAATCCGGGTCCCCTCCGGGCTGATCAAGACCATCCCTCCTCCAAAGGAATTTCTTCCCGACGGTCCATCCACTAACATCTTCCAGGTTGCCCGAGGGGACACCTCCGTCTCCTGGACCTCAACTACATAGTATACCAGGAAATCAGCTACCGCCTGTGCCTTTATGGCGAGCCGAGGAACGAAGACGAGGTCGAATTCACTGAGCTCTATTGACCATTATGCTAGCCTCCCGGAATGTTCTGCCCCCTCCAAGATGCGACGGAGGGGGTGATCTGTTACCACCTGAATGGAATGAGCCTGAAAATACGGCATGAGCTTTCGGGCCGAGATGATGAGGGAAAATGCTAACTTCTCCAGAATGGGGTACCTGAGCTCCGCTTTCTTCAGGACCCTGCTCACATTATAGATCGAAAGTTGCTTCCTCCCTTCTTCTCGCACAAGAATCGAGCTCACTGCCCCAGTCCCTACCCCCAAATATAAAAATATGATCTCCGCTTCCCTTAGTCCCTGGTGTAAGGGCGTCTGGGTAAGCTGTTGTTTTATAGCCTGGAAAGCCTTCTCACATTCCGAGGTCCACTCGAACCTCTTGCCTCCTCGCAGCGTCCTAAAGAAAGACGAACATCTCTCTCCGGCTCGGGAGTGAAACCTGCGTAGCCCGGCCAACTTGCCGGTGAGACGCTGAACCTCCTTAGCATTTCTAGGGGACTCCAACTCTAGGAATGCTTTTACTTTCTCGGGGTTGTGCTCCACTCCGGATGGAGTGAGAAGATGTCTGAGTAACTTTCCCCTATTGGCTCCGAATACACATTTCAGAGGGTTGAGTCTCATTTTATACTTCCTTAGGGTTTCAAAGGTCTCCTCCAGATCTAGGACATGAGCTCTGAGGTTCTTGCTTTTGATCATCAAGTCATCCACGTACACCTCGAGGGTCCTCCCTCTCTGTTCTCGGAAGATCCGAGCGATCATTCTTTGATAGGTTGCTCCCGCATTTTTCAAACCGAAAAGCATCATATTAAAATAGAAACATCCATCCTCTGTGAGGAAGGTGACGTCCTTAACATCCGGAGGATGCAGGCGTATTTGATGATATCTAAAAAATGCATCCAAGAAACTCATAAAAGGGAAACCGATGGCTGAGTCAACCAGCACGTCGATTCGGGGAAGCGGGTAACAATCCTTGGGGCATGCTTTATTTAAAAGAGAAAAATCCACACACATTCTCCACCTACCCTCCCTTTTTTTGACCATTACAACATTACTCAACCACCCCGGATACTTACAGGCGGACACAAACCCCGCCTTAAGCAATTTTTCCACTTCCTCCCTAATAGGTCCGGCTATCTTGGAGGTGATGGCCCTCTTCTTCTGTTGTATGGGGCGAGTGTTGGGGTCGAGATTGAGGCGGTGACAGGCGACGTCTGCATCGACCCCTGGCATGTCTGCGGCTCTCCACGCGAAGACGTCAATATTTTTCGGCATGCAGGCCCTGATCTTCTCACGGTCTTCCGGGCTGAGCTCGCCGCTGATTTTTATCTTCTCCTCTCTGCCTTCCTTGGTATGGATCTCTACCTCGAGGACCTCCACGGCCGCTTTCAGCCTCGATGGCTCTTCCTCCCCATCCTGTTCTGCCTGCGCGTCCTGCTCCTTGGCTTCGCCTTCCATGTTGGCCATCATCATCTCTTCCCCCAGCTTCTCCATCTCCCACTTGCTTGCATCCTCCTCCTCCTATCGTGAGGCCCTTCTCTTTTCTGGTCGGTCCCCCTCCCCGGGCGACCTTCCCGCTTCTTCCATCTTCCTTTTCTCTCTCCTCCCTTCCTCTTCTTTTGGCTCCTTTTCCTCTGCCGCCTCCGTCTCTTCTCCCTCCTTTCCAGCCACTTCTAGCTTCTCCACCATGTCCCTGTTCCTCACCATTTCTCCCTCTCCTTCATCTCCTTCCTTCTCCTTTTATTCTACCATCCCCGTCTCCCCTAACTCCTCTCCCGCCATTTCTGGCTCCCCCGCAATACCTCCAACCACTACTACTTCTCCGTCTCCTCCAGCACCTTCCTCTCCTCGCTCTTCTCCGCCTCCCCGTTCTTGTTGTAATTGCTCCATCCTCTTTCCCAACTCATCTGCATCTCCCTACCAGGAGATGGTGTTCACTGTCGTCACGTAGCATTCCCTTGCGGCCTTTGGATCTCCCCATACCCTGATTTGGGTACCACCTGAATTCAGCTTCTAGCACTGGTGAAATGATGATGGAACGCATCTGAAAGCGCTGATCAAGGGGCACCCTAAGATAGCGTTGTAACTACTGGGGGCATCCACTATGACAAAACGGCAATTCCGGGACAGCCCTGCCAGGGTCACCTGAAGTCCTACTCCCCCCTCGACTTCTTTCCTCTCCCCTGAGAACCCAAACAGTGGTCCAACCACTGCCAGCACCCTCCGGCCCTCCACCCTCATTGCATTGAATGCTTTTTTGAAATCACGTTCACCGAACTCCCATTGTCTACCAGAATCCGTGACACCGTGAAGTTCTCGATGGCGGTCCGTATCACCAGCGCGTCACAAAAGGGGTCTTCATGGTCCGGCATGTCTTTCCTTGAAAAGGTAATCTTTTCATCTGGGGGAGGGGATTGTGATGTCGAGGCGACCCTTCGACGGTACATAGTGTGAAGGCTTGCCTTTCGGGCTGCCTCTATCCCCACCCACCCATTGATCACTCCAATTCCTCTGCGATCCCCTTCATCCGTTCGATCCACACATCAATCCTCTTCTCCTGTAGCTGTTACTTCCTCTATCCGTACCGGTCTTTGCTGTTCTCCTACCCCTCGAGTTCTCCTTATTTCCAAGAAATCTTGGCAGGTAGCCGTTGCGTGACCTTCCCCCTCGTAGAAGTCACAATATGGCAACGCCACCTCTCCCCCTTGCCTTCCTTCCTGAGGGTTCCTCCTTCTCCCTGCTCCTGCTCCTCTTCCTCTCTCCCGGCCTCTTCCTTTGCCTCGGCTGATGGCCATAGCCTGCTGTAGAGGGGTCAAGGGCGGTCTATGACCATATCCACACCCTTGTTGATGAAACCTTCCCGGTCCTCCTTGTTGATTCCTCCCCCCTTGGGGAAATCCTCTACCTTGCCCTGGGGTAGGGCCTGTTTGTTGCCTCTAACTCAGCTCCTGATACGCCGACGCCCTTGGCTCCTCTCTTCTCCTTGCCTCCTGTTGTCTCCCACCTGACTCCCTCGACTCCACCTCGGTAAGCCTTTCCAATTTCTTCGCAAAAGCTGGGCTCGCCGCATCCATCGCTATTTCCTTCGCCGCCTTCTCCATCATGGGGAATCCGTCCCTTCTTCGAAAAAGAAAAGTGGAGAAATATGTAGCTTCTATGGTCGACCTGGACACCATTTCGAAAGGTGTTTCAAGAGAAGTGCCGCTCAAAAGAAACAGCGCGTGCTCGCCATCCAAGGAGTACCCAAGGGAGATACGGTGTGCATGTTCTGTTCAAAGAAGGGACATGATGTGAGTCATTGCTGGTTGAAGGAAAAAACTTGCTTCCATTGCGGGTAGAAGGGACACCTGAAGACTTCGTGTCCCCAGGCTTAGTCCCCACTGCAGCCTGCCCCGCCTCGGGCTCTACCGCTGCCACCAAACCAGGACAAAGGAAAAGGTAAACTAATCGTGACGACCGAACAAGATACTCAGTCTTCAACCCAAGTGATCTCAGGTTAGGTTCTACCTGGTTTTGTTATTGATTGAATAAGTTATGTATATGATCTTATAAGTAAATTAAGGTAAAGAACCGTTGGGCGCGTGTTCTTTTTGATTGTGTCGCTACCCACTGTTCGTGGCTAGGCAATTTGTAGAGCGTCATGCTTTGACCCTCGATCAGGTTGGTGACGTGTTTTGTGTCAAGTTTCCTTCTGGTGATTCTGTGGTATCGGACGAAGATATTCAGGGTTGTCCGATTCGATTATTTGTTTTTCTAGTGGTTGCTGATTTAAAGGTGATAGACCTGGAAGGTTTTGTGTAGTCTTGGGCCTGTACTGGTGTAAGACCACTTCCTCCCCCTTACCAAGGAGGGCTACCGGGTCTTATGCCCAGAATCGCCATCTTACGGTGGCACTAACACACGGGTTAGTCAACACCGCAACACGCCGATCATGCCGGCTAATACGATCATTTAACTTGTAGGCCAATATGAGAAGAAGAAGTAAAGTAGTGTAACAAATCTACTAGTCCACAAGACATAGAGTACATATCATATATATGGAATGAAAAGTACAGAAACATAGTCCCAATGAGTACAAAATGAAAGAGTAATAAGGGCTTATGCCCAGTACATCATATCAACTCTCTCTCTCAAATAAAATCGGAAGCTATACTAATACATCAGAACTCGTCCCACCTGAGGAAGCACATTAATGGTAGTAGCCTGCTGTAGCGGTATCTGCTCCTCAAGTCCTGTCTCCTCGACGTGCTGGTGCTCCATCTCCATGGGCTCCTAAAAATAGTATGGTCACCGACCATTAGTCAAAAAGAAAAAGTCGTTTCCTCCGCACCTCGCCCCGCAACTCCTAGGCACCGAGCGGGAGGACGAAGCGGAGGACAATAAGGGGTAGCAAAGGTGGAAACAGGTGACAAGATCTAACTAGCAGTTATAATAGATATTATAAATTCTACTCTAGCAGTTCTAAATATGGTACAAGTAAGTAAAGAACATTACTAGTAAAGGAAGTAAAGAACAGCAAGTAAGAGCATGTAAATAAAAACTATTCTACCACTATACTACCATCACAAAAGTACCCTAACTTATATAAATGCCCATACAAATATATAAGTTAGGATTTCCATGAAATTTAACTTATCATATAAAAGAGCACATACTAGTTTATATGATAACAATCTATGAAGCGTATGACCTAATATGAATGAATGTTATGATGCAATTTTATGCACAGGCAAGTGCAACTCACACACAATGACTCTGTGATCACAGACCTTTAGTTCCCACTTTTTGAGAGCTAGCATCACTCTCGGGTACCACCGCTGTGGCTACGACAGTAGCGGAGCGGGCGTCTCCGCTTCTAGGCCGGTATGCACACTACCAAGCCTTAGACCCCTCTCATACGCCTCTGTACACGTCCAAGGTGCACTCTAGAGTCTCGCGTACGTACTTTGCTGACAACCCGTCAGTCTTGTTGGGTCGGATGTGCGTTATTGGGGGTCGTCCTCCAGACCGCAGTGTAAAACAACCCACTGGCCCCTCTAACCCTCACAACCGCCTGGTGCACCGTACTGCCATCGGTGTGACGAACGGCCAGTACAGCATGCCCCGCCACTATATTTATGCACATGCAAGTATTTCATTCTGAGCCTTCCGCTCGCAGGACCAAACCCGTCCTGAAACCCTCAAACCCAACCCGGGTGAGAACGCACAATAGTGCCTTTATACCAATTCCCTCAAACCCTACACGGTTGAGCATATATCATGAATCTCTCCAACCCTACACAGGTGAGCAGGTACAACAAATGTCTTGACCTATTAGACTACTCTTGTCTACGGGTTATTATACTTAGTGATTTAAGTTTAATCCCAGGACTGCCCAGGGTATACCCGCTGAAGGGCTCTCGGGGGCACTAGGAACTACGATGGGATTACGCCCAAAGTTCCCTTTCGCAAGGATATTTACTTTAGTTGATGACTACCCATACTTCACCCCAGCTCTCATTGTTGCTCTGGAACAATCCTTAGTGACTTAAGATATTATCGGGAAACCGACGGTCTTCCGTCGACCTCCACTCCGGTTGCTACCTAAGGACTTACACTTTTACTCCCGTCACTAAGACAATACTACCCACAGGGATTATTCTTATTGCACTCCCTTATTCTTCAGATAATCAATCCTCTAGTAATCCCCTAAAACATGACCTATTTATGCTATATGCAGACCATGTCCTATTATTACCCCGAAAATGGAATCTTCCAATTCTTAGGGTCTCTTGCCCCTATCTATTTATCCTAGGGTGGTATAGACTAATGGAGCTATCATATGGATCCTCATAATTTTCCTTGGTCAATTAATCCCTTAATTAAATCTTTTAAATTAATTCCTAGGTCACTTTACACATGAAGTAGTATAATTTAAAATCCACTAACCTAGGTAATTTTTCCTGAGTTGTATAATGATAAAATATTTCTGTCTTCAGGGTTTCACAATTTTCCTTTGGATATTTATACTAATTCCTTATTTAATACCAAATCTACATAATTTCCATTTTCCAAATGAAGTGCAAGAAATATATAATCCAAAATTCCAAGAAAATTACAGACCATAGGACACATTAATTTAAGACTAATGGCAGAGTTTCATCAACCTCTATAGTGTAATGGCCTAAAAAATCCCATTCTTAAATATTTACCAAAATGCCATTACATTAATTTAAAACTTATCAGTACATCCATAAATTCTAATATAATTATGCAAGACTAATAATACAATTATACAACACTAGAAATATTTCCAAATTTTCTGATGTGTATTTCTATCAATTCAAGAATAAATGCAATAAGGGTAAAATGGTCATTTCAAGATATTTTACTCCAGAATTTCTTCAAACAGAAAGATCAAATTTTCCTAAGTCCAATATAACATTATTTTCAACTTGGCAAAGTTTGAGGATTTTTACTTGAGGAAAACCTATTTTTCAAATTTATTTTCAAAAGGAGCTATATTTTTAAAAATTCCAATTAATGGGATTTTTGATTCCAAAAATCCCATAATTAATCTGAGAGGTGAACTTTACCCTAATGAACCACTGGAATCAAATCCATGATTTTTGAATGCCTCCATTAGGCTGAATCCACAATATTTAAATTATTGCTATTGGCACACCAAGGCAATACATAAACCAACACATGCAAGTGGATTACTCCAACATGCAGTGATCCAAATGTGCTGAAATTTTTATCATGCACCAATGATGTTCCCAAGGACCTACCACCAAGATTTGGGGCCATTTGGAGTCATATAACTCCAAATATTTCATTTATTTAATTTTTGATATTATGACCAAAACTATAGAAAACGTTGTCCCAAAAATTCCCAATTTTTGACAGGGGCTAGATATGCCCTAATCATGCATGTACCCAAAATTTGGGGCCATGGTGATTAAGGTTTAACTTGGGCATCAAAATGAAGTTCTGCCCTTGCTAAAGGCCAGTCCTAGGAGAATTGACCTACAGGACAGTCCTCTGGACCAAATCTCAATTTAAGGGTGGCATATTAAAGGTAAGCCAAATGGCTACAAGTTTGATTTTGGGCATCAGATCTACAAATGCATATATGAGGCCCAAAGTTAGCTTGCAAGTGACAGCAAAAACAGGGACAGAAAATTGAATTTTGATGTAGCACAAATCTTAAAGCAGAATGGAGGGCATCTGTTCATCTTCCTCCTCCAGCCAATGGCCGAGATTTGCCCGACCTGGAGCTAATTTTAGGGCCATTTCCCGGCCATCCAGCCACCTCCCTGGCCGGCCACCACCACCACCACCTCCGTTGAGATGAGGGCTAACATTCGACGGTGACTTGGCTGCCGGAGGCGGCGGTTTCCGGCGAACTTACACTCCATCAAAATCCGAAATTCATGAAAAAGCTCACCTTGTATCTGGCTCATTTGTGCCCGATGTCTCGCCTAATAGATCTAGGAAACTAGTACGGGTAGAGGTGAGGTGAAACGGACCTTGATCGGAGCCCGACGGCGGCGGTGGCGGTGGTTGGCCATGAAATTTCTCCTCTCCGGCGAGCTTGCTCCCGAACCCGATTATCCACCAAAAGCTTCGATCCAGGTATCAAATTCCACTCCTTTGGACCTTCTGAAGCTAATGGGATGGTTGGTTTTGGCTGATATGGGTTGTATACAGAGATGCCATGATGGAAATTTCGGCCATGAGCTTTCGTTTCTCCTCCTTGGCTCCAAGTGGCATAAACTTGGGTTGGAAAGGATGATAATTGATGTGTGGGTTCAGATGTGTGCTTGGGAAGAGAGGAGGAGGGCCACATGGCCTTCATCCCCATTTTCCCTCTCTTCTCTCTCCTCTTTTTCCCCCAATTTCCAAAACTAGCCCCTTGCATGCAATCTCTCTCCAATTTCAGGAGGGTAGGGGCTGTCATTAACCATTAAGGCTGGTCATGGGTCTTGGTTCATGGGCTTAGCCCATTGGAAATGAGCTTGACACTCATTTTCTCTCTTTAGGCCTTATATTGACCAAATTGACATTTAGGGTTGACTTGGTCAACTTGATGAATGGGCTGGCCCCACTTGATGGTCATGAACCCCATGTCACCATCTAACATGGGTTGGGTCATGGCTCAAGGCCTTTTCCCATTAGGAATGAACTTGGTCTTCAAATTTACTTAAATAGACCTATGGTTGACCAAGTTGACTTTTAGGGTTGACCTGGTGAACTTGATGAGTGGGCTGACCCCACTTGATGATCATGAGCCTTATGGCATCCCCAACATGGGTTTGGCCATGGTGATGCCCAACTTGGGCTAATTGGGCCTATTTGTGTGGATTTTACCAAATTAGGGTTATAGTCGACTTGGGTCAACTTGGGTCAATGGTTGACCCAATAATGTGGCTTTTGGTTCAATTAGATTATTTTTAGGGTTAGGGCAATGTGGTGGGGTCATGGTATGGTTAGGGTCCTTATTTAGGCTAGTTTGACCTAGTTTGACTTGGGCCCTATGGTGGGCCCCACATGGCTTCACTCACCTACTAGGGTCAAACCTAGCTAAATACCCCTATCACCCACTCCATGTCTAACCCAATCTAAGTTAAGGGGCCTAGAAGTAACATGGGATGTTACAATTCCAATAAACAAAAAAAATAATTTCGTCCCCGAAATTTAAGTTCGGGTCCACGGGGTTCTACTCGTAATAATTTAAGTAATTTTTAAACATAATTTACTGCATACCTGAAGTAAATAGCTCTGGGTGTTGCTCCAAAATCAGGTCCCTTGGTTCCCAGGTGTGTTCCTCCCGTCCATGGTTGGACCACATAACCTTCACAAGAGGGACCTTCTTCATCCGCAACACTCGGACATCTGTATCATCAATCCAGATCGGCTTCAAACGAACTGATCTATCAGATGCTAGCGGGCCAGCTGTAGTAGTAATGTGCTGCTCTGGCAGAAGGAGAGCTATCCAAAGTAAGGAGACGTGGAAGACGCCGTGCAAAGTCCTAACTCTGGGGGTAGCTCCAAGCCAAAGGACCGATCCTCTCCAGGATCATGAATGGTCCCATAAATTGAGGGCTGAGCTTCTTGTGCCTCCGCACCCACGAGGTACCTTGCACCGGACGTATCTTCAAAAACATTATGTCCCCCATTTGGAACTCCACCTTTGTATGTCTCGCATCGTAGTACTTGGTCTGCCTACTTTATGTCTTCAACACTGATCCCTGATTAGTTGTATCTGAGCATCCACATTATCAATATATCCCGATCCAAGTGCCCTACGGTCCTCATCCTGAACCAAGGATAGCGACGTCTGACACTCCTTATCATATAGAGCTCCATAAGGACTCATTCCAATGCTTGCCTTGTGGTTGTTCTTTATAAGACAACTCTATCAGAGGTAACAGTTCCCTCTAAGTGTATTTTCATTATACTTCGTAGTATTCATAATCAAGATTATGTGGGCATATTTCTAAGTCTTCCGACATATTATCATTAATTAAACCTTAATCATATGTTAGTTCGGAGTCTCTTACGAGCAATGTTCACCAAGTACGCAAATATCAACAATCATAAGTAGAGATCTTTTCTATTCATGTCCACCTAGATTATTACCTATCACCCAACGTGAACATACAATCACCCCAAAATATCATGCACATTAGACCAACACTATTATGTATAGTAGTTAAATCACTTCCGAGATCATGATGTGATGAAAAGATCATCATTTTGTTTCTCCCAAATTCAAGAGTTATTACATCTCTACATAAATCGTAATTCATAATTCATAGAGTGTTCATATTTCAAGCATACATCAAACGATCATTACTGATATTGATGTTGATACAGATGACTCCCAATTGCTTTTCACATGTAGTCTAATTCATAAATTTATAAGCATATCTTTTCAAATATGGTGAGGTCTGACACAAATCGATTTCATCATAAAGCGAATCTTATTAAACACTCATTAATCATCGTGTAATTTTACTGTATACACCTTTGCAAATCAAAATCTATATCTCATTGTCATGAATCCTCCTAATGGTGACTATAATGTTATTAATGTATGTATCCCGGTTCTGGACGCCATTATAATCATTAGTCATATATATGTGTACAACTTTAATTAAACATCCACCCCTTTTTAAATTTGCTGAATCGTTACATTTCCAATGTTATGTTATAGCAAATTAATCTTATGTGTCATAACGTTGACTTAATTCAATTCTTAAGTTTCCAATATAATGACTTTTTTTTACTGAGTCATTCAAAGTAATAGTTCACAATTTTAATCAAGTGACTTGACTATATTAGGTAAGCGTAGATAGTGATGATACATCAACATTATGATTAATTCTCCAAATCCCATCCACTTTTGGGATCAAACAAGATTGTATTAAATCATACCAACCATAGTAAAATTAATTATTACATTCTAAACGCAAGAAATTGTCTTATCAAAATTTCCGATTATACCTTAAACTATCTTCCAAAGTATAAGGGTAAATAACCATTCAGGTTGAAAGGGGTCGATTCTTTGATAGAATACACCATTTGTAAATCGTCTTCGAATCCCTTAAAGTGCCAAAATTCTGACTTGCAGTAATCTGATTCCAAACCACAAATTCCATGATGCGATATAATTGTCCTAGACAACTAGACTTGGTAACCCCGTGTCTTGACTAAAATCAAATATCTTTTGACCCATTATGTTTAATAGTTTGTCCCGATAATAATATGGATCATCATTTCGAGATTGAGTAGAAGAATCTAAAGTACCATGTATCTCGCAAGAGATTCTTTATATTTGTTCATGTCTTAAGACCATGAGCACCTATAGCTATGTTCTATACTTATCCAATCTTTATCCGGCATAAACTTATACATAATTCATACTCCACGTCATTTGTTTTTTTTTGCGATCTACATGAGTTTGTAAATCAATCCGTAAACAATCAGTATAACACTATTCGTACATTACCATAATTAGGTTAGGGTTTTAGATCACTTAGGAATATGCTTGGTTGAGGCAATCGACAAAGCACATCCTTAATTGTATGTAAATTCTTCTACAACCAATATTGATTCTAATTCAGGTCTTTTGAATGCAAATTGCTCCGATTTCACATGTATATGTAAACGATTCACACCGTGTCTATATTAAGGAAATCACGAGTGCTCCTTAGATTGTGTACTAAGTAGTTACTTACTTCATTAAACTCAAAAATTGAGAACTTTCCTGAAGACTTATACGATCTCCCTTGATTTAAGAGTCACATATACATATCGCTCGTGAATTTGTAGCATTCACAACTTGGCATTAATAATCCATGCCACTTAAGATGAAACAATTCTTTGAGGGTCCTAATCTTTTAGGGTGGATCGATCATCATACCGATCATGTATATAAAACGTCTCATCTTTACTTGAGCCATCTTGAATAAATGAAAACTACAGGGTTACTATGTTCGTGGCTCAATTTTTTTTTTCCAAACAAGATCTATGGAAATTCAAATCTTTATCAAATTAGCCCAATAAACAAAAGGATAAGCGCCCATACCTTTTGGGCTAAATTCCCTTAATATCTAGTGCATTCTTCTTATATGTGCACTCAATCCTTAGGTTTAACAATCTTAGACCTGGATTTCCACCTTAATTGATATGTTACATACCTTAGGCCTTCAAGGTTACTATACGACAAACTTTTCAAGGTCGACATGTGATCCAACCAAAATAATGGTTCTCTTCGGAAACTTGAATTCTTATTCGACCTTCAGTATTTTCCACTACGGTTATCTCAGCGTAATCAAGCCATCGGTATGAGGGTTAAGTTTACGAGTACCCTATTATTTCATTGATATATTATAAGCACCAGTTCTCCTTGAGGCGGTCCTATTAGTTTGGGTAAGAATTGATAATATCACTTGATAGGTGGAGTTGGGACATCGAAGTTTAAAAACTTAAGCAGTGAATCTTGCATTAAATTATTTCCTTAGTCAAGTTGGGTATCCTCGAACCTTATCTAATCTATATCCGAGGTCGATTTTAGACTACGGTACGACTCAAAATTCTCTTGGTAAGTCAAACTAAGTGGTGTTCTAATTGAATTGGCCTAACTCATTGCTTAAATGGACTGTTTTTATGTGACTTTTTTACACATGGGCACACCATTGCTTCCGCTGCATAGTTTGTCCGCAAACTAATACTCGAGCGGGGTGTTCCAGTGTTGTGGACTTCTTTCTCATATGATCGTTTGTTCAAGTGATACCAGTTTGTAAGACCCCTTCCTGCCCCTTACCAAGGAGGGCTACCGGGTCTTATGCCCAGAACCGCCGTCTTACGGTGGCACTAACGCACGGGTTAGTCGACACCGCAACACGCCGATCCTGCCGGCTAATACGATCATTTAACCTGTAGGCCAATATGAGAAGAAGAAGTAAAGCAGTGTAACAAATCTACTAGTCCACAAGTCACAGAGTACATATCATATATTTGGAATGAAAAGTACAGAAACATAGTCCACAATGAGTACAAAATGAAAGAGTAATAAGGGCTTATGCCCAATACATCATATCAACTCTCTCTCTCAAAAAAAAGCGGAATATATAATAATACATCAGAACTCGTCCCACCTGAGGACGTACATTAATGGTAGTAGCCTGCTGTAGAGGTATCTGCTCCTTAAGTCCTGTCTCCTCGACGTGCTGGTGCTCCATCTCCACGGGCTCCTAAAAATAGTATGGTCACCGACCATTAGTCAAAAAGACTAAGTCGTTTCCTCCGCACCTCGCCCCGCAACTCCTAGGCACCGAGCGGGAGGACGAAGTGGAGGACAACAAATGGTAGCAAAGGTGGAAGCAGGTGATAAGATCTAACTAGCAGTTATAATAGATATTATAAATTCTACTCTAGCAGTTCTAAATATGGTACAAGTAAGTAAAGAACAGTACTAGTAAAGGAAGTAAAGAACACAAGTAAGAGCATGTAAATAAAAACTATTCTACCACTATACTACCATCACAAAAGTACCCTAACTTATATAAATGCCCATACAAATATATAAGTTAGGATTTCCATGAAATTTAACTTATCATATAAAAGAGCACATACTAGTTTATATGATAAGGATCTATGAAGCGTATGACCTAATATGAATGAATGTTATGATGCAATTTTATGCACAGGCAAGTGCAACTAACACACAACGACTCTGTGATCCCAAACCTTTAGTTCCCACTTTTTGAGAGCTAGCATCACTCTCGGGTAAAACCGATGTGGCTACGGCAGCAGCGGAGCGGGCATCTGCGCTTTTAGGCCGATATTTACACTACCAAGCCTTAGATCCCTCTCATAAACCTCTGTACACGTCCAAGGTGCACTCTAGAGTCTCGCGTACGTACTTTGCTGACAACCCGTCAGTCTTGTTGGGTCGGATGTGCGTTATCGGGGGTCGTCCTCCAGACCGCAGTGTAAAACAACCCACTGGCCCCTCTAACCCTCACAACCGCCTGGTGCACCGTACTGCCATCGGTGTGACGAATGACCAGTACCGCATGCCCAGCCACTATATTTATGCACATGCAAGTATTTCATTCCGAGCCTTCCGCTCGTAGGACCAAACCCGTCCTGAAACCCTCAAACCGAACCCGGGTGAGAACGCACAATAGTGCCTTTATACCAATTCCCTCAAACCCTACACGGGTGAGCATATATCATGAATCTCTTCAACCCTATACGGGTGACCAGGTACAACAAATGTCTTGACCTATTAGACTACTCTTGTCTACGGGTTATTATACTTAGTGATTTAAGGCTAATCCCAGGACTGCCCAGGGTATACCCGGTGAAGGGCACTCGGGGGCACTTGGAACTACGATGGGATTACGCCCAAAGTTCCCTTTCGTAAGGATATTTACTTTAGTTGATGACTACCCATATTTCACCCCAGCTCTCATTGTTGCTCTGAAACAATCCTTAGTGACTTAAGATATTACCGTGAAACCGACGGTCTTCCGTCGACCTTCACTCCGGTTGCTACCTAAGGACTTACACTTTTACTCCCGTCACTAAGACAATACTACCCACAGGGATTATTCTTATTGCACTCCCTTATTCTTCCGATAATCAATCCTCTGGTAATCCCCTAAAACATGACCTATTTATGCTATTTGCAGACCATGTCCTATTATTACCCCGAAAATGGAATCTTCCAATTCTTAGGATCTCTTGCCCCTATCTATTTATCCTAGGGTGGTATGGACTAATGGAGCTATCATATGGATCCTCATAATTTTCCTTGGTCAATTAATCCTTTAATTAAATCTTTTAAATTAATTGCTAGGTTACTTTACACATGAAGTAGTATGATTTAAAATCCACTGACCTAGGTAATTTTTCCTGAGTTGTATAATGATAAAATATTTCTGTCTTCAGGGTTTCACAATTTTCCTTTGGATATTTATACTAATTCCTTATTTAATACTAAATCTACATAATTTCCATTTTCCAAATGAAGTGCAAGAAATATATAATCCAAAATTCCAAGAAAATTACAGAATATAGGACACATTAATTGAAGACTAATGGCAGAGTTTCATCAACCTCTATAGTGTAATGGCCTAACAAATCCCATTCTTAAATATTTACCAAAATGTCATTACATTAATTTAAAAATTATCAGTACATCCATAAATTCTGAAATAATTAGCAAGACTAATAATACAATTATACAACACTAGAAATATTTCCAAATTTTTCGGATGTGTATTTCTATCAATTCAAGAATAAATACAATAAGGGTAAAATGGTCATTTCAAGGTATTTTACTCCAGAAGTTCTTCAAACAGAAATATCAAATTTTCCTAAGTCCAATATAACATTATTTTCAACTTGGCAAAGTTTGAGGATTTTTACTTGAGGAAAACCTATTTTTCAAATTTATTTTCAAAGGGAGCTATATTTTTTAAAAATTCCAATTAATGGGATTTTTGATTCCAAAAATCCCATAATTAATATGGGAGGTGAACTTTACCCTAATGAACCACTGGAATCAAATCCATGATTTTTTAATGCCTCCATTAGGCTGAATGCACAATATTTAAATTATTGCTATTGGCACACCAAGGCAATACATAAACCAACACATGCAAGTGGATTACTCCAACATGCACTGATCCAAATGTGCTGATATTTGTATCATGCACCAATGATGTTGCCAAGGACCTAACACCAAGATTTGGGGCCATTTGGAGTCATATAACTCCAAATATTTCATTTATTTAATTTTTGATATTATGACCAAAACTATAGAAAACGGTGTCCCACAAATTCCCAATTTTTGGCAGGGGCTAGATATGTCATAATCATGCATGTACCCAAAATTTAGGGCCATGGTGATTACTATTTTAACTTGGGCATCAAAATAAAGTTCTGCCCTTGCTAAAGGCCAGTCCTAGGCGAATTGACCTACAGGACAGTCCTCTGGACCAAATCTCAATTTAAGGGTGGCATATTAAAGGTAAGCCAAACGGCTACAAGTTTGATTTTGGGCATCAGATCTACAAATGCATATATGAGGCCCAAAGTTAGCTTGCAAGCGACAGCAAAAACAGGGACAGAAAATTGAATTTTGATGTAGCACGAATCTTAAAGCAGAATGGAGGGCATCTGTTCATCTTCTTCCTCCAGCCAATGGCCGAGATTTGCCCGACCTGGAGCTCATTTTAGGGCCATTTCCCGGCCATCCAGCCACCTCCCTGGCCGGCCACCAACACCACCACCTCCGTTGAGATGAGGGCTAACATTCGACGGTGACTTGGCTGCCGGAGGCGGCGGTTTCCGGCGAACTTACACTCCATCAAAATCAGAAATTCATGAAAACGCTCACCTTGGATCTGGCTCATTTGAGCCCGATGTCTCGCCTAATAGATCTAGGAAACTAGTACGGGTAGAGGTGAGGTGAAACGGACCTTGATTGGAGCCCGACGGCGGCGATGGCGGTGGTTGGCCATGAAATTTCTCCTCTCCGGCGAGCTTGCTCCCGAACCCGATTCTCCACCAAAAGCTTCGATCCAGGTATCGAATTCCACTCCTTTGGACCTTCTGAAGCTAATGGGATGGTTGGTTTTGGCTGATATGGGTTGTATACAGAGATGCCATGATGGGAATTTCGGCCATGAGCTTTGGTTTCTCCTCCTTGGCTCCAAGTGGCATAAAATTGGGTTGGAAAGGATGATAATTGATGTGTGGGTTCAGATGTGTGCTTGGGAAGAGAGGAGGAGGGCCACATGGCCTTCATCCCCATTTTCCCTCTCTTCTCTCTCCTCTTTTTCCCCCAATTTCCAAAACTACCCCCTTGCATGCAATCTCTCTCCAATTTCAGGAGGGTAGGGGCTGTCATTAAGCATTAAGGCTGGTCATGGGTCTTGGTTCATGGGCTTAGCCCATTGGAAATGAGCTTGACACTCATTTTCTCTCTTTAGGCCTTATATTGACCAAATTGACTTTTAGGGTTGACTTGGTCAACTTGATGAATGGGATGACCCCACTTGATGGTCATGAACCCCATGTCACCACCTAACATGGGTTGGGTCATGGCTCAAGGCCTTAGCCCATTAGGAATGAACTTGGTCTTCAAATTTACTTAAATAGACCAATGGTTGACCAAGTTGACTTTTAGGGTTGACCTGGTCAACTTGATGAGTGGGCTGACCCCACTTGATGACCATGAGCCTTATGGCATCACCCAACATGGGTTGGGCCATGGTGATGCCCAACTTGGGCTAATTGGGCCTATTTGTATGGATTTTACCAAATTAGGGTTATAGTCGACTTGGGTCAACTTGGGTCAATGGTTGACCCAATAATGTGGCTTTTGGTTCAATTTGATTGTTTTTAGGGTTAGGGCAATGTGGTGGGGTCATGGTATGGTTAGGGTCCTTATTTAGGCTAGTTTGACCTAGTTTGACTTGGGCCCTATAGTGGGCCCCACATGGCTTCACTCACCTACTAGGGTCAAACCTAGCTAAATACCCCTATCACCCACTCCATGTCTAACCCAATCTAAGTTAAGGGGCCTAGAAGTAACATGGGATGTTACAACTGGTGGTCTAGGCATGACTCTGTTACCCAGTGTAAGATTAAGCGCTTGGACTTCAAGATGGACGACGGTCAACCCAGGAGTGGTTATGGTTATCCGCGTTAGGCTTCTCCTGTTATTTCTGCGGTATGTGCTCAGAAGATTTTAGCTTCTGGTTGTTTTTCTTATTTGGTTTCAGTTTTGGAAACCAGGGTAGGTTTACCGTCTCTAGAGGAGATCTGTATGGTGCGTGAGTGTTCGGATGTTTTCCTAGCTAATCTTCCTAGTCTTCCACCTGTGAGGGACATAGAGTTCGTCCTAGGTCTGAACCGTTTTGTGATTGTACTTATAGAGGATGATGTCTTGGTGTATTCCCGCAATGCTGAGGATCATACTCAGCATTTGCGTTTGATTTTGTCGACCCTGAGGGAGCATAAGTTATATGAAAAGTTGAGCAAGTGTGAGTTGTGGCTACCCTAGGTGTCCTTTCTTGGTCCTGTTGTAAGCAAGGACGGTATTTCGGTAGATCCGGCCAAGATTTCTGTTGTGATGGAATGGGAGAGACCTTCTACACCCAAGGAGATTAGGAGTTTCTTGGGTATGGCTGGCTATTATAGAAGATTCGTGGAGGGGTTTTCGGTGTTGTCTGCTCCTCTAACTAGGCTTACTCAGAAGAATACTGCTTTCATTTGGAGCGATAAGTGCGAAGAGGCCTTTCAAGAGTTGAAGAAGAGATTATGTACTGCTCCGATTTTAACCTTACCTACGTAAGGGGTTGAGTATGCTGTGTATGTTGACGCGTCACACATCGGATTTGGTTGTGTTTTAATGCAAGATGGTAAGGTGATCACGTATGCACCGAGGCAACTAAAGATCCACGAGAGAAACTATCCTACGTATGATTTGAAAGTTGCTGCCGTAATTTATGCGCTGAAGCTTTCGAGATAGCTATTACATGGCGCATCGTGTAAGGTCTATACAGACCATAAGAGTTTGAAGTACGTCTTCACTCAGAAAGAACTAAATCTGCGCCAGCCTCGTTGGTTAGAATATGTGGCGGATTATGAAGTGGAAATTCCTTATCATCCAGGAAAAGGCTATTGTAGTAGCCGATGCCTTGAGTAAAAAGACCGCTAAGATTTTTAATTTTTTGGTGCAGTCCTTGGTAGAAGAATTTTTGTCGATGGATATTGAGGTTGGGAGTAGTACTGTGCCTGCTAGTCTAGAAGCAGAAGAACCCTCTTTGATTTCCCTTACTCGAGAACATCAGAAGGATGATTCGGATTTGTCACACCTCCGGAATAGAACTGTGAAGGGAGAGCTACCTGATTTCTCTGTGGATGAGTTGAATACCTTGAAGTATCGGAGTAAATTTTGCGCCCCCGCATTTAGCGATATTCGAGTTAAGATCTGTGCTAAAGCTCATGGTTCTAGTTTAGCCTACCGCCCTGGTTCCACTAAGAGGTATAGGGATCTAAAACAAATTGTTTGGTGGTCAGGGATGAAGAATGATATTGCAAAGTTTGTATCGGAATGTTATACGTGTCAGCATGTTAAGGCTGATCATAGAAGGCCTGGTGGTAATTTGACACCGCTTGTTATTCCATGTCGGAAATGGGAGAGTATTTCAATGGATTTCATCACCGATCTGCCAAAATCTCCCCGTGGGCACGACTCCGTTTGGGTGGTAGTCGACAGATTGACAAAGTGTGCTCACTTTGTTCCATTTAAGATTGGGTAACCGATGAAGAAGATAGCTGAGTTATATCTTGAAGAGGTAATCAGGTTACATGGTGTGCCTATTAGCATCGTATCAAATCGGGACTCTAGATTTACATCTTGTTTTTGGAAGAGTTTATAGTAGGGGTTGGATACCGATTTAAGGTATTTCACCGCCTATCATCCGCAGACTTTTGGTCAGGCGGAAGCAGTAAATAAGATCGTAGAAGATATGATCAGGTGTTATATTTTAGATCATGGTGGTGCTTGGGATGAGCATCTCAGACTCATGGAATTTTGCTTACAGTAATAATTATTAAGAGAATCTGCAGATGGCTCCATTTGAGGCTTTGTCTGGCAGGAGTTGTAGAACTCCATTATTTTGGGCTGAAGTTGGTGAGAGACCGTTGTTAGGTCCGGAAGCCCTTGAAGAGATGAATTGTATTATGACCCACATTCGGGAAAAGCTTCGTGTGGCTCAAGTGCGCTATGAGAAGTATGCTAATCTACGAAGTACCGATCTGGAGTTGCGGTTGGAGACTTAGTTTTTCTGAAGGTTTCTCCGATGTATGGTATTAAAAGGTTTGGAAGGAACCACAAGTTAGACCCCCGGTATGTGGGACCTTTCCAGATTCTTGAGCACATCGGAGTGTCAGCTTATAGGATATATTTGCTTGCGACCTTCCCTGGTGTCCATGATGTGTTCCATGTGAGCCTGTTGTGGAAGTGTGTTCGTAGTGATCGTCAAGTCCTCGACTCGATACCCCAGATTTAGCCCAACCTTACAGATGTGGAAGAACCTATTCGTGTTCTGGATTCTCAATAGCGTGTGTTGCGGAGAAAGACCATCCCTATGGTCAAGATTCTTTGGAGAAATCAATACATCGAGAGCGCGACGTGGGAATGGGAATCGGCGATGAGGGAATCTCATCCGCGCCTCTTCTCTTAGCTTCGGGTACGTTTCTATGTTTTCAGTTATATTGGATTTTGTCGTTTTTGGATTGGTTTTGGAGTTGTGATAAGTTTCGGGATGAAACTTCTTTTTAGGGGGAGTGACTGTAACGCCCCCGATTTTTTCGATGATTTTATTTGTTTGGGAAACGTCAGATTTATGACGTCGTGGCGTTACTGTTAACGTCGATTGTTGGATTTAAGTAGTTTTTGACGTGCTCGTCCAATTTTGCCGCAACCCGATTGTTTTTGGAGTCTCGGTGCTCGATCGAAGTTTTGGGTTTTGGTTTTGTTCGCCGCATGTTTTGGCGGTTAATATCTCGGGAATGGCTCGTAGGATCTTGATTTTGACTTTGTTGTTGTGTCCGTAGCTATAGTTTTTGCCTACGGCATGAGTTTCGTTTAATTCGGCGCGTTTGAGCCTTTGTTTTGATCTCATAGTTCCCTGTTCAACTATCTGAACACGTTAATTTCTATTTTAATGCCTTGGGCTTGTGTTGATTTCTTGGGAAGCCCTCCTAAGGTGTGGGTTTTCGTCGAACCGAGTTTTTCTTCGGTTCTTCTTGGCACTGTGTCGGGTTCGACGATCGTCGCGCGGAGCTCGACAATTGTGTTCCTTTTTCCTGAGCGTCGTGTCGGGTCCGACGATCGTCGAGCAGAGCTCGATGATTGTCATTTTTCCTTGGCGCTGTTTCGAGTTCGACGATCGTCGAGTGGAGCTCGACGATTTGTCATTTTTCCTGGGCGCTATGCTGAGGTCGACAATCGTCGAGCGGAGCTCGACGATTTGTCATTTTTCTGGGTGTTGTCTGGAGGTCGACGATCGTCGAGCAGAGCTCGATGATTGTCATTCTTCTGGGCTCGACGAATTCGTCGAGCCGAGCTTGCTGTAGGTCTAGCGTATCTCCGTGTTGAGTTCGACGATTTTAAAACTGAGTTCGACGATCGGGCCGTGCTTTCTGCGTTCGATAATTTTCGAGCAGATTTCGTCGAGTGGATCCTCCCTTGTACTCTAGTAAGTCCCTTGTACTCGAGTTGTTTTCCCGTGCTGAACTCGAGTAATCCTTGTACTCGAGTAGCTTCCCCGTGCAGTACTCGAGTAACAGCCGAATACTCGAGTAATTCTCTTGCCTTGTACTCGTGTAATTCCCTTATACTCGAGTAATCCCAGTGTCATACTCGTGCGATTCCCTTAGTGCTCGAGTACTCCTCCCACGTTACTCGAGTAGTTCTATTGAACTACTCGAGTAGGTCTTCTGTGACTCGAGTGGTGGTATTGATCTACTCGGGTAGGTTTGGGCTGATACTCGAGTAATCCTTTCCCCTTTACCTCTGCTTCGGGAAAACCAGTTCAGCTGAACCCGGTCTATTTTGTTGTTTCCCTGTTATCACCTTTAGTATAAATGTCTTCTTCATCTTCTTCTCCGATTCTTTTTCCTCCCAAACCAGAGCGGCGTGAGCGAGATAGAAGTTGTCCGTCCATATTCTTCCGGTGGCCGTTGACGGTGCTCCGGTGCTCGGAATTTCAAACCGATCGTAGATCTGGAAAGCTCTCGTCGAGAGCTACGCCCTCGTGGTAATTTATTCCATGTTTGTTGAGATTTTCGCGTTAGGGTTTTTTGGCCCTAATCCCCTTTTCGACCCTTTTTGTCTAGATTTGATCTCATCCCGCAGTCTTTTGCCCCGATCTTCGACGTGGAGCGATTCAGAGTACTTTTCCGGTAAAACCAAGGTAAGTGGTGGTTTTCCTCTCGTTTCTCTTTGTCCGATCTGATGGTAATGACCATACTTTCATGTTCTTTAAATTTTCTGCGCTTATTCTTCCAATTCGTTGTGATGATTTATCGTTTCAACGTTCCTTTGTTGTTGTACAGTGTTTTCTTGGAAAGCCCGATTTTGTCTGGTTTTCGTTAATCGTTCCTAGTGTGTCTTAATGATGGCTATGCATGTTTTAGCTTTCGTTATTTAGCGTGTTAGAACTAATCTAGGATTGTAATTGCTCATAGAGCTTGATCATCCGTGTCTTGAGTTCGGTAATGTAAAGTAGAATCTGTCGAGCCAAATCTCGAGATATTTGTGTTGTGGTTTCTTTGGGTTCTTGAATGCGGGAGTTAGCGGACGATTCCACCTCCGCAGTGTTTGTTACCTTCATTAGTGCCCTGTGGAAGTCTACCTGGTTTTTGGATGTCTGTAGTGTATGGTGGAGAGTATAAGACTCCCTCGCAGTTAGACGAATTATATATCCATTTTTTTGTGGGGTGTGTCCAAGGGCGACCACTTCGCCCGTGTTTTTGGGGGGTGTGTCCAAGAGCGACCACTTCGCCCGTGTTTTGGGTGGTGTGTCCAAGAGTGACCACTGCGCTAGTGGTTTTTGGGTGGTGTGTCCAAGAGTGACCACTTCACACGTGTTTTCGAGTAGAGTCGACCACAGGTGCCTAATAAAGGTTTAGCATTTTTCTTTGTGGTGAAATAATCATGTAGCCACCTTATAGCCTCATGCGTCTGGTGTGCCCTTGTGGAACGTGACCAGTCACGTAGGAGTTCTTTTCCTGTTGATGCCCTGTTTTCTTTTGTACTTTACTTCAGTGTTTTTGGTCTTGGGTTGGTACCCCTGTTGACCTTTGCTTATTTTGGCTTATTACTTTTCCTGTCACTACTTGTACTTTCTTGCTGAGGTGTTCTGTTTTTGGAATGCCTCAGGTTCAGAGCAGTAGCGGTTAGCAGTGCTGGTTTTGGATTTTTCTGGGCGGCAGCGTTGGTCGTGTTTGTTGCCTCGTCTTTGCGAGGTAGTTTGTTGTTTGTTTAGTTTTACTAGTTCAGACATACTTTTGTTCGTGGGTTCGTGTCAGTTTGTTGGCGCCCACTGGATTGTTAGTTGTTTGATACTTGCTAGCTGCGCATTTCTTTAATTGTGGATGTGGATTACTTGTTCTCTGGGAGGATTTATGCTAGGAATGCATGTTAGGTATTTTCAACTATAAAATCTACTACTATTACTTCATGCATTGCATAATTTGAAACTCTAACGTGTTATTTTTAGCGACCGTAAAAAAATATCTTTCTTACTATAATAAATTTAGAGTCTTGCATAGCATGAGTTATCCTTTAGGGACGTTTATACTCATGGAGGATATTTGAGTTAATCTAATCAAGTATTTTTCCGCAGCGTATAATATATTTTGATTTGTTGACTAGATGAGCCACTAAGCCGATGGATACGACTAATTTCTGCACTTAACTGAATTTCCTTAAATTAACTTAAAAGGAACCTTTTTTCATATTTAGTTTGGTGTCTGCCTGAGCGTCCGTAGTTATCCCCTGCTGACGTGGCATCATGACGCGCATTTTCCCTTACTCTGATAAGCTTTATTTGCGGTGAAAATGCGGGTTGTGACATCTGTGTAGGAGGCCGTGTCCAGCTCGGGATGAACTCTGGACTTTCCTCTGGTGGCTAATTTCTTTGGGAACAAGTGACACCCCCAATGACATGGCCGTGTTGGTGGCCGTGTTAGGTCATTTTGGCTGAAATTTGAGAAAACCTGCAAAAAAGCACAAAAATATTAGTGGCATAAATAAATAAAAGAGGAGGGGACATATAAGCTAATAAGATAAGATTTGAACAATAAAGACCTAAACAAAACTCTAATAGCTTAAATACAAAACAAACTATCAACACCCCAGTTGAGTTTGGCTCCTACTGGGTGTCGACTACCTCCCACCGCCAGTCGAGCTCGGTTCCTGATGGGTGTCGACTCTGGTTTCCAAGCCAGTCAGGTTTAGCTCCGACGAGATAAACATTTAAGCAGGTGCGAGTATGTCTTGACGAGTATGCGAGTATGCCTTGGCAAGCGTGCGAGTATGATCTGGCGAGTATACGCACGGGCACAAGCAAGCATCGAGATGCGAATTACTGGAGCGACTATGGTCGTACGAGTAATTACTGCACGACTATGACTGATGCCAACGCGCAGGTAAAAGCGTCACAAGCACTCATCCTCGTCAAGCCTATGAGCCTAGAGAGCATCATCAACCAACAAACATGCGAGCAAATAATAACAAAGTGCGATAACTTAAACTTGTATAAATATATATGTCAAGAATTTACAAGTTACAAAAATTTGTTAACAATATGTTACATGCGAGCATGACAAAAATCGGTGAGCAACTAGGACTCATCGTCGCCAGTATCGGGCCGATATTCGTCGTCTCCAATGTCGGCATCCTCCTCTTACTTTCCACCTTCCGCACTTTCCTCCCCATCATTGCTTTCACCGCTGCCACTGCTACTGCCGCTGCCGCTGCTGCTGGAGCCCGTTGTTGAGGATGGGAGGAGATCGGGCGAGGTCGATTCCTCCGACAGTAGTTCGGGAATGAGCTCGTCTACGGTGAGCTGCTTCTCCCCCTCGATGAGTTGGTCGTTGATCCTCATCCGGGATAGCATGATGTTCCCCGCCGCTCGAGCTATCTCGCGCCTGACAGACGACCTCTCTTTCCAAAGGATGCAGGACCTCTTAACCGCCCAGTGCGGGTCGCCCTCTGGCCTTGGCACATCAGGGTAGGCAACGGAAGAGCTCGTGCGGCCCTGAAAGGCGGTCAGGCGAGTCTCCGTCTTGGCGGCGCGAAGTTAGGTTGCCTCCAGCTCCGCCAGAGAGTTGGCGAGTTTCTCCTCGCAGTCGTTGAGCTTCTTCGCGGCCTCGAGCTCGGCAGCTTGCAATAAAGAACAGACAGTCAGCAAAATAATTCAAGTCCAAAACAATCAATGTCACATGCGGGAAGCGACTTACATCATAGTCTCTCCAGCGGACCGACTGCATGTCGAGGTCGATGGCCTTCTTGGTGATGACCTTCAAGACCTCGGTCATCTCCAGCAACTTCCTAGCCGAGTAATGCCCTAGCTCGACAGCCCGGGCGAACGAGCATGCGGTATGCATGGCGATTTCCTCTGGGATGATCTCCAGCAAGGACTCAGCATCAACTCGCCCATATAGAGCATGGAGGAAGGCAAAGGCCTCGCCCTTTTCCTCCCAATTCCCCGATAAGGAGGGGAGTCTGGTGCTCAACGTCACCAAATGGTCGCCTTTCAACCAAGTCACCAGCGGACGACCATAAGCATCCACCGCTCCTCGTCCAAGGTTGAAATTTTGGTGGAAGTGGGGGGTCGAGTGTAACACCCCCTATCCATCGCATAGCATATAGCAGTAGGTCCGGCCGGGGCCCGACGCCATATACTACAGACAGACCGAGTGGTTACTCATGGAAACCATCCAACCAATCGTAACGTCCTACACATAGCATTCTAGCGGAAACAGTTTATAAAAGTTGCAGCAAAGAACCCAGCACTAAATCATGAATGTCCACTAATACCAAACTAGGAATGTTGTAGATACACGAGTACAGGCCTTAAGGCCTTACAAAAATTGTTCACTTCATATTACATGTTTTACAAACCACGGCACGCAGGCCGGTCATACATGAAAAAAAACAGTAAACACTCCAATTAGGCCTTCGAGGGCCGGCTTCGTAAATTGGGCTTTAGCCCGCTATTGACTGTTTAGTCCAGCAGCACCTACAAGTAACAAACCACTACACGGTGGCAAAACAAGGCAACGGTCAACAATGCTGACCAAATTATAACGATCCCGCCCCCAACTCGGGGCGGCGATGCTCCTTCCCTGCATTTCATTAGCATAAGCGAGCAATATAGATATATTCATTTCATCACAGACGTTGGCTCGCACGGCCACATGCCCCGTGCTCTCAGGGCACATTCTCGGTGAACCGGTCGATGTCATGTCAATTAAAGCCATAGACATTCCGGACTCACCACCGCCACTTTGACGGCCAAACCTATCAGCAATTTGTCTTCTTGGCCTGGGTCACGACAATTTAAGCCATAGACCGCCGAAGACCCTAATCTATGCCAACGACAAGTGCCACGTACCCTTAGGTCTCTTTAACCGAACGAGATAGAACGAGTACGGTTCCATCTAACCCGTGCTCACATCGCAACGACAATTTAAGCCATTTGTGCGGGTCAAACTTCTCCCGAGTCCCATTTCCATCACAATTCACATAACCCGGTTATGTTCAAGTTGGCTCTCAAGCCACCAAGTTGGCAAGATCACGCATCCGCCCAGTTTTCCTGGTGCACCTTTGGGTTAATCCCCAAGGCTCCCTGTTGCAATCTACCGTGTAGAAAACCCGAAAAACAACCAACAGCACAGAGTCTTCTCCGGCATTATGCGATGCAACATCACCGATCCAGACCAACATGTCCGGATAGGCTTCACACATCATGCCTATGTCCGTTCTCGCTTACGGACTCTAAACAACGGGGACTTCACATATCTACCCGAAGGAACTTCTCCAACTCACAGCAAACTCGCGAGAGCGGGCTTCCTATGCAAAGAAGGAGAGCTACTCGTGCTCAAGAAGAGAATCGTTACCCTTGCATTCTTCTTCGGCGCCATGGAAAAGTAAGCGGATGAAAAGCACCGCACTAGCTTTGCCTCCGTGGATCTGGAGTCGGCTCGCGATTTGGAGCTTCGGAGCTCCTCCAATGGCCAGATCTAGCTTCTCCTTCTTTCCTTGGCTCTCCTATCTCTCTAAGTTTTAGAAAGATAACCACTCTTGAAAAGTGAAGGTTTCTAATGCCCAATCCCGGGTATATCCCTTCACCAACCACCCCCATTCGTTGGATCATTAATTAAAGAAACGAACAGCTTTGATTCGGGACTGAAATGTCCAATCTGGACCGCACACGGCCTGGCACACGCCCGTGTCCAGGGCCGTGTGCCTTATTCGCCATCAAAATCGACTCGCCTGGAATAACACACATGCATCGAACACGCCCGTGTTCGACTTGACACGCCCGTGTTCCACCTGACACGACCGTGTGGCCGGCCGTGTACCCCCATCGATTTCTCCTGAAAACAACCTGAGCACTGCACGGGATCTAGGACACGCCCGTGTCCTTGCCCGTGTCTACCTCAACACGCCTGGGCTCCAGGCCGTGTACACGGTCTCGACACCCGACACTTCATCGAGCGAAGATCGTCGACCTGATGACACGGCCTTGGACACGCCCGTGTCCTAGGCCGTGTGCCTTGTCTCGACACATCGTCGAGCAAAGTTCTTCGACTCCCCGGGACGTGTGTCGTAACGAGTCGACACGCCCTGCGACACGCCCGTATTGCAGGCTGTGTGCCATGTCTCGACACTTCGTCGAGCGCAGAGTGTCGACTTCGCGGGCTGAGTGTCGACACGGGTCGACACGCCCTGCGACACGCCCGTATCGCAGGCCGTGTGCCCAGTCTTGACATAATGTCGAGAGCAAAATGTCGACTTCGCCGGCTGAGTGTCGACACAAGCTCGACATGCCCTGGGACAAGCCCGTGTCCCAGGCCGTGTGCCTTCTGCTAGAACCCAAAACTGGCCCAAAATGTCCCCCGTCGCTCCTTTGAGTTTCAGGGCATTACAACTCTCCCCCTATTAAAAGAATTTTGTCCACGAAATTATATAAAGGAAAGACATGTACAAAACCAAAATTTATACATGAGCAGAACAACTCCGGATACTCGTCAAGCATAGTCTGCTCTCGCTCCCAAGAGAGGTCCTCACGACCGCAATTGTCCCACCGGACCTTGACCATCCTGATCTCTTTATTGCGTAGCCGCTTGACCTCCGAGTCCTCAATCCGCACGGGCTTGACTTTTGTCGTCAGCCCACTATACACCGGCACTTGATCAACCGCGATCACTTGCGAAGGCTGTTGCACCGCCTTCCGAAGCACCGAAATATGGAATACATCATGTAATCCACCAAGCTCCACTGAAATCTTCAACCGATAGGCCGCTTCACCAACCCGCTCCAGAACCTCAAACGGCCCAAGGTACCTCGGGCTTAGCTTTTTCAATCGCCGCACCAACGAGACACCCTTGAACGGCTTGATCTTTAAGTACACATAATCGCCCACAGCGAACTCCACGTTCCTGTGCTTGGCATTATAGTACTTCGCTTTCCGGTCCTGAGCGATAAGCAACCTCTCCAGAATGGTTCTCACCAAAGAAGTAGCATCCTCCACTTCCAGTCGCTTATACAATTTTGACTCACCCGTTTTTAACCCAGACAACGGCGTGCGACATTTTATACCATATAGGGCCTCAAAGGGCGCCATTTGTATACTCGCTTGGTAGCTATTGTTGTATGCGAACTCCACCAAATAAAGGTGGTCTTCCCATTGTTTCCCAAAATCCAAGACACACATGCGGAGCATGTCTTCCATGGATCTATTGACCCTCTCGGTCTTCCCATCCGTTTGCAGATGGAAGGCTGTGCTGAATTTCAACTTTGTCCCCAACATTTGCTGCACAAGCCTCCAATCATTGGACGTGAACCGCCCATCTCGATCACTCACGATGCTACGGGGCACACCGTGAAGCCGTACTATGATATCCACATACAGTTTTGCCAACTTCTCCACCGGATCATCCTTCCGATGCGGAATGAAATGCGACACCTTCGTTAACCGATCCATGACCACCCAAATGACGTCATTCCCCTTTTGCGACCTTGGCAAACCGTGCACAAGGTCCATAGAGATGTCGTCGAATTTCCACTCCGGAATAGGCAAGGACTTAAGAAATCCTCCCGGCTTTTAACATTCCGGCTTCACCAAGGCGCAAGTTTGGCACTTTGCTACGTAGAGCGCCACATCCTTCTTCAAACCAGGCCACCAAAACAGTTTCTTTACATCGCGGTACATCTTTGTGCTCCCCGTGTGAATCGAGTACTTGGTATGGTGTGCCTCGTACAACAACTCCACCCGGAAATTACCCACACTTGGGATGCATAGACGACCGTCTTTCCAAAGCAATCCGTCCTCCACAACGAATTGGGAATTTGACTCATCCAGAGCCTCTACCATGAACTGCTTCATATGAATATCCATGTCCAAAGCCTGTCGAATCCGATCATCCAGGTCATATTGGACTTCAGTCCAATTCAGAACTGCTTCATCACTTGATTGCCTATCAACACAAACAATCTCCAACGCCTCCAACTCCCGCACCAACCGCTCATCATGCACCGATAGCCAATTGGCATGAGCTGGGGCCCGGCGACTCAACGCGTCCGCAAACGCATTCCCTTTACCAGGCACGTAGTGGATCTTGAATGTATAGTCCCCCAGGAACTCCATCCATCTATGCTGCCGCATATTCAGATCCTTCTGATCAATCAGATACTTCAGGCTCTTGTGATCGGTGTAGATATCAATCTTCACACTGTACAAATAGTGTCTCCACAGCTTTAAGGCAAAAATCACTGCCGCTAACTCCAAGTCATGGACCGGATAATTCCTCTCATGCACTTTTAGCTGTCTCGAGCCATAAGCTATCACACTTCCGTGTTGTAGTAGAACGCAACCCAAACTGCTGCCCGAAGCATCACTATAAATATTATAGCCTTCGGTCCCACATGGCGAACTCAGCACAGGCGTCGTGGTCAACCGACACTTCAACTCCTCAAAAGATCGCGCGCACTCCGGCGTCCAAACAAACTTATGCTCCTTCCTCGTCAAAGTAGTGAGAGGTAACGCTATCCGCAAGAAGTTCTCTACGAAGCGCCTATAATAGCCGGCAAGCCCCAGAAAGCTCCAGACTTCCGCTACCGAAGCAAGCTCAGGCCACTCCCGTATTGCAACAATCTTTGTCGGATCCACAGCAATACCCTCTCCACTCACTATATGACCGAGGAACGCCACTGAGGTTAACCAAAACTCGCACTTCGAGAACTTGTCATACAACTGATTCCTCCTTAGCGTCTCCAAAACCAAATGAAGATGCTTGAAGTGATCTTCCTCACTTTGCGAGTACACCAAAATATCGTCGATGAAGACGATCACAAAATGGTCCAAGTACTCCCTGAAAGTCCTGTTCATCAAATCCATGAACACTGACGGCGCATTAGTCAGCCCAATCGGCATGACCGTAAACTCATAATGCCTGTATCTCGTACTAAACCCTGTATTCGGGATATCACTCTCCCTTATTCGCAGCTGATAGTACCCAGCTTTGAGATCAAACTTTGAGTACACCGTCGACCCGACCAACTGATCAAAAAGATCATCGATCCGGGGGATCGGGTACTTGTTCTTCTCCGTCAACTTGTTGAGCTCCCGATAATCAATACATAGCCTCAAGCTTCCATCCTTCTTCTTAACAAAGAGGACCGGTGCGCTCCAAGGTGAAGAACTCGGGCGCACATACCCTTGCTCCAACAACTCTTGCAGTTGAACTTTCAGCTCCGTCATTTCCTTAGGCGCTAGCCGATAAGGAGATCGTGACACAGGCTTTGCACCTGGCACTAGCTCAATCGTAAAATCTATCTCCCGCTGAGGCGGGGCTCCAGGAAGATCTGCGGGGAACACATCAGGGTATTCTGATACCATTGAAATACAATCCAACGCGGGCTTCGACTTCGCAACCTCCACTAGTGTAAAGAACAGTTCTGCACCTACACGAACTGCCTTCACCACCTGAAGAGCAGATATCAACGTCTTGCTCGACCCCTTTAAGCCCGTAAAAGTTGTTTCACGACTTGCTCCCAGCTTGACTTCCTTGCGACCGCAATCTATATGGGCATGCTGCTTCGAGAGCCAGTCCATGCCAAATATGACGTCGAACTCCACCAACAGAAGTAAAGATGCCTGCAGATCGAACTCCTGATTTCCAATACGAATCTCAACATCGCAGATCCTATCACCCAAGCTTTTCTTTGCTTGTACATTCTTCATGTCCTTCTCCAAGGACCGGCAGTGTTGACCAAGGTTAAGAAACCCTGCGTCATCGGCCCCGAGAGTAGTAACCTCAACTCAACTCTCAACCATTCATAGAAGCGATTAGTCTTGCGCTCCTCATCCACAATAGTGGAGCTAGCATAACGACTCAAACGAGTAAACTCATGGAGATATTCATCCACGCTCCTCTCACCCTGAACCAACTTCAGAAACTCATTCTCCAATGCTATCTTCTGCGTCTAAGGGAGGTATCTAGCCAAGAACAATCTCGAGAACTCTTCCATCGAGACATCAATAAGTTGGATACCTCTCAATAAGTGCAGCTCCAAACCTTCCCACCACATTCTCACTTCACCGTCCAGAAGGAACGTAGCGATGGTGGTCATTTGCCACTCCTCCGTCTCCGTTACTGTCATGACTCTCTTCACCCTGGAGAGCCAGTCTTCAGCCTGAGATGGGGTTCCCAACCCCGAGAATACCGGAGGGTTAAAGCTCATTAAATGCTTAAGCTGCCTCTCGGTTGCCCTCCTTGGCACCAACGGTTCCACTACCACTTGTTCCACTCTCCTCTACTCAGCCTCTTGCAGCGGTACCTGATCCATCGCAGGAGCGGGCTGCTGCGTTTGCGTTGCAGGCTATACATTAATCACGACCAACACTGCTTCGGCCACCAATCGTATGTTCTCAGCCGATAGAGGTGTTGCAGGAGCAACAACTAGTGCACTGCTAGCCTCAGAAACTCGACGTTCCGACGGCCCAACACCACTTCTGGTCATCTATAGTGGTACAAAACACCGTTAAGCGACCAAATAAAATTGCAAACAGCAATTATAGGAACACGCAGGTTCCTCAAACACGTTTATTTTCATTCCTAAGTGGACATTCATGGGTTCTTTTACTGCTATAACGATGACGCACACAATGTGCTCACCACCCCTTAAAAAGAATTCGCCCACGAATTCATCTTAAGCACGACCAATACCAGTAGTCTGATACCAAATTGTAACACCCCCTATCCGTCGCATAACATATAACAGTAGGTCCTGCCGGGGCCCGATGCCATATACTACAGACAGACCGGGTGGTTACTCATGGAAACCATCCAACCAATCGTAGCGTCCTACACAGAGCATTCTAGCGGAAACAGTTTATAAAAGTTGCAACAAAGAACCCAGCACTAAAGCATGAATGTCCACTAATACTAAACTAGGAATGTTGTACATACATGAGTACAGGTCTTAAGGCCTTACAAAAATTGTTCACTTCATATTACATGTTTTACAAACCACGACACGCAGGCCGGTCATACATGAATAAAAACAGTAAACACTCCAATTAAGCCTTCGAGGGCCGGCTTCGCAAATTGGGCTTTAGCTCGCTATTGACCGCTTGGTCCAGCAGCACCTGCAAGCAACAAAATAATGCACGGTGGCAAAACAAGGCAACGGTCAGCAATGCTGACCAAATTATAATGATCCCGCCCCCAAATCGGGGCGGCGATGCTCCTTCCCTGCATTTCATTAGCATAAGCGAGCAATATAGATATATTCATTTCATCACAGACGTTGGCTCGCATGGCCACACGCCCCGTGCTCTCAGGGCAATTCTCGGTGAACCGGTCGATGTCACTTCAATTAAAGCCATAGACATTCCGGACTCACCACCGCCACTTTGACGACCAAACCTATGAGCAATTTGTCTTCTTGTCCTGGGTCATGACAATTTAAGCCATAGACTGCCGAAGACCCTAATCTATGCCAACGGCAAGTGCCACGTACCCTTAGGTCTCTTTATCAGAACGACATAGAACGGGTACGGTTCCATCTAACCCGTTCTCACATTGCAACGATAATTTAAGCCATTTGCGCGGGTCAAACTTCTCCCGAGTCCCATTTCCATCGCAATTCACATAACCCGGTTATGTTCAAGTTGGCTCTCAGGCCACCAAGTTGGCAAGATCACGCATCTGCCCAGTTTTTCGGGTGCACCTTTGGGTTAATACCCAAGGCTCCCTGTTGCAATCTACTGTGTAGAAAACCCGAAAATAACCAATAGCACGGAGTCTTCTCCGGTATTATGCAATGCAGCATCACCGATCCAGACCAACATGTCCGGATAGGCTTCACACATCATGCCTATGTCTGTTCTCGCTTACGGACTCTAAACAACGGGGACTTCACATATCTACCCGAAGGAACGCCTCCAATTCACCTCAAACTCGCAAGAGCGGGCTTCCTATGCAAAGAAGGAGAGCTACTCGTGCTCAAGAAGAGAATCGTTACCCTTGCATTCTTTTTCGGCCCCATGGAAAAGTAAGCGGATGAAAAGCACCGCACTAGCTTTGCCTCCGTGGATCCGGAGTCGGCTTGCGATTTGGATCTTTGGAGCTCCTCCAATGGCCGGATCTTGCTTCTACTTCCTTCCTTGGCTCTCCTCTCTCTCTAAGTTTTAGAAAGATAACCACTCATGAAAAGTGATGGTTTCTAAGGCCCAATCCCGGGTATATCCCCTCAGGAACCACCCCCAGCCGTTGAATCATTAATTAAATAAACGAACGGCTTTGATTCGGGACTGAAATGTCCAATCTGGACCGCACATGGCCTGGCACACGCCCGTGTCCAGGGCCGTGTGCCTCATTCGCTGTCAAAATCGACTCGCCTGGAACAACACACGGGCATCGAACATGCCCGTGTTCGACTTGACACGCCCGTGTTCCACCTAACACGACCATGTGGCCGGCCGTGTACCCCCATCGATTTCTCCCGAAAACAACCCGAGCACTGCACGGGTTCTAGGACACACCCGTGTCCTTGCCCGTGTCTACCTCAACATGCCTGGGCTCTAGGCCGTGTACACGGTCTCGACACTCGACACTTCGTCGAGCGAAGATCATCGACCTGATGACACGGCCTTGGACACGCCCGTGTCCTAGGCTGTGTGCCTTGTCTCGAAACATCGTCGAGCAAAGTTCGTCGACTCCTCGGGACGAGTGTCGACATGGGTCGACACGCCCTGCGACACGCCCGTGTCGCAGGCCGTGTGCCATGTCTCGACACTTCGTCGAGCACAGAGTGTCGATTTTGCAGGCTAAGTGTCGACACGGGTCGACACGACCTGCGACACGCCCATGTCGCAGGTCGTGTGCCCAGTCTTGACACAATGTCGAGAGCAAAATGTCTACTTCGCCGGCTGAGTGTCGACACAAGCTTGACACGCCCTGGGACACGCCCGTGTCCCAGGCTGTGTGCCTTCTGCCAGAACCCAAAACTGGCCAAAAACATCCCCCGTCGCTCCTTTGAGTTTCGGGGCGTTACATAGAGCATCCAATGCTGACTCTTGATCGCCGGGCCGGGGTAATGACTCCCTTTCTCTCTTACTCACAGGGCCTAGTGACTTGATCTTCGAATTCCCTTTAGCGAGTTTCTTCTTCTCGCCGACGTCGGGCGGGGGGGTTGGATTCCGGGAAGGATGTGGCGACTTCCTTCTCTAGAGGAAGCAACTTCTCTGGAAGCTCACAATCCACTACAAACATCATACAACATATCAGTACCGAGCGCCAATAAATGGAAGCGAGCATGCAAGCAGATATAATTCTCGCTCAAATCTTACCCTTGTTTGGATGGATCTCTAGGAGCGTGTTGACATTAAGCTGCCAGTGGATGACGTCGAATCGGCGATGTCGGAAGGACTCGAACAGCTACTCACGAGCACCTACCAAGATAGGTGGGAGGAAGGCGACATCGCCAGGTTGATGTGGCCTTCCTAGAACGGCTGCAAAATCGCCATGGACGACGACCAGCTGCTCGCTCCACTGGCGGACCTTATTCATCGTCCCCACCAGAGTGCAGACATGGATGCTGAAATAGACGACCCCCTCGGCAGTTGCGGCGAAGGCGAATATCTTGTGGAAAACTGAGAGGTTGAAGGCGAACCTCTCTTCCCCCAGGTAGCAAAAGAACCCCATAATGATCGCGAATCCATTTGGTTGATTTGCGCTAGAACGATCCCAAAATATCGAAGGATCTCACGATATTCTGGCTAGAATGGAAGTGGCAGGCCGACATCGATGTGGCGGAGCGATAAGATCATCGCACCCTCGATGTGGGTGTTAAGTCTCTCGCCGTGAGCAGGTAGCCTAGCCGAGTAGCCATCTGACAGAAGCCTCTCCCTGAACGTCTCCAAATCTCGGTCTGTGGTTATAGATTTCTTGAAGGCCGCGATGGAAAAGTTGGCGGCGTGTGCCTGTCGGCGATCACTGGCATCGTATCCCACCATCTTTGGAAGATAGCGATTTGGAGAAGAAGTAAGACGAGAGGTGGAGAAGGATAGAAACACGCGAGCAGAAAAAAGATACTCGCGAGCTGGGGTTGGAAATTCGCAGCAACATACTTAAGTACTACCTACCACCTCTATTTATAGGTGAAGGGAAAAGCGTGGTATATATGAGTTCTGGAAAGTACCAACCTAAGCCGCGGTTTAGGCGAGCAAGCGGATCCTGACATCAGACCTATCTCGCACAGCGCATCAGAGAATGTCGAGACGTTATCAGAACCTGCATACTAAACTCGACATATCGCAGAATAACAGTGAGCAAAATAGCAAAGGACCCAGCCCATCGCTCACGCTCGACGTTCTAGAGGAGTTCAAACAAAGAAAAAGAAAAATCCTAAGTTCTAGGTGGCGTTGTGGAGGATGAGGATGTCTCCCGACCCAGCCCATCGCACACGCTCGCCGGTAATGCTCCATCGCCACTGTCATCGCATCATCACTAAGGTGCAGCTACACCTCCATCCTCGTTAGTCGCCCCACGGAGCCCATACTAGCCCAAATTCTGGCCAGCTCGTCGAGAACGAGCTGGAGGCAATGGTTTTTTATCGCAAGCTAGCAATCGTTCTCCTTCACCATGTGGAAATGTGCTTCGTAGCTCTCCAGGGTTGTCCGGAGCACTTCTATCTTTGCCACCCGCACCTCCAGAGATGAGATCTGGCGATGTGGCTCGCAAAACGCCAGCTGGTCAAACTTACTCTCCAGCTCCAGATAGCCGCGAGCAATAGCGTGACGATACTTGCTCCCGGATAACTCGATGGCATCGATGAAGGCCGCCCCCGGAGTTGTCGGGCAATCTGTCAAAATAAATAGAAAATTGCCAGATCTGAAATGAACGTCGAATACATCAAATGAAGTAACAGCGATAGAGGTTACCACGACGATGAGACCTCGATCGAAGAGGAGAAGGACCGCGACTTGGGGCATCTCGCCGGACATAAGATGGGCCACCAGCATGCTCGGCAGATTTACCCTGCCCTCGACCTCCATGATTGGGGTCCCCGACTCTCGGCGCGAAGTAGCTCGGCCGCGGCTTATCCTGTTTCCGGACCAAAGGATTTGATGGAGGCGGCGGATGCTGCAAAGAACTCCCCGGCTGATGCGGGGTCTTCAGCGTAGGATTCAGGGGAGGTCACGACATGCTAGCTTGATGTTGAGCGTTCAGAGGCGGTGGCGGCAGCAATAGGGAACTCGTCGCTGGCGGCGCAGAATCTCGCACAGGAGCCGGTGGAACCTTGCTCGCCGGAGCGACCTGCTTCGCTGAAAGATCCTTTGCTGGTAATTCCTTGCTCATCGGGGGATTCTCCTTCGCCATAGGAGCCGAGGTTTCAGACACTTTCTTAGCACCAAGATTAATCCGGACTGTGTGCGCGGACCTGAGGGGTTTCTCAGTTGCGAGGGCAAGCAGTAGTGCAGAGTTCAGAGGGTAGACATTCAGATCCGCATCGGCGATGTCCGGTGGAGAGTCAGCGTGTAAAGAAAACGTATCAGCGAGAAGGGAATGACGAGCAACTTCTTTAGAAGAATAGCTTGACAAATTGGTGACCTGGCAGGGAGACGACTTCAATCTGCTATGGCGCCAGCGCATTGGCGACTTTCGAAATTTCTAGTGAGATGAGGAGGCTCTGTCACGGGAGGCCATGTTGAGGATGTCGTCTAGCCCAAATTCGCTGAGAATCTTCAATGTGCTAGCAGAGCGCGCGAGATTGCTTGTTGAAGCCGCGTCTTGCACAGGTGGTGGAAGCGGGTCGACCGCGTTGAAAGCGGGTATCTTCTTGGACTTCTTGGTCTTCTTCGTTTTATGAGGGGGTAAGTCGGCGGCGACTGATGAAAAATTTTATAGTTTTAAAAATGTATCCAGACTATAATCTCGAAATATGCAAGTGTACCTATCAAAATATAGTATAGGAAATTATCGTATTAGACTCGGGGCCTATTGAGTACTTCTACTCACGCAAATTTATATTATTTTATCGGAATATAAATTGAAGGTCAATTAAAACTAAAGCTAGAAAACAAACGAAAATATAGCACTTTATCTAGAATCCCATTGGATTAAAATGAACCTTCATAAACATAAAGTACGCAAGACTCTTAAATTGCTCACTCGACCGTGGAAGTTCCTAAGTACAAAAGCATCTCTCTCGAGCTCATGCATTTGACTAACCTTAGGTTGACCGATTAAGAACTCTCGGCCCGTCGAAACCCCTAAGCTTGCTTTAGGCGGTGAACCACTCTATTGGATTTGACTCCAATCCGGAGGATTTATGTCGTCCTCTCTCGAGGAGTGCATGCAACTCCTTTTATCTTTGAGTGATCTACTCGTATCCGCAACCTCTCGGTCATTTAGGATACAGATCTTGGATCGAAAAACATATCCGCGAAATATGAATTCGATGAAATATAAATCAAAGATAAATCGTAAGCGAGCAAAATTAAGAACTAGACATTTGATAAAGAAAAGAAGAGTTTATTTTATTCCAAGCTTCATCATGATCAAGTACTTATGAAAATTTTGCTACTCATAATTGAAAAATACATTCTATCACTATGAAATAAAAGAGTACAATTGCATGAAAAGAAAAATCTAAACTATATTGCAAATAAAATAAAATTGCATAAAATAAAACTAACTCCAAAGATATCCCAAATATAAGCCACCCAACCCGATTTTCAACCCCAATGGTGGACTCCCCTCATCATTCCCCCTTGGCCATTATTTATAGGAAAAAAATAAAGGATGAAAGACACATGAAAGGTTGGAAGGCTAAGGGTAAGAGGAGGAAAATAAAGTGGTAATAATAATTAAATATTAATGAAATATATGAAAAAACAACCAAATTAAATGGGGGAGTTTCATAGTTTATAAAGAGGTGATGAATGGTGGACATAATTACTAAAATTAAGATGGAGTTGAAACATCAAATATTTATCAAATATTTAAGAGGAGGTAAATGGAGGGAGGAGATAATGAAGAAGAATATAAAGGTGGTGGTTTCATGGAATAAAGAGGAGCTAGCGGTTTCTTGGAGAAATGAAGATGGGAAGTAAATGGTTATAGTAATAATAATAATAAAGTGCATGTATTTAACTGTGGTGGTTTTTAGAGAGAGAAAGAGGTGGTGATGTAGGTTATATGATGAGGTGGCGGCTTTGACATGAAAAGGTGATGGCGATGGCGTTGTGCATGAGAATGATGAAAATAGTTGAATGTCGAAGACTTACTTGGCGCCGGTCATTTTGAGAGTTGGCGATGATGGCGTGGCGGCATCAATGCATAATAATATATTTGTCATGAGCTTGCATGAATAAGAGCTGAATAGGTGATTGCGATATGAAACGCTTGATGAGCTTGAACCAGTGGAGCGAGACTTTGACTTGGTTTCATCTAGACTGCATGAAATGCTCGGTCAACGTGATGACTTCGGTAAATATTTCTTTTGCAATCGTCGGGAGCGCGACCACGTCAATAAACCTACAAAAATAAATAAATATTAAATTAGTAAACTAAAATATAAAATAAATGATATATAAATGAAAATACCTAAATTATTGTTAATTTTATTTTAATTATTAAACTAAAATAAATACTAAAAATAGTTATAAATCCTACAAAAATAAATAAAACTTAAATTATTTAAGATTATCAAAAAGATATAATTTATTAACAAGAATAAATAAAATATGATTAATTAAAACTAAATATTATAGTGAAAATATGCGTAAATATTACTTATCAAATACCCCCATACTTAAGCTTTTGTTATTACAGGGCAAAACTATGAGAAATACTTATAAGACATTAATATAATTTTTAAATCAAACTAAAAATTTATTAAATCGAAAGAAAGTTAAAAATAAAATTTTAGGGATTCAAAATTTTAAGTCTTAAAATATGAAAATAAAATGTGAAGAGCTAAATATTTTGCAAAGTTTTCTCTAATAAATTAATTAGAACTCAAAATTAAGTATTTAGCAAACAAAGTTAGATTAAAAATTATTAACACTTTTTGACTAAAAAGAAACTTAAAGGAAAAAATTAAACTACTACTTATGCTCTCTTAAAATTTTAATTTAATTCTAAAGCAATAATATTGGCTATTGAGTTGGAAAAAGGTAAAAGGAAATTGAAGAGATCTTAGATTGGGGGTGATGAATTTTATCGTCTCACCCCACACAATTGTTTTTCTTTTTGATGTTTTTTTTTCTCTTCAAACAAAATTGCTTATGTGTAATGAATTTTATCCTCTTACTCTATTTTTGGGTGCATATGTGTACCAAGGAATACTTGATTCCCATGACATATGGTCTAACCAAAAAAAGAAAAATTGCATATGTGTACCAAGGGATAATGAATTTTATCCTCTTATCCCCGTGACATATGAACTAACAAGAAAAACAACGGGAAGGTTTGACAAAATTTAGATTGAATTAAAAAAACTAAGAGAGCAACTATAGTGATTTAAACTTTCCTAAGAATCTTAAAGCATAAAGTGAAGATAATTAAAATCTAAGAATTGTTAATCTAAATACTACAAAATTGAAGCTAATTAAAATAAAAGAGAAAAATGACTAAATCGATTTCTCTAAACAAATTTATTTCATAAATTTATTTCTTCAAATCAAATCACCTAAAAATTAAATTTAACTAACTTTGATGAAATAAAAGATTAGAAAACCAAAAATTATAAAAATTCTTATAAATAAACTCAAAAACAAATTCTGAAAAATTACAAAAATTGAAGCAGGGGTTTATTGTATATTTTTTCATTTTTCTTTTTTTAACTTTTTTTTTGTATTTTTTATAATAAAAAGAAAACAAATTTTTTTGAAAATTTTAGAGATTTTTTCAATTTTTTTGAATTTTGAAATAAAAATAATAAATAAGAATCCACCCCCATACTTAAAAATAAACATTTTCCCCAATGTTTATAAGTCAAGTAGGAGGGGGGGGGAAAGAAAAATAGTTTGTGAAAATTTAGAAAAAGAAAAATGCATAGAAATTAAAAGATAAGCAAGAGGTGTCTTCCAAGAGCGCTTTTCTTTTTCCCATCTTTAAGCTAGACGGTTGTGGTTAGAAGAAAGGAAAATAAAAATTAAAATGAAGGGGCAACTCCCTTAATTCGCGCTTTGGCAAAGATGCCAAAGTCGCTTTCCTGGCTACTCCTCCGCTTGCTTCTTGATTTTCCTTCTCACAGTTGATTTGAAAATTTAGATTCAAATCACCTATCCATACATGAGGTGAGTTGAACATTTCTAGATGAGGGGCAAATGGGTCGGGGATAACATTTGATTACAACGGCTCATTTACTATATGGAAATCATTAGAATAAGAAAAATAAAAAAGAAACGTATTAGAGACAATTTCACATGGAGGAGGGTCGGGTGAAAGAAATTGAGCAAGCCCCGGTTGTTGATTTTCTAAAATTAATTTATCATCAGTAGAATGATTTAAAATCAAATCATTGGACGCATCAGGTTCATAAATTTTTGCTCCTATATATTTATAAATTGTGCTTGGAAATTCATAAATAGGAGAAAAATTTGTAGTAGTAGGAGGAGAAATATGTTCTTCTTCTATTCCTTCCAATGCGTCCATACACTTAACAAGTTTTTGAAATAAAAGTTCTTCTTCTTCTTCGGTATAAGCCACTACGGGGGAACATGAAGAGTCATGTTCCTCATTAGCGACATTATCTGAAGAAGGAGAAAAATCACTACAAGTAAGAAAATTCTCATCCGAATTTTGGTGGGAAGAATCAAATAAAAATTGAGTAGATTCCCCAAAAGTATGAGAGAAAGCTTGTGGTGCGGAAAAAGAAGAACAAAAAGTCGGATCTAAATAAATATCCTCATTACTCGGGAATATTTCCGGGTGATCATGCCGGATATCAACATCCGAGGAAGAGGGAAAATTAGAAAAATCAGAAAAATTGATCGCATTGATGCTTGAAAAAGTATTTTCATGAAAATTATTTTCATTTAAAGTAGAAAATTTAATTTCATTAAAATTGGAAAAGTGATTGGAAAAGTTATTTTCATAGAAATTAGATAAAGGGTTCGCAATAAAGTAGGAATAATTATTTTCATAATTATTATCAAAATTATAAGAATAATTTTGATGAAAAAAATAATAACATTTCTCACTCCGATGAGGGTAACCACAAAAAGTACATAAAAATTGGCGTTGTCGTGGGACTTGCAAAAGATTAACTTTGTGTGTAAGCTCGGCGATATTAGCGGCCAATTGAGATATCATTTTTTTTGTTTCTAAAAAGAAAATAGTACAACCGGTACTTAATAGAATGGAATTCAAAAAAGACAATGAAAACGTGAATAGGGTTATAGAAAGAGAATGATAAAATTAATACAATTCGCGCTTTCAAAATATAAATAAAAATATTCCCTGGCAACGGCGCCAAAAACTTGATGAAGAATTTTATAGTTTTAAAACTGTATCCAAACTATAATCTCGAAATAGGCAAGTGTACCTATCGAAATATAGTATAAGAAATTATCGTATTAGACACGGGGCCTGTTGAGTACTTCTACTCACGCAAATTAATATTATTTTATCAGAATATAAATTGAAGGTCAATTAAAACTAAAGCTAGAAAACAAACGAAAAGATAGCACTTGATCTAGAATCACATTGGATTAAAATGAACCTTCATAAACATAAAGTACGTAAGACTCTTAAATTGCTCACTCGACCGTGGAAGTTCCTAAGTACAAAAGCGTCTCTCTCGAGCTCATGCTTTTGACTAACCTTTGGTTGATCGATTAAGAACTCTCGGCCAGTCGAAACCCCTAAGCTTGCTTTAGGCGGTGAACCACTCTATTGGATTTGACTCCAACCCGGAGGATTTATGTCGTCCTCTCTCGAGGAGTGCATGCAACTCCTTTTATCTTTGAGTGATCTACTCGTATCTGCAACCTCTCGGTCTTTTAGGATACGGATCTTGGATCGAAAAAAATATCCGCGAAATATGAATTCGATGAAATATAAATCAAAGATAAATCGTAAGCGAGCAAAATTAAGAACAAGACATTTGATAAAGAAAAGAAGAGTTTATTTTATTCCAAGCTTCATCATGATCAAGTACTTATGGAAATTTAGCTACTCATAATTGAAAAATACATTCTATCACTATGAAATAAAAGAGTACAATTGCATGAAAAGAAAAATCTAAACTATATTGCAAATAAAATAAAATTGCATAAAATAAACTAACTCTAAAGATATCCCGAAAATAAGCCACCCAACCCGATTTTCAACCCCAATGGTGGACTCCCCTCATCATTCCCCATTGGCCATTATCTATAGGAAAAAAAGAAAGGATGAAAGACACATGAAAGGTTGGAAGGGTAAGGGTAAGAGGAGGAAAATAAAGTGGTAATAATAATTAAATATTAATGAAATATATGAAAAAACAACCAAATTAAATGGGGGAGTTTCATAGTTTATAAAGAGGAGATGAATGGTGGAGATAATTACTAAAATTAAGATGGAGTTGAAACATCAAATATTTATCAAATATTTAAGAGGACGTAAATGGAGGGAGGAGATAATGAAGAAGAATAGAAAGGTGGTGGTTTCATGGAATAAAGAGGAGCTAGCGGTTTCTTGGAGAAATGAAGATGGGAAGTAAATGGTTATAATAATAATAATAATCATAAAGTGCATGTATTTAACTGTGGCGGTTTTTAGAGAGAGAAAGGGGTAGTGATGTAGGTTGTATGATGAGGTGGCAGCTTTGACATGAAAAGGTGATGGCGATGGTGTTGTGCATGAGAATGATGAAAATAGTTGAATGTCGAAGACTTGCTTGGCGCCGGTCATTTTGAGAGTTGGCGATGATGGCGTGGAGGCATAAATGCATAATAATATATTTGTCATGAGCTTGCATGAAGAAGAGCTGAATGGATGGTTGCGACATGAAACACTTGATCAGCTTGAATGAGTGCAGCGAGACTTTGACTTGGTTTCATCTAGACTGCATGAATTGCTCGGTCAACGTGACGACTTCGGTAAATATTTTTTTTGCAATCGTCGGGAGTGCGACCACGTCAATAAACATACAAAAATAAATAAATATTAAATTACTAAACTAAAATATAAAATAAATGATTTATAAATTAAAATACCTAAATTATTATTAATTTTATATTAATTATTAAACTAAAATAAATACTAAAAATAGTTATAAATCCTACAAAAATAATTAAAACTTAAATTATTTAACATTATCAAAAAGATATAATTTATTAACCAGAATAAATAAAATATGATTAATTAAAACTAAATATTAAGCTAAATATTATAGTGAAAATATGCATAAATATTACTTATCAGCGACGTCTTCCTCCCACGGCCGTTTCGACTTCGCAATGCCAAGAATGCCTGTAAGACCCCACCTTTTTTTAAAAAAAAGCCACGGGGTCTTAGTCCTAGAACCACTGCTTTGCGGTGACATCTCCACTCCCGGGAACATCGTTACTACAGAATGTCGATCCTGCCAGCCATATCGATCACAAAAAAAGTAGTAAGAGAGTAAATGAAACAAAAACTCTAACACATGTCCACAATGATCACATTTATATAAATAATCTCCACGAAGGGAGAGTCCACATTAATAATATTAAAGGTACTGAAAATAGGGCTCATGCCTGATACATCAATGTCTTCATTATATATCTCTCATCGCGGAAGCAAAACTAAATCAACTACTAGCGATCGGGACTCACAGTCCCAGCTGTCTGAACTCCGGTAGTAGACTGTCCCATATCCAAGCGTGCCGACCTCCGGGGCTCCTCCTCCATGCTGGACTCCACGGTCCCCTAAAATGATGTCGTTCGAAAATCGTTAGTCTAAGAGCCTAAGTTCTATCATCCCCTACCCCTCCCCCATGGCTCCTAGGAACCGTGTAGAGAGGAGGAAAGGGAAGCTCTGAAGGGGGAGAATAAACAAAACATGTGATGGTGGAACTATTATAGCATGAGTATATAGACAGAACAAGTATATGTAAGAAGTAGTAAATGAAAGATAAACTAAGAAACAAGTAACCTTAACTTATATGAATGCCCATATAAACTTATAAGTTAAGGGATCCTTTGCAAGGCTCCCATCGTATAAAAAGTACCATACAGATTTATTCGTTGGGGTGTCAGTTTTCAAGTAAGCAATATATATATCCAAAGAGTAATAACCTTAACTTATAAACATGCTCACACAAGCCTATAAACTAAGGGCTTATTTCGCATTGCCTATTGTATAAAGCATCCCATACCACTTTATACGATTGGTGTCAGGGGTTATATGGAATGATGATGCTTTGACATGCAAGTATTCCATGATGCGAACATGCAAGTGCAACACACCCACCCGACTCTTTGTACACAGACCTTTAGTTTCCCCTTTCTGGAGCCTAACCTCCTAGGATACCTCTATAGTGGCAAACAAAAGCAGTGGGTTGGGCCTCGCCCACCTCTAAACCAGTAATTGTACTACCAGTCAGACCTATTATATGCCTCGTTGTTGGTGCACTAAGCAGAGCTCCTGCGTACTCTTTGCCGGCAAGTCCAACGGACTTATCTTGGCGAAGTGCAAAACCACACTTGCCAAGCCAATGTATTGGCTTCGGTGCATCGACCCTCCAATACCGAAGATCCAAGACCTTATACTTTATGCACATGCAACCTTATGTATCAGCTACCGAGCCAAAGTTCCCCGGACCATCCCGTCCGTCATAATAAACAACTGAGTCAAAGCTCGCCTGGACAACCTGCCCATCATCAAAACCACTGAGCCTACTACCCGTTGCACCCAACCTAATATCCCGAGACATTGATGTGATTGAAAGTGAATCCCTAGTTATGCTAGTTACTCTTGTTGTTTACTTTTCCTATAGTTTAGTATAACCCAGGACTGCCCAAGGCATACCCCATCATAAGTTTTTGAGGGCACTAAGAACTACAATGGGCTGAAACCCAAAGCTCCCTTTCGTAAGGCACTTACTATTATTAGTTAATACCATACTCCTGATCACTTTAATATTACTCTGGATATAACCCTAGTGTGTTTTGACCTTCTCTCTCCCTCCAAAGGAAAGAAGATCTTTTGTTAATCCCGAGCACCACCTAATCTTAGACAACACCACAAACTACTCATCCCAACATCCATTGATATATTCCATTTCACTACACCCAGGCCAGCAAGCCACTAACCCAAATCCATATTCTCAAATCAATTACTATCAGATCTTCTGCAGATTTACTACATGCAGACCACCTTATGCTATATGATATACATGATAGGAGGTACCATAAATTCTCAGCCAAACAACCTAAGATAATTAATGGAGGTTTATCATGTCATTTATAGCCTAAATCCAGAAACTTGGAAATTTTCCTAATTTACCTGATATTTTATTTATTTTCCCCAAAAATCTATATGCCCTATTTTTGAATATGAAGTGCCCTTTACACTCATGCACAATGATCCACAAAATTATGATAAATATGAGGCAGCTAATTGACAGTAAATTCAAGTCTACCAATTGTTTTTAAAGGTTTAGGCCTCTGATCGAAAATTTCAAAATATAAACACAATTAATAATTAAAGAAACAAGTGCTGCAAATAGGCTTCCAAGAATTATAAGAAAATTCAATCATGACCAATATGCCCTAAAAACACTCTTGACCAATTTTCAAAACTTTTCAGTGAATAATGAACTCTAATTTTAATTTAGAACAATACTCCTATTTCATAAATTAATGAAACAACTACTGAAAATATTCATCTAAAAATTATGATAACATTTCCTCATGGGCATAATGACCTAAGTACACTTTTGCATAAGTTTCACAATTTTCTAACCAACATTGAGCTCTGAATCTATTTTTTAACAAAATTGCATAATTATAAGCTTGTGAAGTAAGTACTGAGAATATATATCTAAAAATTAAAATAAAATTAAGGTATGACTATAATGACCTAAAACACCCTCTGCCCAATTTACATAATTTTCCAATGAACTGTGAGATTACAATAAATAAATAACTATCAAGGGAAAATCCATCTATTATAAACGAGGTACTAAAACGATTGTTCCAAAAGTCCCAATAAAATTACCAGGGGCTCATATTAACCCTATGACTAACCTACCTAAGTTTCACAACTTTTCATAAAGTCTTGATGCCCTATTTTACATGTATAATGTTTGTGCCCTAAACTACAATTAGGGTTTTGGGGAGTTTATCAGCCTCTAAATCACATGATATTTTTACCAGAGGACCTTGACAACTTTAAATTCCTCTCCACCAAGTTTCAAGTCATTTCAAGGTCACTTGACCCCTTGACCTTCAAACCCTAGGTTTGCACACATAGGACCTACCCTAGTGTCCTAGGGCTCTACCCTTCAACTTCCACCCAAGAACAGTGGAGGGGGTATTTTGTGTGCTAATATAGCTGAGCGCCAATATCCATCACCTTTAGGTGAGGTTGGCCAACTCAAGAGCGCTTAGGGAACTTTGTCCTAATTTGACCAAAAAGGGTTAACCTTTGGCTACACAATTACCCTATCAAATCAAACCCAAAAGGGGTGAAATTTTTACCAGTGCCCTATAATATTCCTCAAGATCACCCAACAAAATTTCGGGGTTTTTGAGATGTTTTAGAAACCAAATTAATATATACATGATTTATTATTTTTTTTCCAAAAACTATAGAACACATATCTCCAAAACTTTCCATTTATGGACAGGACCTAGGTATAGGATAGAATGACTTCCTGTCCAAAGTTCGGGTCATTTGGACAGGAGATGAAGTGGGGGCACTCATTTTAGTCTCTAACTAACCCTAGGTATAGATCCCACCAAAATAAGTGACCTGGTCAAACCTGACATCCAACTTGGTTCAAACTAAATTTAAAATAAATGACACCCCTACAACTACAATTTTGATATTGACCACTTTCTCTGATTAAGCATCTAGGTATTTTTAAAATTTAATTCAAAACACTATAAATTATGTGACAGAATAATACAAAAGCTATAGTTTGATTTTATTTAATCCCGCACGAATCTTGGAGCAAGATCGGACGGCGCTAGATCATATTCTACCTCCAGCCGATGACCCCGATTGCATTTTCCTGGAGGACCTTCCAAGCACTGTCGCCGGCCACCCAGCCACCACCACCTCCGTCGAGGTGGTGGCTATCTCAAAGCTGCGGCACAGCCGCCAGAGGGGCTGTTTCCAGCGATCCCGACAAGATGAATTTCACCCCAAAACTAGGAAATTTCTCCATCCCATCGAGCTCAATTGAGCCCGATTCTTGTCCCAATTGATTCCTAAGATCAACCCATAGAAGAAGGAGAAAGGGAGGACCTTTGTGGTGGTCTGGAGTTGACCCGATCGCCGGGTTGCCATTAGCGGTGGTGATGTCGCCAGAATTTTGCAACAACACAGTGGATAAGCTTGAAACCGCCGTGGGAAGGGTTGAAACAACTCCTTGGTGCCCAGTGATGCATTTAAAACACCCAAACGGGGTAGGGGAAGAGTGTGGGTTGAATGTCCATTAATGGCCATTAAGCCCCATTCTCGGCCATGGTGGTGGGGGGTGAACCTGGCTTGGGGTGGCTGGGAAATGACTGGAATATCGTCCTCTTCCCTAGAGGAGTTGAATCCAGCCATTAAATGTGTCCCTTGGCCGCCCTAAGCCATGAATGGCTTCTTCCTCCCTCTTTCTCTTTCCTCCATTAAGGGTGAGGTGGTGTTCTCTCTCTCTCCTAGTCACCAAGGCTGACTTGGTCATCCCTTTATGCTATTTGCAGCCTACTAAATCATATCATCCATAATTAAGAGGTGGTTTGCCCAAATGAAAAAGGGATTGAGCTTGGGTTAGCCCATTTGGTCAAAGTTGACCTAAACTAGACTAGGGTTGACCTTAGTCATTTTGAGCTTTTGGGTTGACCCCAATGGGTCCTTGGTGACCCATTGGCATCCCCTAGGGTCTAGGTTGGGCTGGGTAGGTTTGTCTTGGCACTTTGGTGGTCGCTTGACCCTTAGGAAGGGTACTTTGACCAAGTTAGGGCTCGAGTTGACTTTATTCAACATGACCATTTGGGTTGACCCCAAGGGGTCCTTGTGGACCCCTTGGCTTCCCTTGAGGTTTAGGAAGGGTTGTGTAGGGTTTACTTTGCACACTAAAGGTCACTTGCCCCTTAGTTAGGGCACTTTGATGACTTTAGGGCTAGGGTGGTCCTAGGTCAGCTTGGCCATCCAGAGTTGACACCAATGGACCCTTAGGGCCTTCAACAGATTGGTGAGGTTGTTGTAGAATCTTGGAGTCATGGTGAAGCCCCTAGATCATCACAACATAGTGTTTAGAAATCTACTTTTTGTAGATCATAGCGATCCCACCAACATTCCTAGGTCCACTTGGTCTTCTTGGGCTTCCTAAGGTTTTGTCATGACGTAGTCATGACAAAATCACTCCTAGGGGGTCTAGTTGTCTTAGTGATGTTACAAATCCCAATACATAAACCAAAAATTTCATCATCGAAATTTAAATTAAGCCTACATGGTTTCGAGTATGAAAAATAAAATGTAACATCTCGAGAGGTTATAAGGAACACCTGACTGAAAATCTAGGGATACTTTTATTGCATCAAATCCTGTAGCACCCAGGTGTGCTCTTCCTGACCGTGATTACTCCACAGGACCTTGACCAATGGAACCTTCTTGCATGGCAAGACCAGCATCCCCGTATCCTCTATCCGAATCGGCTATAGGTGCGCCAATCGATCAGAATCTATAGGACCATCTTTAGTCATGATCTGCTGCTCCAGCCGAAGTAGTGCTCTCCTCAGGTAGGAGACGTGGAAAACGTCATGTAGGCCCTCCAGTTCCGGTGGCAGCTACAGTCTGTACGCTAAGGGACCGATCCACTCTAGGATCCTGTAAGGCCCTATATATCTCGGGCTAAGCTTCTTCTTCCGACCTCGTACCCGTGAAACTCCATGCATCAGTCGAATCTTCAAGAATACCCGGTCTCCAACATGGAACACTACCTGACGATGTCTCATATCGTAATACTTGGCCTGCCTGCTCTGCCTCTCCAGCATCTGATCCCGTATCAGCCTCACCTGTGCCTCGGTGTCCTCAAAACACTCTGGGCATAGTACCTTCGGGTCTTCATCCTGTATCCATGATAGTGGAGTCCTACACCTTCGTCAATATAGGGACTCATAAGGGGCCATCCCTATGCTGGACTGGTAGCTGTTATTATATGAGAACTCGAACGGTGGAAACAACTTGTCCCAAGGCTCTCCGCAGTCCAGAATGCATAATCGCAGTAGATCTTCCAAAGTCCGATTGGTGCGTTCTGTCTTCCCATCAGTCTGGGGATGAAAAGCTGTACTGAATGTCATCCGAGTGCCCAAATAGGCCTGCACTAATCGCCACTCCCTCGATGTAAATCGTCCATCCCGATCTGACACGATCGTCCTGGACATACCATGATAATGAACAAACTCCTCCATAAACTTCCGCACCAGCACACCAATCGAGTCATCCTTCCTAATCGGGATAAATCTGACTACCTTCGTCAGCCGGTCGACAATTACCCAGTTTGAATTGTTCCCCGTCCGCGATCGGGGAAGCCCATGTATGAAGTCCATCGCGATATCATCGAACTTCCACTCCGGCACTGGGAGTGGTTGCAATAATCCTGCGGGGTTCCTACACTCCACATTCACCAGTTGTGTTGGATCCCTAGTTTGGATTTGGGCTAGGTTCACTGAGTTAGGATGTCTTTGACCCACCTTGTATAGTCAGGGTCATTGGTTGTGTCCTAGAGTCTAGGGTTTGTCCTTAGAATATCATGCTGTGGACCAGCCATCCTCCAGACTGCCAAAGAAACTCAAAACTTAGAGATATTTTCAGCTCAAGGAAATGTGTTCGATGTTCGTCGATCTCAGCTCAACGAACCATACTCCTCGGTCGACGATTTCTGGTCAACTATTTGAATCCTTCTCAGCCAGAGACTTCTCAGATTCTAAGTACACAATCATTCTTCGGTCGACGAATTTGGATCTCTGTTCGATGAATGATGATTGTTTGTTTGACGAATGATGATTGTCAGTTCGATGAAGATTGCAACAGAATTGACAAGATTCCCTTGAAGACTAATTGATATTGTCTAGTCGACGAACTCATCAGCTCAGCTCGACGAACTGTGAACTCAGCTCGACGATATCTATTCTTCATTCAACGATTCCAGACTAGGTCTTCTCCAGTTTTCCGTCCCGTTTTCTTGGCAATGATTCCTGAGTAATTAATGCTCAATCTTCTCGGAATGTTACCGTTGGAATGATCATTGATCATGGATTATTACATGCCATTTTTCCATGGGACAGTCAGAGAATTCATTCATTGTCGCTTCCTTCCCAGGCCGACTGCATTTACTGCTCAAGGATTCTATTTTCGAACGTGTTCTTCAGTCAGTTTGAAAAAAAAAAGAAAAAAAAATTAAGTAGTCCAGTAGACACACATTACATTCAAGAAGTCTTAGAGAAATCAAAAGTTTTTCACACACTGCAATCAGCCTAGGACAGAGAACATCATCTTCAAGAAGAAGAACATTCAATTTCCATCAAGAGTCTTCTTCTTTCAACCCTACAAGACAACTTCCGAAGGGAAACAATAACTCTATCTGTCAAATAAGTTCCTGAAGCAATCTCTGGTCAAGGCAATCAAGTCTTTGAAGACCTGTCACCCTGAAGCAGAGCTCCGGATTTCCTGATCCATTCAAGATCTCAGGGGGAGCAATCTGCTGAAATCAATCCACTAGTCTTCTCAGTTGTTATTGAGAAAGAGAAGACGCCATCACCTTTTTCCATCCTCTGAACAGGGTTTTAAGTCCCTTCAAAATTATTCCTGGTTGCAAGTCTCCTACCAAAAGACTTGAGGTTTGGATTTTTGAGCACCTGAACAAAAGCTCATTGTGTTCAGACACCTGATCAAAAATCTGAGTGGATTCCTACCAGGGTGGTAGAAGAGTGGATGTACCCAGGTTGTGGAACCACTATAATTTCTTGTATCATCTGGTTGCCCTTTTTCTTTTGTTTTGGCTGTGTTCTGTGATTTGTTAGGTTGCTATGTTTATTACATTGTTTGCTAACTTGTTCACCTAGGATTACAACAAAAGTTGTAAAGATTTTGTAGATATCACAATACTCTATTCACCCCCCCCCCCTCTAGAGTATTTCAGATCTAACTTTCACTTTCAATTGGTATCAAAGCGAGGTTGGTTAAACTACCACACCTTAGCAGGTTGGCTATTTTTTGTTGCACGGGCTAACACCTTAAAGATCCCTATTGTTAGATCTGATTGTTTTGTTTCTGTTATTAGATTAATTTCTTCACAGAATGGATCAAAATAAAGATTATGCAAGCATCAGACCTCCAGTATGCAATCTTAACAGATTTGCCATCTGGAAGGCAAGAATTAAATTGTATATGAACTCTATTGATGAAGATATCTACAATTCTATTTTGACAGGTCCCCCCCAAGACTTCACATTCTCTGCAACATCTTCAAGCACAACAGCAGTGCCACTGTTAAATTTCTCAACGTGGTCAGCAAGATAGCCCAAACGCCAAATTAATATCTTCGGAACTACCCAGTTCGCACGTTGAACCAGCGGAAACCAAGGACTAGAGGTATAAAGGTCAATCCAAACAAACAATGGAATCACAAGCAGGTCTATTATTAATTCACTTCTTTACAATGCGAGGCATACATAGCGAGACATGATTTCGCTAGTATCACAGATGTAAATAGAAAGCACCAAAAAACAAGCCGGGCGGACAGCACCCGAGTCCGCCGAGACCGCGAGGTCGCCGAGGTCGCCGAGTCCGCTGAGCTTGCCCAAGCTATGGTGCAAACCGCCGAATAGACACGGAGTCCGCCGAAGCCGCGAGGCCGCGCGGACACACCGTTATTCGCCTCCTGCTGAACTTGAACTGAGGAACACCCCTACCCGCCTGAAGCCGGCGGACAGGTTATTGAAGCTGGCAAAGATGAAACAGAACTGACAAGCCGCAGAGCGACCTCCTGCTGAGTCCGCAGAGACCGCACACTTCCAAGCACTTGACCGAAGTCACAGCCAAACTCCTGGCTCCTTGAAACTATCCGCGCGACCTGCACACAGCAAACCGTCAGCCTGAAACAATCCGCGCGGACTGACAAACACAGACCGCAGCTCCTTGCACACCCCAACTTACTGTTCACTCTAGTTACTTAGGTTACTGTAGATGTGCCAGGGGGGTCCTATTTATAGGCCAGGTGAGGAGTGTGGTCACCGCCCAAGAGATAGCAACACCGCCCCAGTCCGCGCGAATACAAACGACCGTCCGCTCAGTCCGCGAGGACTTAGCCGATCACCAAGGAAAACCGCCAGGAGCAAGGCAACCATTGACGAACCCGCTCCAGTCCGCCTGAGCTAAGCGGACAAGGCATCAGCCCGCAAAGCTCCAACCACTGCAGGACAGCAACCCCCTTCAATGGCTGTCCGCACCATCCCGAGGCAGTCCGCAAGACCCACACCTCAATCCGCCACAAGTGTTAAAATTTTCTCAACGTGGTCAGCAAGATAGCCCAAACGCCAAATTAATATCTTCGGAACTACCCAGTTCGAACGCTGAACCTGCGGAAAACCCAAGGACTAGAGGTTGCACCCAACAAAACAATGGAAGCACAAGACGGTCTTATTATGCATCACTTCTTTACAATCCGAGGTATACATAGCGAGACATGATTTCGCTAGTATTACAGCTGAAAACAGAAAGAAACCAAAAACAAGCCGGGCGGACAGCACTCCAGTCCGCCGAGACCGCGAGGTCGCCGAGACCGCCGAGACCGCTGAGCTCGCCCAAGCTATGCTGCACTCCGCCGAATACCACGGAGTCCGCCGAGACCGCGAGGCCGCGCGGACACACCGTTATTCGCCTCCTGCTGAAACCGAACTGAGGAACTCCCCTACCCGCCTGAATCCGGCGGACAGGTTATTGAAGCTGGCAAAGTTGAAACAGAACTGACAAGCCGCAGAGCGACCTCCTGCTGAGTCCGCAGAGACCGCACACTTCCAAGCACTGACCGAAGTCACAGCCAAACTCCTGGCTCCTTGAAGTTATCCGCGCGACCTGCACACAGCAAACCGTCAGCCTGAAACAATCCGCGCGGACTGGCAAACATAGACCGCAGCACTTCGCACACCCCAACTTACTGTTCACTCAAGTTACTTAGGTTTGTTACTGTAGATGTGCCAGGGGGGTCCTATTTATAGGCAAGGTGAGGAGTGTGGTCACCGCCCAAGAGATAGTGACACCACCCTCAGTCCGCGCGAATACAACCACCGTCCGCCGAGTCCGCATGGACTTAGCCGGACACCAAGGGAAACCGCCAGGAGCAAGGCAACCATTGACGAACCCTCTCCAGTCCGCCTAAGCTAAGCGGATAAGGCACCAGCCCGCAAAGCTCCAACTGCTGCAGGACAGCACCCTCTTCAATGGCTGTCCGCACCAACCCGAGGCAGTCCGCAAGACTCACACCTCAATCCACCACAAGTCCACGACCAAAGGCAAACAGCAACAGTCAGCCCGGTCACAGCGGACTTGGCGGATACGGCGGACACCATGAACTTGGCACAATGTGTGACCAAGTCCAAAACCATCAAGGGCCAGTGCGAGCATGGCGGACACAAAGTCTCATCCGCCAAACACCCTAGCACAGACCGCAACCAGTCCGCGAGCTCCTCGCACTTGTCCAACACAGCAGCTTCCTCCCGGACTCCAAACACCAGTCCGACAACCGGTCTCCACAGCAAGACCTGCTGTAACACCTGAGCTCGACAAGGCCTCAGCCAAGCTCAAGGCCCAGTCCGCAACAGCCCAAACCGCGGTCACACCAGTCCGCAAGGCTACCCGCGAACACGAACCAACCCGCCAACAGCGCAAGCTTGCACCCGCGACCACTGAGCAAAGCACCAGTCCGCAAGCCTCTCTATCCGCAGATACCAGGCCGCACCAAACCGCGGACTCCAAGCAACAACCTGCTCAGAACACAGCCGGCTTCCACCAGACTTTACACCAGGCCACAAACCTCAGTCCGCCCAGTCCGCCCAGTCTGCCAAGGCTGTCCGCCACAGGCCGCGCGGCCTGTCCCGTCACCCACTTCCACTTCACAAATTTCAACACTCCCCCTTGAAGTGAGAAGTGGTGACCAAGCCCAGCAAGCTGCGCAAGCGTTCAAAGGGCCCCTTCGACAGTGGCTTCGTGAAGATGTCAGCAAGATTATCCTCACTCCGAACATGCCCGACCAGCAGAGACCCCTCCAACACCTTCTCCCTGATGAAGTGGTGATCAATCTCTATATGCTTGGTCCTGGCGTGACACACTGGATTGTTAACCAGCTTGAGAGCACTCTCATTGTCACCCCGGAGTAAAGTAGGCCCTTGCACTTCTTCATGAACATCCTCTATGAGTCTCCTCAACCAAACGGCTTCCCGAGCAGCCAAGGCCAAAGCCTTATACTCCGCCTCCGTGGTTGAAACCGACACCGAGTCCTGCTTCTTGCTAAACCACGAGATGCTAGCTGAACCGCAAGTGAACACATAACCTGAAGTAGACCTTCGATCATCCGAATCACCGCCATAGTCAGCATCCGTGTACCCGAGCAATGCAACCTCCGCGTCCCTTCTAAGAGGAGTCCCATGTCAGAAGAAGCCTTGACATACTTCAGAATTCCCTTTGCCGCCACTAGATGAGATTGCCTTGGTTCAGCCATATACCGACTTACTCGGCCAACAGCATAAGCTATATCCGGCCTTGTAATCGTCAAATAAATCAAGCTCCCAACAAGAGCCCTGAACACCAAGGGATCATGAAGAACCCTTCCCTCATCCCGTCGAAGCTTCAGCCCAGATTCCAGTGGAGTAGAGCACTTCTTCCCTTCGCCCATGCCAAACCGCATCACAATGCGATCAGCATATCCTTTCTGACTAATGAGAACCCCGCACTCCTTCCTCTCCACTTCCAGACCAAGAAAGTGATGCAACTCTCCCAAGTCTTTCATCTCGAAGCGTATAGCAAGCTCTGCCCTGAGCCTTGCTACTTCCTCCTCCGAGTTCCCTGTGATGATCATATCATCCACATACAGCAGGACCAAGACTCTTAGCTCTCCCTTCTTCTTGACGAACAAGCTTGAATCCGAGTTGGAAGCCAGGTATCTACAGAATTGCAAGTACTCTGCAATCTTCCCATACCACGCTCGAGGAGCTTGCTTCAACCCATAGAGAGCCTTCCTGAGTTTGCAGACATAGTCCGGATGCTTCTCAGAGACAAAACCAAGCTGCTGATCCATGAAGATGTCCTTGTCAATCTCTCCGTAAAGAAAGGCATTCTTCACATCGAGTTGCCACAACCTCCATCCCTTGCTAGCAGCCAAGGCGATCAACACTCTTACAGAAGTCATCTTCGCAACTGGACTGAATGTCTCCTCATAGTCTTCTCCATACTACTGTGAGAATCCTCTAGCGACCAGGCGAGACTTGAACCGATCAATGCTCCCATCAGCCTTCTTCTTCAACTTATACACCCACTTACAAGTAACCGGAGTAACGCCATCAACCTTGGGCACAAGGTCCCAGGTTTCATTCTTCTTCAAAGCATCAATCTCTTCCTTCATGGCATCATCCCACTCCTTTACTCCAGTGGCCTCGTTGAAGTTTGCAGGCTCTTGCTCATCCACAGGACCTGCAAAGAAGCAGGAGACAAAGCTCACTGCATTCCCATCACAGTACCGAGCCGGTGGATTAACCACCCTCTTCGATCTCCGAAGACACGGCTCCTTTCTCACGGCTTCCATTGCTTCTTCGGGCTCCACTCCTACCTGGGGCAAGCATTGAGCAGTGCTCCCCCTGCTTCCTGAGCCAGAAGGCTCAGCCTCGGAGTTCGAAGCAACAGGAGCTGCTGGTGAAACAGCAAACTCCTCTTCCAAGCCTTCAGCAGCCTCCACCGGTGCTTCATCATCCTTGCTACTTCCGGTTAGCTCCACCGAGCCACCTCCATATGACGTCAGCTCGTCAAAGACAACGTCTCTTGACACCACGAACTTCTTCGTCACAGGGTCCATGCACTTCCATCCCTTCTTCCGCTCATCATAGCCAACAAAGACAAGTTTCCTTGCCTTCACATCCAGCTTTGTCCGTGAGACATCCGGGACATGCACGTAGCAAGTTGAACCGAACACCCTAAGGTGTCCAACACTCGGCTTCTCCTTCAGCAACAGCTCAACAGGAGTCTTCATGTTGATAGGACTGAGTGGCATCCGGTTGGTAACATAGGCAGCACAAGACATTCCCTCCGCCCAAAAGGACCTTGGGATATCTTTCGCATGAAGCCAGCATTTGCAGGTCTCCATCAGATGACGGATCTTCCGCTCCGCTATCCCATTTTGTTGTGGAGTGTGAGCACATGTAAGCTCCCGTTGGATCTCGTGCTTCCTGCAGAAGTTAGAAAACTCGGAAGAGGCAAACTCCCCTCCGTTATCAGTTCTAAACTTCTTAATCTGCAAGCCAAGCCAGCCTTCTACCAACTCCTTGAACTCCACGAACAAACGGAAGGCTTCCGACTTCTCCTTTAAGAAGTACACTGAAGTATACCTTGAGTAGTCATCAACCAAGACAAGCATGTATTTGCTTCCACCAAGGCTGGCAGTAACTGTCGGTCCCATCAGGTCGCCATGAATACACTCCAGTGGCTTCTTGCTCCTTGTTTGTGATTTATCAAACGGAAGGCGATGTGCCTTACCGTATTGACAGCCCGCACAAACATGCCCATCACCAAAGGAGGACAACTTCGGCAACCCCCTCACCAAACTTCTACTCGCCATCGCCTTCAGCTTGTCCATGCCAACATGCCCCAGCCTCTCATGCCAGATAGCCACACTATCATTGGCCCTCATTCTATCAACATAAGCACTGGTGGAATGAACAAACAAGTTCTTCACCCTCCTCACAACATGAGCAACATCAGCCTTCACCGCTGATACGTTGCGAAGGAACCTCACGTCTGTTGGCCCAAACAGAACGTGATACCCAGCGTCCACCGCATTGGTCACCGAGAAGAGGTTCTTCTTCATGCCCGGCACGTGATACACACTCCTTAACGTGAGTGGCCCCTGATCACTACCCAAAGACACGAACCCCTCCTTCTCTACTGCATAAACAGTATTATCAGCAGTGATAATAGCTTCATTACCTGAGTAAGTCTGCATGGAGGTGAACTTCGACTTGTCTCCGGTGAGGTGATGACCACACCCAGAGTCGACGATCCACTCGCTGTTGAAGTCCTCAGTAGATAAGGCCCGGACACAAGTGCCCGTCATGAAAGCTCCTCCCCATTCTGCTTCTTCACTTCGCGAGCAAGCTTCATCCTTTCCCGCAGCATGCCCAGGCTGTAGTTTGACCTTGCAGCCCCACTTGAAGTGCCCACGCTGATGACACCGGTAGCACTTCAGATTCTTCTTCCAGTCCTTAGGAGCATTGCTCCTCTCCGGCGGATATGAAGTTGAAGTCTCCTTCTCAACAGCGGTCTGCACCTTCTTCTTCTTCTTCCCTTCCCATCCCTTCTTCTTGCCTGAGAAGAGAGCCTCGCTGCCATCCTGATTCAGATTCACTCCAGCCATCTGCCTTGCTAAGCTCTCCTGCGAGGCAAGCAGATTCTCCAGCTCCAGCAACGACGGCTGAGTAGCCCACCCTTGAACAGATGTAACAAAGGCCACATACTCCTTCCGCAAGCCGCGGACAATGTGCCTTTTCATCTTTGCCTCAGAGATAGGCTCATCAGGATCCAGTGCCGACAGCTCAGCACACAAGCTCTTCATCTTTAAGAAGTACTTGGAGATGGAAAGGTCTCCCTGAGTTGCCCTGGCCAACTCATTCTCCAGGAACTGAAGCCGCGCCACATTCTTCCTATTGAACAACTCATCAATGGTTGTCCAAATATCAGCAGCCGACTCACATCCTATGATGTGATCAAACAGTTCCGGAGAGACAGCTCTCTTCAGAACGAACTCCGCCTTAGCATTTGTTCGTCTCCAGAGCCTCACCTGCTCAGCAGTACCGAAAGCAGCAGTGACTTCCTGCCTGTCGTCTCCACCAACGACATCCCACAGCTCCTCGCCAAGAAGATAACTCTTCATGCACGACTTCCACTTCTTAAAGTTAGTCGGCGTTAAGAGTTCAATGCCCAGACCTCTTGCTAAGCTCCCTTCCATTGCAACACCTGTTGGTAACCTTCAGCAGCACCGAGCAACAACACAGGTTGATCACCACTCAATCACTGAGTTAACAACGCTGGTTGACCTCCGCTCACGCAACTGAACAACCCGCAACCTCAGAAACCTGGCTCAGATACCATGTTAAAATTTTCTCAACGTGGTCAGCAAGATAGCCCAAACGCCAAATTAATATCTTCGGAACTACCCAGTTCGAACGCTGAACCTGCGAAAAACCCAAGGACTAGAGGTTGCACCCAACAAAACAATGGAAGCACAAGACGGTCTTATTATGCATCACTTCTTTACAATCCGAGGTATACATAGCGAGACATGATTTCTCTAGTATTACAGCTGAAAACAGAAAGAAACCAAAAACAAGTCGGGCGGACAGCACTCCAGTCCGCCGAGACCGCGAGGTCGCCGAGACCGCCGAGACCGCTGAGCTCGCCCAAGCTATGCTGCACTCCGCCGAATACCACGGAGTCCGCCGAGACCGCGAGGCCGCGCGGACACACCGTTATTCGCCTCCTGCTGAAACCGAACTGAGGAACTCCCCTACCCGCCTGAATCCGGCGGACAGGTTATTGAAGCTGGCAAAGTTGAAACAGAACTGACAAGCCGCAGAGCGACCTCCTGCTGAGTCCGCAGAGACCGCACACTTCCAAGCACTGACCGAAGTCACAGCCAAACTCCTGGCTCCTTGAAGTTATCCGCGCGACCTGCACACAGCAAACCGTCAGCCTGAAACAATCCGCGCGGACTGGCAAACACAGACCGCAGCACTTCGCACACCCCAACTTACTGTTCACTCAAGTTACTTAGGTTCGTTACTGTAGATGTGCCAGGGGGTCCTATTTATAGGCAAGGTGAGGAGTGTGGTCACCGCCCAAGAGATAGCGACACCACCCTCAGTCCGCGCGAATACAACCACCGCCGCCGAGTCCGCATGGACTTAGCCGGACACCAAGGGAAACTGGAAGGAGCAAGGCAACCATTGACGAACCCTCTCCAGTCCGCCTAAGCTAAGCGGACAAGGCACCAGCCCGCAAAGCTCCAACTGCTGCAGGACAGCACCCTCTTCAATGGCTGTCCGCACCAACCCGAGGCAGTCCGCAAGACTCACACCTCAATCCGCCACAAGTCCACGACCAAAGGCAAACAGCAACAGTCCGCCCGGTCACAGCGGACTTGGCGGATACGGCGGACACCATGAACTTGGCACAATGTGTGACCAAGTCCAAAACCATCAAGGGCCAGTGCGAGCATGGCGGACACAAAGTCCCATCCGCCAAACACCCTAGCACAGACCGCAACCAGTCCGCGAGCTCCTCGCACTTGTCCAACACAGCAGCTTCCTCCCGGACTCCAAACACCAGTCCGCCAACCGGTCTCCACAGCAAGACCTGCTGTAACACCTGAGCTCGACAAGGCCTCAGCCAAGCTCAAGGCCCAGTCCGCAACAGCCCAAACCGCGGACACACCAGTCCGCAAGGCTACCCGCGAACACGAACCAACCCGCCAACAGCGCAAGCTTGCACCCGCGACCACTGAGCAAAGCACCAGTCCGCAAGCCTCTCTATCCGCAGATACCAGGCCGCACCAAACCGCGGACTCCAAGCAACAACCTGCTCAGAACACAGCCGGCTTCCACCAGACTTTACACCAGGCCGCAAACCTCAGTCCGCCCAGTCCGCCAAGGCTGTCCGCCACAGGCCGCGCGGCCTGTCCCGTCACCCACTTCCACTTCACAAATTTCAACAACAAGTCCACGACCAAAAGGCAGCTAGCAACAGACCTCCCGGTCACAGCGGACTTGGCGGATACAGCGGACACCATGAACTTGGCACAAGGTGTGACCAAGCCCAAAACCATCAAGGAACAATGCGAGCATGGCGGACACAAGTTCTCGTCCGCCAAACACCCTAGCACAGACCGCCACCAGTCCGCGAGCACCTCGCACTTGTCCAACGCAGTAGCTTCCTCCCGGACTCCAGACACCAGTCCGCCAACCGGTGTCCACAGCAAGACCTGCTGTAACACCAGAGCTCGACAAGGCCTCAGCCAAGCTCTAGGCTCAGTCCGCAATAGTCAATACCGCGGACACATCAGTGCGCAAGCTCCCCGCGGACAAGAGCCAACCCGCCTATCAGCACAAGCTTGCACCCGCGGCATCTGAGCAAAGCACCAGTCCGCAAGCCTCTCTATCCGCAGATACCAGGCCGCACCAAACCGCGGACTCCATGCAACATCCCGCTCAACACAGCCGGCTTCCACCAGACTTTTCACCAGGCCGCAAACCGCAGTCCGCCCAGTCCGCCCAGTCCGCCAAAGCTGTCCGCCACAGGCCGCGCGGCCTGTCCCGTCACCCACTTCCACTTCACAAATTTCAACACTCCCCCTTGAAGTGAGAAGTGGTGACCAAGCCCAGCAAGCTGCGCAAGCGTTCAAAGGGCCCCTTCGATAGTGGCTTTGTGAAGATGTCAGCAAGATTATCTTCACTCCGAACATGCCCGACCTGCAGAGATCCTTCCAATACCTTCTCCCTGATGAAATGGTGATCAATCTCTATATTCTTGGTCCTGGCGTGACACACTGGATTGTTAACCAGTTTGAGAGCACTCTCATTGTCACCCCGGAGTAAAGTAGGCCCTTGCACTTCTTCATGAACATCCTCTATAAGCCTCCTCAACCAAACGGCTTCCCGAGCAGCCAAGGCCGAAGCCTTATACTCTGCCTCCGTGGTTGAAACCGACACCGAGTCCTGCTTCTTGCTACACCACGAGATGCTAGCTGAACCGCAAATGAACACATAACCTGAAGTAGACCTTCGATCATCCGAATCACCGCCATAGTCAGCATCTGTGTACCCGAGCAACGCAACCTCCGCGTCCCTTTTATAGAGGAGTCCCATGTCAGAAGAAGACTTGACATACTTCAGAATTCCTTTTGCCGCCACTAGATGAGATTGCCTTGCTTCAGCCATATACCGACTTACTCGGCCAACAGCATAGGAGATATCCGGCCTTGTAATCGTCAGATAAATCAAGCTCCCAACAAGAGCCCTGAACACCAAGGGATCATGAAGAACCCTTCCCTCATCTCGTCGAAGCTTTCGCCCAGATTCCAGTGGAGTAGAGCACTTCTTCCCTTCGCCCATGCCAAACCGCTTCACAATACGATCAGCATACCCTTTCTGGCTAATGAGAACCCCACACTCCTTCCTCTCCACTTCCAGACCGAGAAAGTGATGCAACTCTCCCAAGTCTTTCATCTCGAAGCGTATAGAAATCTCTGCCCTGGGCCTTGCTACTTCCCCCTCCGAGTTCCCTGTGATGATCATATCATCCACATACAGCAGGACCAAGACTCTTAGCTCTCCCTTCTTCTTGACGAACAAGCTGGAATCCGAGTTGGAAGCAAGGTATCCACAGAATTGCAAGTACTCTGCAATCTTCCCATACCACGCTCTAGGAGCTTGCTTCAACCCATAGAGAGCCTTCCTGAGTTTGCAGACATAGTCCGGATGCTTCTCAGAGACAAAACCAATTGCTGATCCATGAAGATGTCCTTGTCAATCTCTCCGTAAAGAAAGGCATTCTTCACATCGAGTTGCCACAACCTCCATCCCTTGCTAGCAGCCAAGGCGATCACCACTCTTGCAGAAGTAATCTTCGCAACTGGACTGAATGTCTCCTCATAGTCTTCTCCATAGTGCTGTGAGAATCCTCTAGCGACCAGGCGAGCCTTGAACCGATCAATGCTCCCATCAGCCTTCTTCTTCAACTTATACACCCACTTGCAAGTAACCGGAGTAACGCCATCAACCTTGGGCACAAGATCCCAGGTTTCATTCTTCTTCAGAGCATCAATCTCTTCTTTCATGGCATCATCCCACTCCTTTACTCCAGTGGCCTCGTTGAAGTTTGCAGGCTCTCGCTCATCCAGAGGACCTGCAAAGAAGCAGGAGACAAGGCTCACTGCATTCCCATCACAGTACCGAGCCGGTGGCTTAACCACCCTCTTCGATCTCCGAACACATGGCTCCTTGCTCACGGCTTCCGTTGCTTCTTCGGGCTCCACTCCTACCTGGGGCAAGCATTGAGCAGTGCTCCCCCTGCTTCCTGAGCCAGAAGGCTCAGCCTCGGAGTTTGAAGCAACAGGAGCTGCTGGTGAAACAGCAAGCTCCTCTTCCAAGCCTTCAGCAGTCTCCACCGGTGCTTCATCAACCTTGCTACTTCCGGTTAGCTCCACCGAGCCACCTCCATATGACGTCAGCTCGTCAAAGACAACGTCTCTTGACACCACGAACTTCTTCGTCACAGGGTATATGCACTTCCATCCCTTTTTCCGCTCATCATAGCCAACAAAGACAAGTTTCCTTGCCTTCGCATCCAACTTTGTCCGTGAGGCATCCGGGACATGCACATAGCAAGTTGAACCGAACACCTGAAGGTGTTCAACACTCGTCTTCTCCTTCAGCAACAGCTCAATAGGAGTCTTCATGTTGATAGGGCTGAGTGGCATCCGGTTGATAACATAAGCAGCACAAGACATTCCCTCCGCCCAAAAGGACCTTGGGATATCTTTCGCATGAAGCCAGCATTTGCAGGTCTCCATCAAATGACGGATCTTCCGCTCCGCTACCCCATTTTGTTGTGGAGTGTGAGCACATGTAAGCTCCCGTTGGATCCCGTGCTTCCTGCAGAAGTTAGAAAACTCGGAGGAGACAAACTCCCCCCCGTTATCAGTTCTAAGCTTCTTAACCCGCAAGCCAAGCCGGCCTTCTACCAACTCCTTGAACTCCACGAACAAACGGAAGGCTTCCGACTTCTCCTTTAAGAAGTACACCCAAGTATACCTTGAGTAGTCATCAACCAAGACAAGCATGTATTTGCTTCCACCAAGGATGGCAGTAACCGTTGGTCCCATCAGGTCGCCATGAATACACTCCAGTGGCTTCTTGCTCCTTGTTTGTGATTTATCAAACGGAAGGGGATGTGCCTTACCGTATTGACAGCCCGCACAAACATGCCCATCACCAAAGGAGGACAACTTCGGCAACCCCCTTACCAAACTTCTACTCGCCATCGCCTTCAGCTTGTCCATGCCAACATGCCCCAGCCTCTCATGCCAGATAGCAGCACTATCATTGGCCCTCATTCTATCAACATAAGCACTGGTGGAAAGAACATACAAGCTCTTCACCCTCCTCCCAACATGAGCAACATCAGCCTTTACCGCTGATACGTTGCGAAGGAACCTCACGTCTGTTGGCCCAAACAGAACGTGATACCCAGCGTCCACCGCATTGGTCACCGAGAAGAGGTTTTTCTTCATGCCCGGCACGTGATACACACTCCTTAACGTGAGTGGCCCCTGATCACTACCCAAAGACACGACCCCCTCTTTCTCTACTGCATAAACAGTATTATCAGCAGTGATAATAGCTTCATTACCTGAGTAAGGTTGCATGGAGGTAAACTTCGATTTGTCTCCGGTGAGGTGATGACCACACCCGGAGTCCACGATCCACTCGCCGTTGAAGTCCTCAGCAGACAAGGCCCGGACACAAGTGCCCGTCAAGAAAGCTCCGCCCCATTCTGCTTCTTCACTTCTCGAGCAAGCTTCCTCCTTTCCCGCAGCATGCCCAGGCTGCAGTTTGACCTTGCAGTCCCGCTTGAAGTGCCCTCGCTGATGACACCGGTAGCACTTCAGATTCTTCTTCCAGTCCTTAGGAGCATTGCTCCTCTCCGGCGGATATGAAGTTGAAGTCTCCTTCTCAACAGCGGCCTGCACCTTCTTCTTCTTCTTCCCTTCCCATCCCTTCTTCTTGCCTGAGAAGAGAGCTTCGCTGCCTTCCTGATTCAGATTCACTCCAGCCATCTGCCTTGCTAAGCTCTCCTGCGAGGCAAGCAGATTCTCCAGCTCAAGCAACGACGGCTGAGTAGCCCACCCTTGAACAGATGTAACAAAGGCCACATACTCCTTCCGCAAGCCGCGGACGATGTGCCTTTTCATCTTTGCCTCAGAGATAGGCTCATCAGTATCCAGTGCCGACAGCTCAGTACACAGGCTCTTCATCTTTAAGAAGTACTTGGAGATGGAAAGGTCTCCCTGAGTTGCCCTGGCCAACTCATTCTCCAGGAACTGAAGCCGCGCCACATTCTTCCTATTGAACAACTCATAAATGGTTGTCCAAATATCAGCAGCCGACTCACATCCAATGATGTGATCAAACAGTTCCGGAGACACGGCTCTCTTCAGAATGAACTCCGCCTTAGCATTTGTTCTTCTCCAGAGCCTAACCTGCTCAGCAGTACCGAAAGCAGCAGTGACTTCCTGTATGTCGTCTCCACCGACGACTTCCCACAGCTCCTCGCCAAGAAGATAACTCTTCATGCACGACTTCCACTTCTTGAAGTTAGTCGGCGTTAAGAGTTCAATGCCCAGACCCCTTGCAAAACTCCCTTCCATTGCAACACCTGTTGGCAACCTTACAGCAGCTCCGAGCAACAACACAGGTTGATCACCACTCAATCACTGAGTAACAACACTGGCTGACTTCCGCTCACGCAACTGCACCTCAGAAACCTCCCTCTGATACCATGTTAAATTTTCTCAACGTGGTCATCAAGATAGCCCAAACGCCAAATTAATATCTTCGGAACTACCCAGTTCGCACGTTGAACCAGCGGAAACCAAGGACTAGAGGTACAAAGGTCAATCCCAACAAACAATGGAAGCACAACCAGGTCTATTATTTATTCACTTCTTTATAATGCGAGGCATACATAGCGAGACATGATTTCGCTAGTATCACAGCTGTAAACAGAAAGCACCAAAAAATAAGCCGGGCGGACAGCAGCCGAGTCCGCCGAGACCGCGAGGTCGCCGAGGTCGCCGAGTCCACAGAGCTCGCCCAAGCTATGCTGCAAAATGCCGAATAGACACGGAGTCCGCCGAAGCCGCGAGGCCGCGTGGACACACCGTTATTCGCCTCCTGCTGTACTTGAACTGAGGAACACCCCTACCCGCCTGAAGCCGGCGAACAGGTTATTGAAGCTGGCAAAGATGAAACAAGCCGCAGAGCGACCTCCTGCTGAGTCCGCAGAGACCGCACACTTCCAAGCACTTGACCGAAGTCACAGCCAAACTCCTGGCTCCTTGAAGCTATCCGCGCGACCTGCACACAGCAAACCGTCAGCCTGAAACAATCCGCGCGGACTGACAAACACAGACCGCAGCTCCTTGCACACCCCAACTTACTGTTCACTCTAGTTACTTAGGTTACTGTAGATGTGCCAGGGGGGTCCTATTTATAGGCCAGGTGAGGAGTGTGGTCACCGCCCAAGAGATAGCAACACCGCCCCAGTCCGCGCGAATACAAACGACCGTCCGCTCAGTCCGCGAGGACTTAGCCGATCACCAAGGAAAACCGCCAGGAGCAAGGCAACCATTGACGAACCCGCTCCAGTCCGCCTGAGCTAAGCAGACAAGGCATCAGCCCGCAAAGCTCCAACCACTGCAGGACAGCAACCCCCTTCAATGGCTGTCCGCACCATCCCAAGGCAGTCCGCAAGACCCACACCTCAATCCGCCACAAGTCCACGACCAAAAGGCAGCTAGCAACAGACCGCCCGGTCACAGCGGACTTGGCGGATACAGCGGACACCATGAACTTGGCACAAGGTGTGACCAAGCCCAAAACCATCAAGGAACAATGCGAGCATGGCGAACAAAAGTTCTCGTCCGCCAAACACCCTAGCACAGACCGCCACCAGTCCGCGAGCACCTCGCACTTGTCCAACGCAGTAGCTTCCTCCCGGACTCCAGACACCAGTCCGCCAACCGGTGTCCACAGCAAGACCTGCTGTAACACCAGAGCTCGACAAGGCCTCAGCCAAGCTCTAGGCTCAGTCCGCAATAGTCAATACCGCGGACACATCAGTCCGCAAGCTCCCCGCGGACAAGAGCCAACCCGCCTATCAGCACAATCTTGCACCCGCGGCCTCTGAGCAAAGCACCAGTCCGCAAGCCTCTCTATCCGTAGATACCAGGCCGCACCAAACCGCGGACTCCATGCAACATCCCGCTCAACACAGCCGGCTTCCACCAGACTTTTCACCAGGCCGCAAACCGCAGTCCGCCCAGTCCGCCCAGTCCACCAAAGCTGTCCGCCACAGGCCGCGCGGCCTGTCCCGTCACCCACTTCCACTTCACAAATTTCAACCACCTGAGTGGACTGAAGCACAAAGGATAGCCAAAATTGCGGATGCAAAAGCAAGAACATCTTGGCTCAGACTATGTCAGATGATATATTTCAGAAGGTGGCTGAGTGCATCTCAGCCAAGGCCATTTTGGACTCCCTCAACCAAATGGTAGCTGGTTCAGCTGATGAAAGGAAAGACAGGAGATCAAATCTCATATCCCTGTATGATAACTTCAAGAAGGATGAGGCTGAATCAGTTGTTGAGATGTACAATAGGTTGAGCTCAATCATCAATGAGCTTAAAACCTTGGATAAAGATATCACCCTTACAGAGGTAAATGACAAAATCTTGATATGCTTCCCTAGCTCTTGGGACTCAAGAATCTGGCCTATCAAAGAAACCATAAGCCTAAATGAGATATTAACTGAATCTCTGTTAGGCAAACTAAAATCTTATGAGCAGTTGATTAAATCAAGTGAAGCAGCTGAACATAAATCAACAACTCCAGTGAGAAAAGATCACAGTATAGCTTTCAAGGCATTAGAGGAAAGTGAGACCTCAACATCCAATGAAGAACTAATGAGCCTCTTTACAAAAGGATTTTATAAGATGGCTAGAAAGGACTTCAGAAGAAAATCATTTAGGCAGGATGATAAGACCAAATATGACAAGACACCAACCAAGGAGGTTGTGTGCTTTGTATGTAGAAAGCCTGGACATTACATCTCTAAATGTCCAGAAAGCCAGAAGAAGGAGAAAAGCAGAGAAAAAGACTCCAGGAGAAAACACAGCAGCAGACCCTCCTCCCGCAAGTACAAAAAGAGAGATAAAGGATTTGTTGCTGAAACATGGAGTGATACTGAAGAAGAATCATCCTCCTCCAGCTCAAGTGAAGAAGAGGAAGAAGCAAGATCCAAGGAAGTTTGCCTTACGACAATTGATGCCTTTAGGAGCAGTTCAGGATCAGAAAGTGAATCTGAAGATGAGGCAGCCTAAGAGTCAGAGGCAGATCAGGTTCTTTCAAGTTTTGATTATAATTCTGATTCATTAAAAATTGAATTCAAGACTATGTGTTTAGATTTAATTAGTTCAGAGAAAGAAATAAAAACCCCTAGAAAAAAACTAGGAAACCTTGAATTGTTGACTCAGAAATTCTTAAACTAAAAGATCAACTTACTTCAGCAAATGAGCAGATAATTAAATTAAAATCTGATTTATGTGAGGCTAAACAACTTGAGCAATCTCTTAATGGAAGAAGTCTCAAGCTGATGGACATAACAAGCACAGTAAATGCCAGATTAAATGGCAAGCTGGGTTTGAGTGCATCATCAGGTTTGCCCCCCATAATTAAGAAAAATATCCTTGCAACACCCATTAAATTTGTTTCTGCCAAGGGAAAAGAGAAGATAATAGACAAACCAATGTCTGAAAACAATACAAAACCCATAGACAAGAGTACTAAAAATCAGAAAACAGCTAATAAAAATAAGATTCAGCAGCATTCGTCGAACTCAGATCGACGAAATGTGGCCCGTTTGTCGAACCTATATCGACGAACACTGAACGCAAACTTCAGTAAAAACAATTCATCTAACTGCGATCGAAGAACTTTGTATGGTTCGTCGAGCAGAGGTCGACGAACATGGGGAGCAGAAAATGGCTATTGTCATTCTCTGAGCAGAGATCGACGATCTCAGCCCAATTTGTCAAACTCTAGTCGACGAACTTACAGAAACTCGTCGAACCCAGAAGGACCAAACATAAATCATTTCTCATATAGAAATTCTAAGCCAGCTAATAAACCATTCACTACAGTAGCTAATTGGGTTATTCCATCAAGGAGATATCACCCCTTAGGCTATAAATCTCAACATACTTTGTCAGTTATATCCAGCTTTTCATTTTAACAAAATAAAGGACCCAAGGTAACCTGGGTCAAGAACAATTAATTTTTGTTTTTCATTACAGGTAAAGAGCTATCCAAGGGTGAGTCAGACCTGGTACTTGTACAGTGGTTGCTCCATGCATATGACAGGCAACAAGAACAATCTATCTAATTACAAGTCCAAGCTAGGACCAAAGGTGATCTTTGGTGATTCAAATAGTGGCCAGTCTGAAGGATATGTAGCAGTAAAGATTAGAACAGTTACCTTCAAGAGAGTAACATATGTAAGAGGACTCAAACATAACCTAATATCCATAAGTCAATTATGTGATGAAGGTTATCAGGTAGACTTTAACTCTACCTCCTAATCTATTGTTAATAATGAAAACAAAACTATTTTAATTGGAACTAGACAAGGTAGTATATATCAAGTAGATTTTATTTCTGCCAAAACTGATGTTTGTTTACTCAATATCACTAGTAACCAAAATGAGTTGTGGCATAAAAGATTAGGTCATATAAACTTTAAAAATATAGCTAGGTTATCTAAAGACAATCTTGTTAGAGGCTTACCTTCTGGTCCCTACAAGAAGGAAAACCTTTGCAGGGTTTGTCAATTAGGCAAGCAAACTAAAACTAGTTTCAAATCTATTAATAAGAGTGATTCACCTAGGATTTTGTATTTTCTTCATGTGGACCTATTTGTACCCATTTCAGTACAAATCCTAGGAGGGAAGTCTTACACTTTAGTAATTCTTGATGACTTCTCCAGATTTAGTTGGGTGGACTTTCTGAGAACTAAGTCAGATACATTCAAGGTTCTTAAAGATTTTCTCAAGACCATACTGAAAGTGAAGGTTAGGCCTACAATACTCTAGAGGTGGGGGGGGTGAATAGAGTATATTTAAAATTTGTTAGTTCCCCAAAAAAAGTGTTGTTACAGCTTTTCCTGTAAACTAACAAGGTGCAGTGATAGAAAATTGTAAATCAGATAAAAAAAACTACCTAATCACAGCCACACAGCAAGAAACAAAAAGAAAAGATAAGCAAACAGACGACACAAGAAATTTATAATGGTTCCCCCTTAACTGGGTACATCCACTCTTCTACCACACTTGGTAGGAATCCACTCAGGTTTTTGATCAGGTGCCTGACATCAATTGGTTTTGATCAGGTCCCCAAAAATCAACTCAAGACTTTTGGTAAGGATACTTGCAACCAGGAATCACTTTTGAAGGGAGATGACAACCCTTTGTACAGGAGGGGGTGAGAGAGTGATTATGTCTTCTCTGTCAACAATCAGATAGAAGACTTATGTGGAATGATGTTAGCAAACAGCTCCCCTTGAGATGTAGAATGGTTCAGGGAAGATCTGGTGCTTTGCTGTAGGGTGATAGGTCTTCAATCAGAATTCTGGACAAGCAGTATTGTAGGATCTTCTTGACTGATTTGATATCTGTTGTCCTTGGATAAGTCCTGGAGAGAATGTTGAAGAAGAAGACTCTTGATATATTATAGTTGTTCTTCTTCTTCTGAATATCACTGCCTATCACTGAAAGCTTTTTCTATAATCTTCTTGTATGAAGCTTTTCTGTTGCTGTATGAGAACTATAGCAGTCAGTTTTGTGACACTAATTTTCTGACTGAGTATGTTCTTGTTCTTCACGGTGTATGTCACTTGTTTCATATTCTGAAATCTTCTTTTCTTCTGTCTCACGTCAAAAATTTGAATCCTCTGTAATTAATGTTGATGGCATGAGAATTATCGGCATTAATGTATTTCCCCAACTGTCTTGTGGAAAATCAGCAAGTAATATTCCTAAAGAGGACTGTAATTAATGATTCCTCTAACGGATACATTCAGAGAATGTAGAGCATTAATTACTAGTGACAAATAGTAGACAAATAATTTAGACAAATAGTTTGTGTTGACTGATATTCTGTGTGTCGACATGAAACTTCTGGTGTCGACAGAAGTTGGTGTCGACAGATAATCTTGGTGTCGACACACATCTTCTGGTGTCGACATAAGCTCTCTGGTGTCGACATAATCTTTTTGGTGTCGACCTAAGTTGGTGTCGACACATGCCCTAAGTGTCGACACAAATCCTCTGATTCCAAAATTCGTCGAGTAGAGTACTGAGTTCGTCGACCTGAGAAGTTGACTTCGTCGACCTGAGAAGTTGTGAACTTGAGGTCCAAGTTCGTCGAGCTCAGAATCTTGTTCGTCGACCAAAACATGAAGTTGGAGTTAAAAAAATCTGGATTTACCCTGACTTTAGTTTGTTGAAGTGTCCCAATTTTCATCGAACAGAGAATGAATATCGTCGAGCTCAGCTCAGAGAAATATCTCAAGATCGTCGAGCTGAGAACGTCTTTCGTCGAGCTGAGTTCGACGAACGTCGAACTCATTTTACTTGGTCTTGAAATCTTCTAAGTCTTGAGTCTCTGATGATCTTGTTGATATTTGGTCCATTTGATATTGACTCTAAGGACTTGGCCTAGGCTCTAGGACACAAATTTGACCCTGTCTATAGATGTTGGGTCACATCCTAAGTTAGTGAACCTAGCCCAAATCAACTATGGATCCAATAATCTCCCCCTATTTGGGTGAGGTCACTAATAGACTCAAAACATAAACATACAGATAAACAAAGCAAGAGAACAAATATATCTGGCAGGGAATTACTAACACATGCAGCTGATATATATGTACATAGGCTTTGTTTAAACAAATAACAAAGTTTGAAAGCAACTGCAGAAAGAAATTGAAACAAAGCAAAGATTACTTCTTCTGCTTCTTCTGCATGGACTTCTCTTCTTTTATCTTCTCTCCAGGCTTCTTAAAAATAATCTCTCTCTTTGGATCCATATCCTGTGCCTGCGTTATTATCATATCAGCTACCCCAATAATCTTCAGTGATGTAGTTCTTGGGACAACTGCTTCAGGATGGACTTTCATGTAATCATCCACATTGAACAGTTTATTTGCTTTATGAAATCTTTTTAGTTCTTCCTTCATGTACTTTAACATAGTTGTATATTCTGATATGTCTTTGCCTTCAGCTTTTGCTTTATTAATCAAGGACAGACCAACAAGTTCCTGAAATCTAGCCATTATAGCAGTGTTTGCTGTCTCAGGATCCTCAAAAGGAATAGGAGGTGAATCTAGCTTGTTGGGACTGTCAGTTTTCTGTTCAGTAGAGATTTGTTGTTGTTGCTGCTGATGCCGTTGATGTTGTTGATGTTGCTGTTGTTGATTTCCTGAAGAATGATATCTTTGCTGACTGCTTCCAGAGGATCTCCCTCTATGTATCTGATAAGTTTGCATAGGAGCAGATCTCTGAGAGCTAGAGCCATTGACACCAGCTGCTGGAGGAGGTGGCGGAGGTGGATCTTTTCTGTATCTATGGACTGGTGGAGGAGAATATCTCCTACTTCTTTTCCTTTCCTTTTGCTGGTTCTTGGACAGCCACATCCAGGCAGTCATTCCCTTATAAGGAGTAACATTATGCAATATGTAGTAGGGAGTGTCAGCTGTTGGATTAGGCTTAGGAGCAGGAGGAGGAGGAGCCTTCCTTTTCTTTGATAACATTGGCTTCTTCTTCTTGGCAGCTTCTTCATCTGAATCATCTTCATCATCATCTTCATCATCTTCACTGCCAGAACCCCGAGGGTTATTATATAAAGCATCCAATGCTTTCAAAGCTTTATCATCAATAACAGTCTTTTTTGGAGGAGGGGCAGAAGGTTCAGAAGCTGGAGTTTCAGCAGTTGTTGAAGAAGAGACTGTACAAGCATCAGAAGTAATTGGGACAGAGCTTTCAGCTGCTGTCTTATTTTCTTCTTCAATATCAGCCAAGATCAACTCATCTAGATCTGGCATAGGTGAATCATCCATAACAAAAATTGGTGCTGAGACAGCTTCTGGAGAGAATGGAATAGCTGCAGAGGTTGGAGCAAAAACTGGAATGTCAAAACTATCACAGATTTGCTTAGCAACTGCTGGACTGATAGGAGGAGTATAAGGTACAATGGCTAACTGTGGCTTAGTAAGTTCTCCTGGAAGATACTGCATATGTACAGTGTCAAAACATTTCAGCAATTCTTGTAAATTAACTGTGGGATTGAGGATAAAATCACCAATAGTGTCATCAATGTCCATATCAGTTGTTGATGCGCGAAAACGGCACCGGGGGCACAGCTATCACTGAGGGGTGTTTGGCCTCACAGGCTAGGTGAAGAGGAAGGAGAGGGTTATGGGGGTAGAGGGTAAGGAAGCTTCTCAGTGCTCGAGAGGGGAGCAAACAGCTTGTTCAAGGAGGGTTGCCGGGGTAGAGGAGAGGCTACTGAGAGAAGAGGCGAGGCTTGATCAACAGAGAGGGTTGATCAAGAGAGGAAGAGGAGGGAGACCAGGAGCGATCGAGCAGACAGTAACCGCAACGGTTTCACCTGCAGGTTGGTTGCCGAGAAGAGCTGAGCTGAGCTGAGGGCAAGGCTTGCTGAGCAGAGGAGCAAGGCTTGCTGAGCAGAGAGCAAGGCTTGCTTAGCAGAGAGCAAGGCTTGCTGATCAGAGGAGTAAGTCTTGCTGAGCAGAGGAGCAAGGCTTACTGAGCAGAGGAGCAAGGCTTGCTGAGCAGAGGAGCAAGGCTTGCTGAGCAGAGGAGCAAGGCTTGCTGAGCAGAGGGAAGAAGAGGGGGCCGCTAGCAGCGGCAACAAAACACTTCGCCCGCTGCGGCCTAAATGCCACTCTTGCGACGGGCTTTCCTTTGATTAATAGCTAGAGATTACAACCTTACAAGTACACCTTTACAACAAATCACTAAAGGGGTACAAAGAGAAGCTGGCGGCTAAGGGAGAAGAAATTGCCAGAAAGCAGAGAAGAGAAGCTGCTAAATACTAAGTAAAAGAGGCTGCTGGGCTGCTGGAGGACTGGTAAACTGAGTCTACAGAGTCTGCTGGCAAGCTGGAGGAGAGCTGTGGAGTACTGCGCGGACAGGAAACTGAGTCCGCAGAGCTTGCTGGAAGGCTGATGGAGGGCTGCACGGACAGGAAAACGGAGTCCGCAGGGTTTGCTGGAAGGCTGATGGAGGACTGCGCGGACTGGAAAACGGAGTTCGCAGGGTCTGCTGTCAAGACTTGTTTCCACCTTCGGTCCCCCCAATTGAGAGGAATCAGGGGATATTTATTGGCCCAGGGAAGTTCTTGAAGAAGCGGGGCCCAGTGACGTCAGCATGACGACCTGCGCGGACTCCGCGGACTGGAAATGAGAGTCCGCCAGGTAGGCGAAGCAGGCTACAGGAAGAGAAGAACGGAGGCCACCCCCTTGCGGGCGGCCTGGGCGGACTCCGGGGGGAGTCCGCCCGGCATGGCCGGGCCGCCCCCGAGCGGGCGGCCTAGGCGGACTCCGAGTGGAGTCCACCCGGCTGGCCGGGCCGCCCCCGAGCGGGCGGCCTGGGCGGACTCCGGGGGGAGTCTGCCCGGCAGGACGGGCCGCCCCCGAGCGGGCGGCCTGGGCGGACTCCGGGTGGAGTCCGCCCTGCTTGCCGGGCCGCCCCCGAGCGGGCGGCCTGGGCGGACTCCGGGGGGAGTCCGCCCGGCTGGCCGAGCAGCCCCCGAGTGGGCGGCCTGGGCGGACTACGGGGGGAGTCCGCCTGGTATGCCGGCCCTCCCCCGAGCGGGCGGCCTGGGCGGACTCCGGGGGGAGTCCGCCCGGCTGGTCGGGCCGCCCCCGAGCGGGCGGCCTGGGCGGACTCCGGGGGGAGTCCGCCCGGCAGGCCGGGCCTCCCCCGAGCGGGCGGCATGGGCGGACTCCGGGGGGAGTCCGCACGGCTGGCCGGGCCGCCCCCGAGCGGGCGGCCTGGGAGGACTCCGGTGTGTGTCCGCCCGGCAGGCCGGGCCGCCCCCGAGCGGGTGGCCTGGGAGGACTCCGGGGGGAGTCCGCCCGGCAGGCCAGGCCGCCCCCGAGCGGGCGGCCTGGGCGGACTTCGGGGGTAGTCCTCCTGGCAGGCTGGGATGCCCCCGAGCGGGCGGCCTGGGCGGACTCCGGGGGAGTCCGCCCGGCTGGCCGGGCCGCCCCCGAGCGGGCGGCCTGGGCGGACTCCGGGTGGACTCCGCCCGGCTGGCAGGCGAAGGCCGCCTCTGGCGGGCGGCCTCTGCGGACGGCGGCAGTCGGCCGCCGCTCCTCGAACGGCAGGGAGACCGGATCCCCTTGGGTGGACTGGGAAGCCCCCCCTGTGGCGCTGATGGCGGGATCCTGCAAGGAGAAGCATTGCACGGTTAGCGGGCCTAACCGCATGGCCTGCGAGGGTGAGCTATGGGAATAGCCCGCCGTCCCGCAGGGCATGCTGTTGCAAGGGAACCTAGACAGACAGGAAAAACTGTCCGCCTACGCTGGGGCTTGTCGCAATCAAAATGGAGAATCTAAGGAGCGCGACTAGCCAGCTGGCTACCTTGGGAATGATCGCCGATTTCTAGGTTAACATAATCCACGCACTTTTTTAAGTTCCGAAGGGAACTTCGAAAAAGTTGGAGACCCACGAAAATCGTGATCCACCCCAAAGGAAAGAGAAGGGGGGGGGCAAGGAGAGATAGAACCTGAATACTCTCCTTACAAGCTTGGTGCTTCCTGTCTATTTTCCTGCAAGAGGAAAGTTAGGGTAAGCATGTATGGGCGGTACATCGAGTGTGTACCTGAGTTTGCTTTTGCAAAACGAAGAAGGTGTGTCTTCTGTTAAGTTCTGCAAAACAAAAGTGAGGAAAACTGAAAGGCATAATATCTTACAAGTACCTGATAGAAGCTTGCAAGCACCTGTCATCCTCTGCAAAAAGGGGAAGAGGAATAGTATACAAGGAAGAAAGGAAAAATGAGTTGCAAGTACCTGGATGGAACTTGCAATTCTTTGGTGGTTTCTGCAAAAGAAGAGTTAAAAGTACGCATAGTGTATGAAAGTAACTTGCAAGTACCTGAACGGAGCTTGCAAGTGTCGGTGATCTCTGCAAAAAGAGAGTTAGAGGCCGGTATTGTTATACAAAGATAAGCTGCAAGTACCAGAATATGACTTGCAGACGTCTACTAACCACTGCAAAGTGAAGAGTGAGCAGCAGATATAAAATAATGATTTAAACTGCAAGTACCTGGATGAGGGTTGCAGGTGTCTGTTGTTCTCTACAAAGAGAAAAGTTAGAAGAAGACAATATGCATATGAAAGGAGCTTGCAAGTACTTGTGGAGAAGGCTTGCAAGGGTTTGCTAACCTCTGTGAGGAGAGGAATTAGAAGCAAACAAGACATGAAGATAACCGCACCAAAATTATTGAGATAACCCATGAAGGTTGACGAGATAAGGCTTTCGAGCCAATACTGTTGAGATAACCCATGAAGGTTGATGAGATAAGGTCGATATGACCAGGTAGCAAGAACAATGCCTGATGAACACTTTATCATGAAGTCCAGATTAATAAATCGAGCGTTAGCTGTCGATGTGGCTGGATGAACATGATCAGAATGAATACCGGAATCCTTTTGGTAGGTTGGATTAACCTGTTCACCTGTGAAAGGAGGGAAGAGAGAAAAGGAGGTCTACACTCAGAATGACTAAAGAGGGTTGAATGCTGCCACAGGTGTTCCCCGTGGGCCTTATGCATCACTTGCCCGAAAAATCATCCCGAGTATAGTCCTACTCAAAGCGGGCTGGCCGCGCATCCTCAAGGAGGGCACAAAAGAGAAAAGCAAGGGAAAGATCCTGAGAAGGATCGCTAGAAGGAACGCTCTCTTTCCTTGGGCACAAGCATCACTGATCAACGAGACTGGTTGCCCCAAGAGGCCTAGCTTGTCTGTGGATTGATCAGTGGAGTTGTGAGAACCCGAGAAGGCCCGGATCGAGGATACCGGAGTGTTCAACAATCACAGTTAGGTGATGATCGAAGAGACAAGGCTACGCTTGGTCGCCATTGCTTGTCAAGCAAAGATCATCAAGACTGTAATGTATCCTAAGCAGAGCACAGCAGAGCTAACACATGGGGCTCCCCTAGCACACACTCTGTGTCAGATGCCGGCCAGGATCCGAGATCCGAAGCCCATTCCCGCGATTGAACTGCTCCCACTACACACATGGGTATACTCCCGCCATATGTGGTCGTAGCGGTTGTGCGAGAACAATCAACGGAGGGAACGTTTCAGACTCGGTGATATCTCATTGGCGTACCGATCCTTAGAGAGGGAGAAGAGAGGAAGGAGCAACACAAGAAGGGAACTGTGTCAGTATAAGATCCCTGATAAAAAGATTTGCAGAAAAGCAAGTAAAGAACACTGAGAAGTGTTTGACGAAATGAAAATGTTTGAAGAGAGAGAGCAAGGGTCGAGATAACCCAAGGAGCTTGCCAGGAGCATTGGAGGTCTGTGAAGTCCATCGCTTGCTCAGAATAGCCTTCCAAGCACACCCTCGTCATCGGCATCGAAGCATTCGACGGCTTGGTTAACAACGAGGAGAGGAAGCTCTTCGACTTGGTTTACTCCCCTTGAGGAGCAAGGAACGCCTGCAACTTCTTTGCCCTTTGAAGTTGCTGGATCAGGGCGTTATTCTTTAGGAAGCAGGTCATGCATCTTTCCCTGCCGGAGCATCTTTTGCAAAAGTTGCCGAAATGCTCGGCAGTCTTTTGTTAGGTGACCTGGTTCTTTGTGAAATTCGCAGTATGGTTCTGAACCCCTAGATCTTTGATCTACTGGTCGATAGGGATTCTTGAAGTTTTCCATGTCTTTCATGATCTGGATTACTTCTTGCATGACCTCGTCAAGATTAGACTCATGCAAGTCGTTGTCCTGTTGTTGTTGAACTACTGTTGTTTGCAAAGACGGAGCTAGCGACAGCAATGGGTCTTGAGCATGATCGCGGCTCGGGAAGGAGTATCAATGGCGATGAATCCTTCTCTCTTTCTTTGAGTGAGTTGGGAAGTGATTTTGAGGAGACCTTGGAGGATGCTTGCGAGAGAGATCCTCCTCAGATAAAATCTTGGAGACGAAGCCTGGATTGCTCTTTTCGCCTCGGATATATGAGTTGGATAGAGCAATCAACTCTTGATAGGTTCTTGGAGCACGGACATTGGCTTCAAATTTGAGAGGCCCTTCACAAAGACCGTAGATAAGAGCCACTCTATACATTTCCTGATCAGAAACTTCGATGTCCAAAATCTCTCTTTGGAATCGATCAACAAACTGATACCAAGTGTCATTTCCGCGCTGCTTGATCTCAAAGAGGGCTTCAGGACCGCCCTTTCTCTTGGTTGATGTAGAGAATCTGAGAAGAAACTCCCTTCGAAGATCAAGAAAGGAAGTGATGGAGTGAGGACGGAGGCCATAGAACCAGTCCCTCACTTGCCCATCAAAGGAGGATGACAAGGAGTTTGCACTTGGTTGCATCTGAAAGGGTTTTGAGAGCAACGACTGACTAAAAAGCTTGGAGGTGCTTTACTGGATCTGTCTCTCCAGTGTAGATTGGTAGTCGAGGCTCTCTGAAGTTTGCTGGAGTAGGCTCATGGCGAACATTCTCTGCGAATGGTGAAGGTTCTTCTTGCTCTCCTACAACATAGGGATAAAAAGGAGCATAAGCTGCAGCTGCAAAAGAAGCATGAGGATAAAAAGGAAAAGTTGATGCAGGAGGAGCAGGGGCAGGAGCTGAAGGGTAGGGATGACTTCCCTGAAAATTGAGAACTCTAGCAGGACATCCCCGGGCTGCTTCCCGGAAGAAATTATGGCGAGCAGCGAACTCTTCATCTTGAGTTCGCAAAGGAGCTGCATGCCCTTGCGGAAAGGTTGGAGTGTAAGGAGGATAGAACGACGTGCAAGCTTGAGAGTAAGCTTGCTGATGCTCTGATGTTGGTGTTGGGTTGATTGGAGCAGCTGGAGCAGCTGCTGGATGAGCGTCCAATCGCTGCGTGATTGCAGCAAGAACTTTGTTGATAGCCTGGAACTGTTGAGCATTCTCACGGCACGTCTGCTCAAGGGCTTCCCAGAGATGATCTTCACTGGGACTTGGAGCAAGGTTCTCGGCTGATTGGTGGTCTGACATGGTTAACTGTCGCTTTCATTGCCTGTTCAGATCTGAAGGGCTGCGCATGAGCTGGCTTTCAGGCTCACCGCACCAAAACTGTTGATGCGCGGAAACGGCACCGGGGGCACAGCTATCACCGAGGGGGTGTTTGGCCTCACAGGATAGGTGAGGAGGAAGGAGAAGGTTGCGGGGGAAGAGGGGAAGGAAGCTTCTGAGTGATCGAGAGGGGAGCAAACAACTTGTTCAAGGAGGGTTGCGGGGGTAGAGGAGAGGCTGCTGAGAGCAGAGGCGAGGCTTGATCAACAGAGAGGGTTGATCAAGAGAGTAAGAGGAGGGAGACCAGGAGCGGTCGAGCAGACAGTAACCGCAACGGTTGCACCTGCAGGTTGGTTGCCGAGAAGAGTTGAGCTGAGCTGAGGGCAAGGCTTGCTGAGTAGAGGAGCAAGGCTTGATGAGCAGAGAGCAATGCTTGTTGAGCAGAGAGCAAGGCTTGCTGAGCAGAGGAGCAAGGCTTGCTGAGCAGAGGAGCAAGGCTTGCTGAGCAGAGGAGCAAGGCTTGCTGAGCAGAGGAGCAAGGCTTGCTGAGTAGAGGAGCAAGGCTTGCTGAGCAAAGGGAAGAAGAGGGGGCCGCTAGCAGCGGCAACAACACACTTCGCCCGCCACGGCCTAAATGCCACTCTTGCGACGGGCTTTCCTTTGATTAATAGCTAGAGATTACAAGCTTACAAGTACACCTTTACAACAAATCACTAAAGGGGTACAAAGAGAAGCTGGCGGCTAAGGGAGAAGAAATTGCAGAAAGCAGAGAAGAGAAGTTGCTAGAGACTAAGAAAAAGAGGTTGCTGGAGGACTGGTAAACTGAGTCTGCAGAGTCTGCTGGCAAGCTGGAGGAGAGCTGTGGAGGACTGCGCGGATAGGAAACTAAGTCCGCAGAGCTTGCTGGAAGGCTGATGGAGGGCTGCACGGACAGGAAAACGGAGTCCGCAGGGTTTGCTGGAAGGCTGATGGAGGACTGCGCGGACTGGAAAACGGAGTTCACAGGGTCTGCTGTCAAGACTTGTTTCCACCTTCGGTCCCCCCAATTGAGAGGAATCAGGGGATATTTATTGGCCCAGGGAAGTTCTTGAAGAAGCGGGGCCCAGTGACGTCAGCATGACGACCTGCGCGGACTCCGCGGACTGGAAATGAGAGTCCGCCAGGTAGGCGAAGCAGGCTACAGGAAGAGAAGAACGGAGGCCACCCCCTTGCGGGCGGCCTGGGCGGACTCCGGGGGGAGTCCGCCCGGCATGGCCGGGCCGCCCCCGAGTGGGCGGCCTGGGCGGACTCCGTGTGTAGTCCGCTCGGCTGGCCGGGCCGCCCCCGAGAGGGCGGCCTGGGCGGACTCTCGGGGGGAGTCCGCCCGGCACGCCGGGCCGCCCCCGAGCGGGCGGCCTGGGCGGACTCCGGGTGTAGTCCGCCCGGCTGGCCGGGCCGCCCCCGAGCGGGCGGCCTGGGCGGATCCCGGTAGGAGTCTGCCCGGCTCGCCGGGCCGCCCCCGAGCGGGCGGCCTTGGCGGACTCCGGGGGTAGTCCGCCCGGCAGGCCGGGCCGCCCCCAAGCGGGCGGCCTGTGCGGACTCCGGGGGGAGTCCGCCCGGCTGGCCGGAGCGCCCCCGAGCGGGCGGCGTGGGCAGACTCCGGGGGGAGTCCGCCCGGCTGGCCGGGCCGCCCCCGAGCGGGCGGCCTGGGCGGACTCCGGGGGGTGTCCGCCCGGCTGGCCGGGCCGCCCCCGAGAGGGCGGCCTGGGCGGACTCCTGGGGGAGTCAGCCCGGCAGGCCGGGCCGCCCCCTAGCGGGTGGCCTGGGCGGACTCCCGGGGGAGTCCGCCCGGCTGGCCGGGCCGCCCCCGAGCGGGCGGCCTGGGGGGACTCCGGGGGGAGTCCGCCCGGCAGGCCGGGCCGCCCCCCAGCGGCCGGCCTGGGCGGACTCCGGGGGGAGTCCGCCCGGCTGGCCGGGCCGCCTCCGAGCGGGCGTCCTGGTTGGACTCCGGGTGGAGTCCGCCCGGCTGGCAGGCGGAGGCCGCCTCTGGCGGGCGGCCTCGGCGGACAGCGGCAGGAGGCCGCCGCTCCTCGAACGGCAGGGAGACCGGAGACCCTTGGGCGGACTGGGAAGCCGCCACCCTATGGCGCTGATGGCGAGATCCTGCAAGGAGAAGCATTGCACGGTTAGCGGGCCTAACCGCATGGCCTGCAAGGGTGAGCTATGGGAATAGCCCGCCGTCCCGCAGGGCATGCGGTTGCAAGGGAACCTAGACGGATAGGAAAAATTGTCCGCCTATGCTGGGGCTTGTCGCGATCAAAAGGGAGAATCTAAAGAGCGCGACTAGCCAGCTGGCTACCTTGGGAAGGATCGCCGATTTCTGGGTTAACATCAGTGTCAATAAAATCAATTAAATCAACTAAATCTGTATCTATACAATCTGTATATGTTGCTGGGGCTGAAGTCTCTGCTGGTGCTTCTGCTGAAGTATCTGAAGCTGTTGTTGCTGCTTCATCATCAGGCATATCCCCCTGCCTGGTATCAGTAGGAACTGAGGCCAGGCCCCTGACTGAGGAGGGGGCAGCAGTGAGGGTAGAGATTTGGGCAGATAAAGATCGAATGGTGTAGCAAGAGGTGTAATGGCCTCTGTTATAAGGGATTTTAGAAGGGGGGTAATGATGGTGAGGATAGAGGAGATGGTAGAGGGATCAAATGAGAAAGTGGGAGAGGATGTTGTATTTGGTGTGGAGGAGGGAGCAACTAGTGATGGAATGGAGGGTGGAACATCATGTATGTGAATGGTTGTTGGTGATGAGGATGGAGGGGTTGCAACTTGCATCAAGGTGTCTGTGGGTAGGATGTAAGATGGTATGGAGGATAAATGTGGGGGAAGTGGAGACTGTGGTGGTGTAGGAATGTAGGTGTGTTGAGGTGATTCAGGAGGTGTTGGTTGTGGATTTTCTGGAAGAGGGGAAGATGTAATGTCAGTGATGTCAAGTGGTGGAGATGGAGGAAGAGTAGGAACATGAGTAGGTTGGTGTGATTGGGGTGTTGAAGAAGGAATGGGAGAGGAAGTGAGTTGTGTTGCTGGAAGGGGTGCTGGAAGAGAGGGTGGAGTGGGATGAATCTCCTGAGTAGGTGTGGGAGTGGCTTTAACAGCCTTGGTGCCTTTAGAAGCTGGGGTGGAAGAGGTAGAAGCCTTAGGGGGCTTGGCGATTGTCCTCCTCTCACCTGCCAAATAAGGCACAGGTGAGTCTTTTACTAGCATTAATGAATATAGTTTGGGAGACCAGGGATTCAGCAGCCTTTTCCGTGAGGAAGATCCCTAGGATCCTTCCAAAACATACTTCCTTCTTGGTATTCCTTTTCTTTATCAAGTCAAATAGTATTTGTGCCCAGTTAATTTGCTTCTTGTTGACAATGGCACACATGACGAGAAACTGTTGTCTGGTGATGTAGTCGTGTGTTGTATGTTTTTCGAGTAGCACTTTACCAACCAAGTCTACTAAGAATTTATATGACGCAGACAGATGTTTCTTCAACAGTTTGTTAGGGTTGTCACCAGCATAACCCATCAAATTTAGCATCACAGTAAACTCCTCAGAATCAATTTCTAAGTCCTCGTCGCCATTCGTCAAACCAAAAATTTCAGTTAACACTGCGGGGGTTAAGGAGACAGCGTTACCGGCAATTGATCCTGTCATCGTATTGTCTTCAGAAATGGTTGAAGTATAGACTCATTCCCTGATTTCTGTTAATGCCAACTTTATCCAGGTGGTCATCAAGGTCTTCAGATTCTGTTCTTCCAAAAGTTCCAGAATATAGAGGAAGATTGGATCTAAGTGCTGGAATGAGTCGAAGTCGACATCAAAGCCTGTGTCAAACTTCATTGCGGCCTGAGCGCCTGCTGGAATTGCTATTGAGATCACCTGCAAGAAAGATAGAGAAAACGACGATCAAGTGCAAGGGAACAGAAAGCGCGGGATGGAGGTCAAAGAAAACCTAGATATAAGGTTTTTCAGAATATGAATCGACAATCTCCATTCCACGAAAATAAAATAGTTCTTCGAATTGAGGTCGACGAAATGATTTAATAATAAACAATTCGTCGATCTCAGTCAGGAGACTTGAAGTCAATTCGTCGAACTCCAGTCGACGAATATCTTCTGAAGCAAGGTTCGTCGATCTCTGGTCGACGAAACTTGTTTCACTCACAGAGAGTTCGTCGAACTCCGTTCGACGAGTATCTCTCAAACTTACCGTGGTTTGTCGAACTCCGTTCGACAAACATTGGAAAATTCGTCGAATGCAGACAGAACTTAAGTTAAGTCTTCTCCATTGATCATTCCCAGCTGATTCAGGAAGAAGGCATGATTTTTCTCATCCAGAGATTTGGTGAATATATCAGCTTTCTGTAAATCAGTGTAGATATAGACAAGCTTAATCTTATTTTTGTCTACACACTCCCTAATGAAATGATGTCTTATATCAATATGCATAGTCCTAATATGGTGAACTGGATTTTGTGCTATAGCAATAGCACTAGTGTTATCACAAAATAATGTTGAATTATTTAAGTTGACACCATAGTCTAGGAGTTGGTTTTGTATCCATAACATTTGTGAACAGCAGCTGCCAACAAACATATATTCTGCTTCTGCAGTTGATGTAGACACATCTGTTTGCTTTTTACAAAACCAGGAGACAAGTCTCATACCCAGGAACTAGTAAGTTCCAGAGGTACTCTTCCTATCCACTCTACATCCAGGATAGTCAGTATCTGAGTATCCAGTTAACTTAAACTTTGACTCTACAGGATACCAGAGTCCCAGATTTGGGCAACTCTTTATATATCTCAAAATTTTTTTAAGAAAATAAAGTGAGATTCTTTAGGGTTCACTTGAAACCTAGCACAAAGGCATGTAACAAACATAATATCTGGCCTACTAGCTGTGAGGTATAATAGGGACCCAACAATGCCCCTATAAAGTTTCTGATGTACAGGTTTTCCTGGTAAATCAGAGTCCACAACAGCATTTGTGGCCATGGGAGTTTTTTTTGCTGAGGCATCAACCATCCCAAACTGCTTTAGAAGTTCTTTAGCATATTTTGCTTGTGAGATGAAGATGCCATCAGGAAGTTGTTTCACTTGGAGACCAAGGAAATATGAAAGCTCTCCCATACTACTCATTTCATATTTAGAATGCATGAGGTCAGAAAACCTCTTGCATAATTTTGAATCTGTAGAGCCAAATATGATATCATCTACATAGATTTGTACTAACAAAATTTGGTCCTTATGATGTCTAGTGAAAAGAGTTTTATCTACAGTTCCTTTTATAAATTTATGCTCTAATAAGAAACTTGCTAAGGTCTCATACCAAGCTCTTGGAGCTTGCTTTAGACCATAAAGAGCCTTATTTAATCTATAAACATTAGAGGGATAAGTTGGAGAGACAAAACCTGGAGGTTGTTCTACATTGTAGCACTCCATTCAATAAGGCACATTTCACATTCATTTGAAAGACTTTGAACTTCTTGAAGGTTGCATAGGCAAGGAAAATCCTTATAGCTTCCAACCTTGCAACTGGTGCAAATGTCTGATCATAGTCAATGCCTTCCTCTTGCCTATATCCTTGAGCAACAAGTCTAGCCTTGTTCCTCACAATAACTCCTTGGGCATCAAGCTTATTCCTGAAAACCCATTTGGTTCCAATAACTGGGTAGTGTTGGGGTCTTAGAACCAAATCCCAAACTCTACATCTCTCAAATTGGTTTAATTCCTCTTGCATTGCAAGGATCCAGTGGGAATCTTGCTCAGCTTCATGGATGGTGAGAGCTTCAACCTGAGAGAGAAAACAGGCATGCATAAAGTATTGGTTGAGTTGATGCCTTATCTGTACACCTGCTGATATGTCTCCAATTACTTGAGATCTGGGGTGATCCCTAAGTGTAACAAAATCAGTGGGTGGAGTTGGTTGTGCAGCAGCATTTTGAATAACTTCCTCTTGTGGAATTATATTTGTTGTTGTTGGTTGATTCTCATGTTCTTCAGCTTCATCTTCTTCACTGTCTTCAATGACTTGTGGAGTAGGATGAGTGGGAACCTCTTGGGTGAGGTTTAGTTCATCCAAAGTCTCATACAAGTGGGGTACCTGCAAGTTGATAATGATAGAAACTTCTTTCTCCTTGTAGTACATATTAGTCTCATCAAATGACACATGAATTGACTCTTCTATTTTTAATGTTGATTTATTGAATACCCTATAAGCCTTGCTTACTTGGGAGTATTCTAGAAAAACTCCCACTTCAGCCTTAGCTTCAAATTTTCTAATGTATTTCCTGTTGTTGTTGTGTATATAGCATGTACAACCAAATACTTTAAAATAGTTAATTTTAGGTTTCTTCCCTTTGAGCAATTCATAGGGAGTCCTATTCTTTAGTTTGTGAATTAAGCTCCTATTCAGGACATAGTTTGCTGTGCTTACAGCCTCTACACAAAAGGTTAGTGGCATGTATGCATCAGCAAGTAATGTGCCTGCAGCTTCAATGAGTGTTCTATTTTTCCTTTCAGCTACCCCATTTTGTTGGGGAGTTCTAGGAGCTAAGAAGCAATTCCTGATACCTTCCTTCTCACAGAACTCATGCATAAGAAGAGACTCAAACTCTGTGCCATGATCACTTCAGATCAATGCAACATGAGTACAGAACTCAATATGTCTGGTCCTGAGAAAATCTATAAGAACCTTGAATGTATCTGACTTTGTTCTCAAAAAGAATACCCAACTGAACATAGATAAGTCATCCACAATAACCAAAGTGTAGGATTTCCCTCCAAGACTTTGTACTGCAATGAGTCCAAAAAGATCCAAGTGTAGCAGGTACAAGATCATAGGTGAATCACTCTTATTAATTGATTTGAAACTAGTTTTAGTTTGTTTGCATAGTTGACAAGCCCTGCAGAGACCTTCCTTCTTGTAGGGAGCAGAAGGTAGACCTCTAAAAAGGCTGTCTTTAGATAACCTAGCTATATTTTTAAGGTTTACATGACCTAATCCTTTATGCGACAACTCATTTTGGTTACTAGTGATGTTGACTAAACAAACATCAGTTTTGGCAGAAATAAAATCTAATAGATATATGTTATCTTGTCTAGTTCCAATTAAAACTGTTTTGTTTTCATTATTAATAATAGAATAGGAGGAAGAGGTAAATTGTACCTGATAACCTTCATCACATAATTGGCTTATTGATATTATGCTATGTTTGAGTTTTCTTACATATGTTACTCTCTTGAAAGTAACTGTTCCAATCTTTACTACTCCATATCCTTCAGACTGGCCACTCTTCGAATCACCAAAGACCACCTTTGGTCCTAGCTTGGACTTGTAATTAGATTGATTGTCCTTATTGCCTGTCATATGCTTGGATCAACCACTGTCCAAGTACCAGGTCTGACTCACCCTTGGACAGCTCTTCACCTGTAATGAGAACCAAAATTTAATTGTTCTTGACCTAGGTCAATTTGGGTCCTTTGTTTTGTTGAAATGAAAAGATGGATATAACTGACAAAGTAGGTTGAGATTTATAACCTAAGGGGTGATATCTCCTAGGTTGAATAACCCAATCAGCTACTGGATTGAATGGTTTATTGGCTGGCTTAGACTTTCTGTAAGAGAAATGATTTACGTTTGGTCCTTCTAGGTTCGATGAATTCTTGTAAGTTTGTCGACCAGAGTTCGACGAATAGGGCTGAGATCGTCGATGTCTGCTCAGAGAATGACAATAGTCATTTTTTGCGCCCCATGTTTGTCGACCTCTGCTCGACGAACCATACAAAGTTCGTCGATCGCAGTTAGACGAATTGTTATGACTGAAGTTTGCGTTCAGCGTTCATCGATGTAGGTTCGACGAACGGGCTACATTTCGTCGATCTGAGTTCGACGAATGCTGCTGAACCTTGTTTTTATTAGCTGTTTTCTGATTTTTATTGCTCTTGTCTATGGGTTTTGGATTGTTTTCAGACATTGGTTTGTTTATTATCTTCTCTTTTCCCTTGGCAGAAACAAATTTAATGGGTGTGGTAAGAATATTTTTTCTTAATTATGGGGGGCAAACCTGATGATGCACCGAAGCCCAGCTTTCCATTTAATTTGGCATTTACTGTGCTTGTTATGTCCATCAGCTTGAGACTTCTTCCATTGAGAGATTGCTCAAGTTGTTTGGCCTCACATAAATCAGATTTTAATTTAATTGTCTACTCTTTTGCTAAAGTTAGTTGATCTTTTAGTTTAAGATTTTCTGAGTTAACAGATTCAAGATTTCCTAGTTTTTCTCTAAGGGTTTTTATTTCTTTCTCTGAACTAATTAAATCTAAACACATATCCTTGAATTCAATTTTAAATGAATCAGAATTAAAATTAAAACTTGAATGAACCGGATTTGCCTCTGACTCTAAGGCTGCCTCATCTTCAGATTCTCCTTCTGATCCTGAACTACTCCTGGTGGCATCAATTACCATAAGGCAAACCTCCTTGGATCTTGTTTCTTCCTCTTCTTCACTTGAGCTGGAAGAGGATGATTCTTCTTCAGAATCACTCCATGTTTCAGCAACAAAGCCTTTGTCTCTCTTTTTGTACTTGCTGGAGGAGGGTCTGCTACTGTATTTTCTCCTGGAGTCTTTTTCTCTGCTTTTCTCTTTCTTCTGGTTTTCTGGACATTCAGAGATGTAATATCCAGGCTTTCTACATCCAAAACACACAACCTCCTTAGTTGGTGTCTTGTCAAATTTGGGCTTATCATCCTGCCTAGATGATTTTCTTCTGAAGTCCTTTCTAGCCATCTTATAAAACCTTTTTGTAAAGAGGCTCATTAGTTCTTCATTGGATGTTGAGGTCTCAATTTCCTCTGATGCCTTGAAAGCTATCATGTGATCATTTCTCACTGGAGTTGTTGATTTCTGTTCAGCTGCTTCTCTTAATTTAACCAACTGCTCATAGGATTTTAGTTTGCCTAGCAGAGATTCAGTTAATATCTCGCTTCTGGCTTCTTTGATAGGCCAGATTCTTGAGTCCCAAGAGCTAGGGAAGCACATCAAGATTTTGTCATTCACCTCTGTCAGGGTGATGTCTTTATCCAAGATTTTAAGCTCATTGATGATTGAGCTCAACCTATTGTACATTTCAGCAATTGATTCAGCCTCATCCTTCTCAAAATTCTCATACAGGGATATGAGATTTGATCTCCTATCTTTCCTTTCATCAGATGAGCTGGCTACCATTTGGTTGAGGGAGTCCCAAATGGCCTTGGCTGAGGTGCACTCAGCCACCTTCTGAAATATGTCATCAGACATTGTCTGTGCCAAGTTGTTCATGGCTTTTGCATCAGCCATCTTGGCTTTCCTGTGAGCATCATTATTATCTGGAGGAGGTACTGCAGTCATGTTTGTAGAGGTGCTTGGAGAAGCTGCAGGTGCTGGAGGTACTTCTGTTAAGATAGAAGCAAAAATATCTTCATCAATAGAATTCATATAAAACTTGATTATTGCCTTTTAGATTCCAAACTTTTGCAAGTTGCAAACTGGAGGTCTGGTGCTTGCATAGTCTTTGTTCTGTGCCATGGTTGTGGTTCTACTTTAAAGTATGAACTAAGTAATATGTAGATCTAACATAGGATCTTTGGTTCAAGGATTAACTTGTGCAACCAAAGGAACCTTGCTCTGATACCAATTGAAAATTAGGGTTAGGCCTACAATACTCTAGAGTGGGGTGAATAGAGTATATTTAAAATTTGTTAGTTCCCCAATAAAAGTGCTGTTACAGCTTTTTCTATAAACTGACAAGGTGCAGTGATAGAAAATTGTAAATCAGATAAAAAAAACTACCTAATCACAGCCACACAGCAAGAAACAAAAAGAAAAGATAAGCAACCAGATGACACAAGAAATTTATAGTGGTTCCCCCTCAACTGGGTACATCCACTCTTCTACCACCCTTGGTAGGAATCCACTCAGGTTTTTGATCATGTGCCTGACACCAATGGGTTTTGAGCAGGTCCCCAAAACCAACTCAAGTCTTTTGGTAAGGAGACTTGCAACCAGGATTCAATTTTGAAGGGAGATGACAACCCTTTGTACAGGAGGGGGTGAGAGAGTGATTATGTCTTCTCTGTCAACAATCAGAAAGAAGACTTATGTGGAATGATGTTAGCAAATAGCTCCCCTGAGATGCAGAATGGTTCAGGGAAGATCTGGAGCTTTGCTGTAGGGTGATAGGTCTTCAATTAGAATTCTGGACAAGCAGTGATGTAGGATCTTCTTCACTAATTTGATATCTGTTGTCCTTGGAGAAGTCCTGGAGAGAATGTTGAAGAAGAAGACTCTTGATATATTATAGTTGTTCTTCTTCTAAATATCACTGTCTATTACTGAAAGCTTTTTCTATAATCTTCTTGTGTGAAGCTTTTTTGTTGCTGTATGAGAACTCTAGCAGTCAGTTTTTGTGACACTAATTTTCTAACGGAGTATGTTCTTCTTCTTCACTCTGTATGTCACTTATTTTAGATTCTGAAATCTTCTTTTCTTCTGTCTCACTTTAAAATTTTGAATCTTCTTTAATTAATGTTGACTGCCTGAGAATAATCGGCATTGATGTATTTCCCCAACTGTCTTTGTGGAAAATCAGCAAGTAATGTTCCTGAAGAGGACTGTAATTAATGCTTCTTCTAACGGATACATTCAGAGAATGTAGAGCATTAATTACTCAGGAATTTCCGCATTGGAATGAGGACAGAATGCCGGAAATGGCTAAGTCTGGATTCGTCAAACGAATAACAGAATTCGTCGAGCTGAGTTACCAGTTCATCGAGCTGAGATTTTGTATTCGTCGACCAGACATCTTCTGTTCGTCGAGCTGATAACAGAACTTGTATATTTCAGAACCTTTGCCTTTTTTGTCTGAAGTTCGTCAAGCTTATAATTGAATTCGTCGACTAGAGTTCAGCAACAGTTCTTGACTTAGACAAATAGTTTGTGTTGACTGATATTCTGTGTGTCGACATGAAACTTCTGGTGTCGACACAAGTTGGTATCGACAGATAATCTTGGTGTCGACGCACATCTTTTGGTGTCGACATAAGCTCTCTGGTGTCGACATAATCTTTCTGGTGTCGACCTAAGTTGGTGTCTACACATGCCCTAAGTGTCGACACAAATCCTCTGATTCCAAAATTCGTCGAGTAGAGTACTGAGTTCGTCGACCTGAGAAGTTGACTTCGTCGACCTGAGAAGTTGTGAACTTGAGGTCCAAGTTCGTCGAGCTCTGAATCTTGTTCGTCGACCAAAACAAGAAGTTGGACTTAGAAAAATCTGGAGTTACCCTGACTTTAGTTTGTTGAAGTGTCCCAATTTTCGTCGAATAGAGAATGAAGATCGTCGAGCTCAGCTCAGAGAAATATCTCCAGATCGTCGAGCTGAGAATGTCTTTCGTCGAGCTGAGTTCGACGAACGTCGAACTCATTTTACTTGGTCTTGAAATCTTTTAAGTCTTGAGTCTCTGATGATCTTGTTGATAGCTGGTCCATCTGATATTGACTCTAAGGAATTGGCCTAGACTCTAGGACGCAAATTTGACCCTGGCTATACATGTTGGGTCATATCCTAAGTTAGTGAACCTAGCCCAAATCAACTAGGGATCCAACGTATACAGATTGAGTTCTCTACTCATGTTGTATTGATCATAAGTGATCATGGCACAGAGTTTGAGTCTCTTCTTATGCATGAGTTCTTTGAGAAGGAAGGTATCAGGCAGTGCTTCTCAGCCCCTAGAACTCCCCAACAAAATGGGGTAGCTGAAAGGAAAAATAGGACACTCATTGAAGATGCAGGTACATTATTGGCAGATGCTTACATGCCTCTATACTTTTGGGCAGAAGCTGTAAACACTGCTAACTATGTCCTGAATAGAAGCCTCATACATAAGCTGAAAAATAAGACCCCCTATGAATTGCTTAAAAGAAAGAAATCTAAAATCACATATTTTAAAGTTTTTGGTTGTATATGTTATATTCACACAAACAACAAAAGATACCTTAGAAAGTTTGAGGCTAAGGCTGAAGAAGGGATTTTTATAGGATACTCCCAAGTAAGCAAGGCTCATAGGGTTTTTAATAAATCCTCTCTTAAAATTGAAGAATCAGTCCATGTATCTTTTGATGAAGCTAACATATCTTATAAGGAGAAAGAGATTTCTACCAAAAGCTCTTTGCAGGTTCCACAATTGTGTGAGTCTATGGATAGGCTAAACCTTACCCAAGAGGTGTCAACCCATACTTCTCCACAAGTTGCTGAAGACAGTGAAGAAGAAAATCAAGTGGAAGTGGCAAAACTTCCCTCAACAGCTAATAACATTCCTCAATAGGAATCAATTATAGAAGCTGTTGCTGAACAAACTCCACCCACTGATATTGTCACACTTAGAGATCACCCCAGATCTCAAGTGATTGGAGACATTTCAACAGGTGTTCAGACAAGGCATCAACTTAACCAAGACTTGATGCATGCCTGTTTTCTCGCTCAGATTGAACCTCTCTCCATCCATGAAGCTGAGCAAGATCACCACTGGATCATTGCAATGCAAGTGGAACTGAATCAAGTTGAGAGATGTAGAGTTTGGTATTTGGTTACAAGACCTCATAACTACTAAGTTATTGGAACCAAATGGGTCTATAGAAACAAACTGGATGCTCAAGGAAATATTGTGAGAAACAAGGTAGGCTTGTTGCTCAAGGCTACAGGCAAGAGGAAGGAATTGACTATGACCAAACCTTTTCCCCTATTGCAAGGTTATAGGCCATAAGAGTATTCCTTGCCTATGCATCTCACAAGAGATTCAAAGTTTTCCAAATGGATGTAAAGAGTGCATTTTTGAATTGAGTGCTTCAAGAAGAGGTTTATGTGGAACAACCTCCAGGTTTTATCTCTCTAACTCAACCCTCTTTTGTGTTTAAATTGCATAAAGCTCTCTATGGTTTAAAGCAATCTCCAAGAGCTTGGTATGAGACCTTAGCAAGCTTTCTTTTAGTGCATAAATTTACAAGAGGAACCATATATAAAATCGTTTTCACTAGACATCATAAGGACCAAATCTTGTTAGGGCAAATCTATGTGGATGACATCATCTTTGGGTCTACTGATCCCAAATTATGCAAGAGGTTTGCTGACCTCATGCATTCCAAATTTGAGATGAGTAGTATGGGTGAGCTTTCCTACTTCCTTGGTCTCCAAGTGAAGCAGCTCCCTGATGGTATCTTCCTCTCCCAAGCTAAGTATGCTAAAGAGCTTATTAAGAAGTTTGGGATGGGTGATGCTTCAGGAATGAAAACACCTATGTCTACCAATGCTATTGTGGATTCTGATGCAGTAGGGAAACCTGTAGATCAGAAGCATTATAGGGCAATTATTGGCTGCCTATTATACCTAATAGCTAGCAGACCTGATATCATGTTTGCCACATGCCTTTGTGCTAGGTTCCAAGTGAACCCCAAAAAATCTCACCTTATTTTCTTAAAAAGAATTTTGAGATATATAAAGAGTTGCCCAAATCTAGGACTCTGGTATCCTGTAGAGTCAGAGTTTGAGTTAACTAGATACTCAGATACTGACTATACTAGATGTAGAGTGGACATGAAAAGTACCTCTGGAACTTGCCAATTTCTGGGTATGAGACTTGTCTCTTGGTTTTCTAAAAAGCAAACATATGTGTCTACATCAACTGCAGAAGCAGAATATATGGCTGCTGGCAGCTGCTGTTCACAAATGTTATGGATACAAAATCAACTCCTAGACTACGGTGTCAACTTAAATAATTCAACATTATTTTGTGATAACACTAGCGCTATTGCTATAACACAGAATCCAGTTCACCATAGCAGGACTAAACATTTTAAGATAAGTCATCATTTCATTAGAGATAATGTAGACAAAAAGAAAATTAACCTAATCCATATTCCTACTGATTTACAGAGAGCAGACATTTTCACCAAATCCTTAGATGAGAAAAATCATCTGTTCTTTATAAATCAACTGGGAATGATCAATGGAGAAGAGTTAAATTAGTTTCTGTCTGCATTCGATGAATTCTCCAGAGTTCGTCGAACGGAGTTCGACGAATTAGGGAAAGTTTGAGAAATGCTCGTCGAACGGAGATCGACAAATTCTCTATGTGGAAATAATTTTCGTCGACCGGCGATCGACGAACTTTGCTTCAGAAGATATTTCGTCGAACGGAGTTCGACGAACTGTTTTCGTTTCTTCTGGATGAGATCGACGAATTATTTATCCATAATTTATTTCGTCGACCTCAGTTTGGAGAACTGTTTTTCTCGTGAAACGGAGTTTGTCGATTCATATTCAAGAAAACCTTATATCTAGGTTTTCTTCGACCTCCGTCCCGTGCTTTCAGTTCCTGTTGCACTTGATCGCTTTTTGTTTCTCTTGCAGCTAATCAATGGCGATTCCAGCGAGCACCCTGGTTGCAATGAAATTCGATACAGGCTTTGATATGGACTTTGATTCATTTCAACATTCTGACCCTATATTTCTTTACATTCTGGAACTTCTAGAAGAGCTGGGTCTCAAGGATTTTATGACCAGGAGAATCAAACTGCATGCAACAGAGATTAAAGAATGGGTATATACTTCTTCTGCTTTTGAGGACAACACCTTGACAGGGAATATCGGGGGTAATGTTGTTTCTTTATCCCCCGCCGTTATTTCTGAGATTTTTGAGTTGGTCAATGGAGAAGAAGATTTGGATATAGAATCTGATGAGTATAGTTAAATGCTGAATCTGATGGGGTTTACTGGGAGTAACCCTAACAAGATGTAAAGAAACAGTTTTCTGCCGCCTACCAGTTCTTGGCGGACATTGTGGGAAAAGTGTTGATGGGAAAGCAATCCGCGCACGATTATATAACAAGATACCAATTCCTTGTCATGTGCACGGTGGTCAACAAGCGTCACGTTGACTGGGGCAAGATCTTTTTGATTTGATAAAGAAGAAAAACAGTAAGAAAGAGTTATGCTTTGGAAGAATCCTGGGGATTTTCCTTCAAGCAAAAGCTGGTGAATTCATGGTCTCCCCGACCATATTCATCATTGCCAGCAAGCGCCTCACATGCGCTTTGTTTTGCAGATGGGAGAGGATGATCTATAAGCAATCCAAGGCTTCCTTCTTTTCCATCCCAGCTTCTGAGAGCACTAGGGCCGTGAAGGCCACTCTCCACCCTGCAGAAGAGGTATTCCCATCTCCACAACCTCTTCCAGCAACCCATCTTCCATCTTCAACCAGTCTTCAAATTCCTCCAACTTCCCCCATTCATGGTTCTCCATCCACTCATGCATCCCCGGCTATGTCTCCTCCAGCATCACCTCCTCCACCACATATGTCTAACATTCCACATTTTGTTATACCATCCCCTTCTCCACCTCCACCAGACATAACCATGAAAGATGTCATTCCACCTGTATCTCCTCCATCTGTTCCCCTCACTTCATCTACTTCTCTACCATCACCAACTACTTTTTTATCTTTGGACCCCCCCCCCCACTCCATCTACCATCATCACCCTACTCACTCCCCTCCTCAAATCCCTAATCACAGAGGTCATTACATCTCTTGCAAATTCTATCAATTCTATATCTGCCCAAGTATCTCTTCTTTCTACTGCCCCCTCTTCATTCAGGGGCCTGGCTCCACGTTCTCCTGAAACCAGGCAGGGGGAGATGCTCGGTGATAAAGCAGTAGCAGATATAGCAGCAGTTTCAGATGCAGTAGCAGTTCCTCCTACAGCAGTTTCAGATATAGAAGCTGCAATTTTGACAAAAGCAGCAGATATAGCAACAGCTTCAGATGCAGCAGCACTTCCTGCAAAAGCAGCAATTTTGACAGAATTTGATTCTGATTTGTTTGACTTGATTCATTTCATGGATACTGACAGTGAATTAGATGAGTCAGTTCCAGAGAAGATAAATACTGTTGGTAATTTCCATTTGAATCCCATAGTTGATTTGGCTGTTTTGTTGAGAAATTTTGATACAATTTAATTACAGTTCCCTTCTACTAAGCCATCCTTGGTTATTATACCTGTCACCTCTCCAATAAGTCCTACAGTTGATAAGCAACTTAGTGACAGTTTTGTTATTCCAGAGCAAGCCATCTCTTCCCCCCAGAAGAGATTTCTGCCCCAATTTTTGTTTTGGATGATTCCCCAATGCCTGACCTGGATGTAGTGATTCTGGCAGACATTGAGGAAGAGAATAAAGCTCAAGAAGAGAGCTCAGTCTTAATCAGCTCTCCAGCTCCAGTTCAACCTGCCAAGCTCCAAATCTCTGCAGCTACCCTAAAGACGATTGATGATCTGTATGCCAATCCTCATGGGTCTAGCTCAGATGAGGAAGAGGAAGATGAAGATTCAGATGAAGAAGCCTAGAAGAGAGTCAAGTCAAAGAAGAGAAAGGCTCCTCCTCCTCCTGCTCCTAAGCCCAATCCAACACCTAACACTCCCTACTACATCTTGCATAACATCACTCCTTATAAAGGAATGCCAGCTTGGATGTGGCTGTCAAAGAATCAACAAAAGGAGAGGAAAAGAAGTAGGAGATATTCTCCACCACCTGCTCAGAGATACAGCAGAGATCCTCCTCCTCCTCCTCCTCCTCCAGCTGCTGGTACTTCCAGTTCCTCAACTTCAAAGCCTACTCCTGTACAAACCTAGCAAAGGCATCAGAGCAAGTCTTCAGGAGGTTACCAGCAGAGGCAACAATCTTTACAGCAACAACAACATCAACAGCAACAACCTCAGCAGCAACAGCAAAATGTATCTGTAGAACAGAAGGCAAACAGTCCTGAAAGACCACCTTCACCTCCTATTCCTTTTGAGGATCCTGAAAAAGCTAACACTACTAGAATGGCAAGATTCCAGGAACTGATTGGCCTCTCATTGATTAATAAAGTAAAAGCTGAAGGAAAGGACATTTCAGGATACACAACTATGTCAAAATATAGAAAAGAAGAACTTAAAAGGTTTGACAAAGCAAAAAAACTTTTCAATGTTGATGACTATATGAAGCTCCATCCAGAGGCTGTTGTTCCCAGAGCCTCTACTCAGAATATGCTTGGTATAGCTGATATCACAATGACTATGGCTCAGGAAGCTAATCCAAACATAGAGATCAAATTCTCAAAGCCTGGAGCTAGCAGCAGCAGCAAAGAGAAAGACAAAGTCCAATCCAAGAAGAGCAAGATATGATCTAAGTTTTTCTTCTTTCTTTTCCTGTTTTTGCTTTTACAACTCTCTGGCTATGTTTCTGAACAAAACTTTTATATATCTGCTACATGTGTTATAAATTCTCTGTCAGATATATGCTTTTACTGCTTTTTTTTGTTTCAATCTGTGTCTTCACTTAGTGACCTCACCCAAATAGGGGGAGATTGTTGGATCCCTAGTTTGGATTTGGGCTATGTTCACAGAGTTAGGATATCTTTGACCCACCTTATATAGTCAGGGTCATTGGTTGTGTCCTAGAGTCTAGGGTTTGTCCTTAGAACATCATCCTGTGGACCAGCCATCCTCCATACTGCCAGAGAAACTCAAGACTTAGAGATATTTTTAGCTCAAGGAAATGTGTTCGACGTTCGTCGATCTCATTTCAACGAACCATACTCCTCGGCCGACGATTTCTGATCGACTATTTGAATCCAATCTCAGCAAGAGACTTCTCAGATTCGAAGTCCACAATCATTCTTCGATCAACGAATTTGGATCTCTGTTCGACGAATGATGATTGTCTGTTCGACGAATGATGATTGTCAGTTCGACGAAGATTACAGCAGAATTGACAAGATTCCCTTGAAGACTAATTGCTATTGTCTGGTCGACGAACTCATCAGCTCAGCTCGACGAACTATGAACTCAGCTCGACGATATCTGTTCTTCGTTCAACAATTCCAGACTAGGTCTTCTCTAGTTTTCTGTCCCGTTTTCTTGGCGATGATTACTGAGTAATTAATGCTCAATATTCTCGGAATGTTACCGTTGGAACGAGCCATTTTTCCATGGGATAGTTAGGGAATTCATTCATTGTCGCTTCCTTCCCAGGCCGACTGCACTTACTGCTCAAGGATTCTATATTCGAACGTGTTCTTCAGTTAGTTTGAAAAAAAAGAAAAAAAAAGATTAAGCAGTCCAGTAGACACACATTACATTCAAGAAGTCTTACAGAAATCAAAAGTTTTTCACACACTGCAATCAGCCTAGGCCAGAGAACATCATCTTCAAGAAGAAGAAGAAGAACATTCAATTTCCATCAAGTGTCTTCTTCTTTCAACCCTACAGGACAACTTCAGAAGGACAATAATAACTCTATCTGTCAAAGAAGTTCTTGAAGCAATCTCTGGTCAAGGCAATCAAGTCTTTGAAGACCTGTCACCCTGAAGCAGAGCTCCAGATTTCCTGATCCATTCAAGATCTCAGGGGGTGAAATCTGTTGAAATCAATCCACTAGTCTTCTCAGTTATTATTGAGAAAGAGAAGACACCATCACCTTTTTCAATCCTCTGAACAGGGTTTTAAGTCCCTTCAAAATTATTCCTAGTTGAAAGTCTCCTAGCAAAAGACTTGAGGTTTTGGTTTTTGAGCACCTGAACAAAAGCTCATTGGTGTCAGGCACCTGATCAAAAATCTGAGTGGATTCCTACCAGGGTGGTAGAAGAGTGGATGTACCCAGGTTGGGGAACCACTATAATTTCTTGTGTCATCTGGTTGCACTTTTTCTTTTGTTTTGGCTGTGTTCTGTGATTTGTTAGGTTGCTGTGTTTATTACATTGTTTGCTAAATTATTCACCTAGGATTACAGCAAAAGTTGTAAAGATTTTGTAGAGATCACAATACTCTATTCACCCCCCCCCCTCTAGAGTATTTAAGATCAAACCTTCACTTTCAAGCTGGCATGTCTCGTAGTGGGTTACTAAGTAGGTGATATCCTTCTTCATGCCGAGCCAGTACATTGTCTTCTTCAGATCGGCTGTCATCTTCGTAACTCCCGGGTATACCGAATATTGGCTGCAGTGGGACTCTCCCGGACTTGGCCACCCTCTGGTATGTAAACCCGTCCTCGGAAGCATACCGGGTCATCCCTCAGTGGGTAATCTCCAGCAGTGCTTTCCTCCAATGCCCAGAATATCAACTCCAGCTTAGCGTCATGCCTCTGCCCATCTCTGACTCGATCTCGAATGTCATCTGTGGCGCTCATCGTGGCTAAAAACTCCTCATAGAGCTCAGGGACATCAGACCACACCAGCGTGATGTGCATATCTTCTAATCTCCGCACTAGCTCCATGGACATAATCTGGGGCTCCTCTCCGGAGGAGGAGCCTCTCCGACTCAGCGCATCGGCTACCACGTTCGCCTTCACTGGGTGGTAGTGCATCTCATACTGGTAATCTGCTAGAAATTCCACCCATTTCCTCTGCTTGATATTCAGCTCCTTCTGCGTGTCTACGTACTTCAATTTTTTATGATCGAAGTATATGTCGCAGTGAACACCATAAAGGTAGTTCCTCCAGACCTTCAGAGCAAACACGACCGCTCCCATCTCCAAGTCATGAAGAGGGTAGTTCTGATCGTGCTTCTTCAGCTTGCAGGAAGGATAAGCAATCACGTGGCCTTTCTGTATCCCGCACCACCGACATACTAGATATGTAATCCTTGGCCTCAGCCATCTTAAACAGCACTTCATAGACCTCTTCTCCCTACAGGTGGGCCTTGATGGCTGGTATAGATGATAACAAGAGAGGGGTGGTATGTCTAATACCTTCGATGACGACATAGGAAAACCCATGCCTCAAGGTGATCCTCTTTCACAGGCAGTCGATCCGGGCATGGTTCCAATGCAACCATGTCACGCCTAGGATCAGATCATAGTCTGGCATCCTTAGGATCATCGCTGGTGCTTCGAATCCTTCCGGCCGATCTCTGCCTCCATGTTGCACTGTGCAGAGGTGAATAGCTCTGATCTGTCGGGTAGTCGCACCCTCATCATCAAGCCTGTGTATCACTCCACACCTTCTATTCCTTCCACGAAGGCTTTCGATACGAATGAGTGTGAAGCACCCGTATCGAATAGCGTATAAGCAGGCTTGCCTCCAATGAAGATTGTGCCTGGGGTGGTTAAATATTTAGAACTTTAGTTATGGTTTTCCTTCCTAGTTCTAACAATTCTACATCCATGAGTCCAACGTTTTAGGAAAGAAAGAACTTAAACTTTACTGGCGTACCTCTTATAACTTTCTCCGGGTTCCGTGGTTGAGCCAGATCCAGGGCATACACTTGCTCCCTCTCCTTCCCGCGGTCTCTGCCCTGGTATCCGCATCCTCGGCCACGTCCTCGGCCTCCAAACTACTTTGTAGGCGGGGCAGCCGATGGTGCTGGTAGTGGTGCCCCCCTTATGGGGTAATTTATCCGGATATGCTCCACATGATGACAGAAGTAGCACTCGGGCGGGGGATATGCCATACCGTCGGGTCTCTACATCTCCCGCATCTGGAGAGGTTAAGGAGCCATTACCACCGGATCCCTCAGCTCTTGTCTCATCTCCTAACGAGGTTGGTCCTATGCCCTTCTCCCCTCTCTCCCATCAGCAATACGGCCCCTTTGCTGATCATTTCTGGCTCCCCGGCCCTGATCCTTTGTTGGAATCTTCCGGCCTCGAGTCGTGTGGCTATCTGCCTCAATCCACTTTGCCATCTCCAATATCTGAGGTATTGGTCCGTCGGATACGAACAATAGAGCCTCTCTCATATCCTCTCACAGGACCTTATAAAACCTTTTTGTGTATCCGGCCTCATCAAGCTGCTAGGAGTCCGCAAATCGGGCTAAATGATTGAACTCCAGGTGGTACTCCACCACTGTCTTGTTTCCTTGCCTCAACTGTAGAAAACTATCTTCCAACTCATCTCAGGCCGACTGCGGAACAAAGTGCTCCATCAATGCGGCCCTGAAGTTCTCCCAAGCAATGTATTTAACCTCTCTATTAGCAAACGTCGAGTCCAGTAGTATTTTCCAACATCTCTTGTCATGGGACTCCAAGTAAGATACCACCAAAGGCACCCTCTAATCCCATGGGAACCGTATCCCGGTCAACATCTCATACATGATATCCAGCCAATCCTCTGTCTACACATCCGAATCTGTCCCCAAGTAAGATGTAACTCCCCCAAATCCAAATTTGGATTCAGGTTCGGTGACACGGCCTGGGACACGGGCATGTCCCAGGGCATGTCGTGCTCTGGTCGAGTGGCCTCTCGAGTGCTCGACGAAATATACGCGAGAAGCACTCGAGAAGAGGGAACACGCCCGGCGATACGGGCGTGTCTAGGGGCGTGTCCTCCTCGGGGTTGTCGAACTCCACTCGGTGAATACATGGTGGGGCGTGTCTGCAGCCGTGTAAAGGTATATGGCCGGTGAAATGGGCGTGTTACTGGACGTATCGTTCTCGGGATCAGCCAGAGTTTCGCATGTGCTGGTAGGATGTGACACGGGCATGTCGGACATGACAGGGGCATGTGGGATGTGACATGGGCGTGCACACGGCCATGTATGTTTGGATTTGAGTCGGTTATGTGCTGCTTAAGAGACACGGCCTGTTACACGTGCATGTCACAGGGCGTGTCAGGTCGTGTTCAGCCTTTTTCTGGGAAAATCAAGGCCGTTTGTTCTCCTTATCCTGGATCCAAGGGTCCAGGCCCTTCCCTACTGAGATAAGGACGAGAAGGAGGGTGAAAGATAATTGTTGTCAACCTAAATCACCTAGAGGGGGGTGAATAGGTGAGTTGTGCATCTTTTGCAGAATAAAAAATCTTAGAACACAGCACAGATCTATCTATTAAAATATCACAGACGAGACAAGATTTATAGTAGTTCCCCGAGCTTGGGTACATCCACAGTCTCTCACCGATCTAGCAATGAACTAGACTCGGCTACTCCACTATCTCGGATTGAAAATCAATCCTACCCGCGGAACAAAGTTCCTACAATCTCAATCCAATCAACTGGAACTACAACTTGGAAGAAACACCTTCCTACAAACTCGGAGTGGAAAAACCACTACACTCGGAGAAAACTTCTCCTACAGAAATGAAATACAAGTATTGAAAAATACAAACAACAATATTGTCTGGTTCAGATCTGGAAATGAAACAGGAACTGGAATCTTCTTCTTGGCGTGCGGCTTTATCAGAAAAGTTGAAGAAAGATTCTCGGCAACAGTAGATCTGAACTCCTTGCTTCCACGATCGGACAGATGATGAGTATGTAAAAATCGATCTCGATCTGCAGACCTTTTTCAGTCTATTTCCTCTAAAGATCGAAACCCTTGACGGAGAAGAACAGAGGCGGCGGCGGCTTTCATTCCGTGAAGAGAGAGAGAGGAAACATCGATTCTTTTTGGAAAGCGGCGGCTGCAAAAATTAGAATAATTTTCTTCTTGAAAGATTTTGTTTTTTGATTAGGGTTTGTCGATTAGACAAGACCTTTTATAGGAGTACTAATAACGGTCATAATTGGTTTTAATGACGTACACGTGGACCAATCATGTCACGGGATTTGAAAATCTGTCAAATCTGGACTTAGAGGAAATTTCAGAGAAAATGAGGTCATATACACGAGTATGTATAAAACTACTCGAGTAGGTCAAGGACTACTCGAGTAACCAGAGAAATATTACTCGGGTATATAATTCATGACTACTCGAGTATGTAGAAGACAACTACTCGAGTGCATATAATCAACTACTCGAGTACTTAGAAGATCTACTCGAGTACACAGAAAATTTTCATGGGAAGGAGTTGAGCTACTCGAGTACAAGTTGTACTACTCGAATAGGCAGAATTGAACTACTCGAGTGGTTAGAATAACTACTCGAGATAAACACTTAGAGATATTCGGCATACGGGAAAAACAACTACTCGAGTAGTCAGATTGAACTACTCGAGAGGAAAGAATCTTCTCGAGTATATGAGTGGTTTCTTAACTACTCGACATACAGAGGAGAGTTACTCGACACAGTGTCGAGAACTACTCGAGTATATAAAGTACATACTCGAGTAAATGACTTAGAAAAATTTTATAGAACAGGAATCTGGAACAGGAAGAAAAAACTACTCGAGTATGAACTACTCGAGACAGAGTGAGCTACTCGAGTATATGACTTATAATACTTGAGTGTTTTACCTAGAAAAATTTGGAAACTAAATTTTGGCAACTCGAGTAGGAAGAGTGATCTACTCGAGTAGTTAAGTAAGCTACTCGAGTATGTCAGTGAACTACTCGATTGTTTTACTTAACTTCACAATAGGAGGAATTTTCTTACTCGAGTAAGCATAAGTTTTACTCGAGTATATCTCAAGTAATCTACTCGAGTAGTTAAAGACCTACTCGAGAGAAACACTTAGAAAAAATTCTCTCAGCAATTTTTCTTCTACTAGATGGGAATCAGCACCAAGTCTTTACACAGTCCTATAGCTTGAATAGGAAGTGTATCATAATAGTGAGGCTACACATGAGTCAACACTTTGGAACACACAATGAGGGATTACACTATATGACCCTGTGTTTGGTGACCCATTGTAGACTGACATTGGTCTACACTTCCCATTGGAGTCCTGCAAACACATAACTCAAACGAAGCATCAAATACAAACTAATTCATCTTAGTTCCAGGGTGACTACATCAAATCTGGTTAATGTGGACATAGTTCCCAACAATCTCCCCCTATTTGTTGAATTCAGAACCCTTTACAATAAGGTGAATTATAGACATAAAAAGAAGCTAAGTAGAAAATGTGCAAGCAAGCAATAGACTATGAGAAAGGATAATAAGAGCAAAAACTTAGAATTATATAAATAAGAATATCCAGCATTATCAATTCTACAGTCAATCATTCCACACTCTCTAAAATCCTGGAAAGTCAGCCTTGATTCTGTTGTCTGTCCAGTTTCTCTTGTTGTCTCCTCTAGTAGTAGTAGGGTTTTGGATAATACTTGGGAGGTCTAGGAGGGGCTGCAGGATTGTTCCTCCCATATTCTCTGTCATAGATTCTTCTTTTAGTCATGGATTTTTAATACAGTTCCCATTCATAAGAGTTGTAATGAATATTACTGCTCTCATGGAATTCCATAACTAATCTGAGAGTTTCTAAAATCAGGGATTTGGAGGTTGGAGACCAAACTTCAGCATGTTCAGGAGCTTTAGAGGGAGCAGACTTGCTAGCAGAGGCGCCTTCACCATACTTCCTTTTTTTCTTGTAAGTTTTGATCTCTGGAGGAGCCTGAAGGAAGATGTCAGCAGGATCTTCTTCCCAGCCTTGGAACATAGGTGTCTGGAGGAGCAACTGAGTCTCCAGGCCTGGGAGAGAAGGTAGGTGCAGTGGAGCAGCTGGGGCAGAGGTATCTGTAGCTAGAGGATTTAAATGATGAGGAATGATGTTGGGGTCAACAACAAGGTCTGACAGAATCTGATTGTGCATCCAGACAGCAGTGTCATAGGTATGAAATTTGACACTCTGTATCTGGGCTAGCACATCATCATGAATTGTTTTCACATGAGCTTCCCATACATCTGACTTCTGAGCAGCTGATTTTTCTACTTGTTCTTTGAGTTCTTTGATCAATCTCTAGCCCTTTCTGATTTCAACAGATAACTTCTCTATAGTATCTTCTTTGAAAAGACGAACTTCTTCACAGATTTTCACTTTGTTGGCTTCAGTTCTCTTGTCCAGTTCAATTTGATTATTTGCAAGGGTGACACCTTGTTCCATAACTTCTCCAACACTAGTGATTGTGTGGTCAAGGGCTTTGCCACCAAGTTGAAATAAGTACTTGAGCTTGTCAGTATTATGCTGAATTTCAGCAAAGCCTCTACTCATCTCAGTCTCGAGAGCAGTTACCTTGTCAGTGACAGTCTTTAGAGAAGTATCAAAATAAGTTCTTTGTTCTTGCAGCAGGAAAGAGATTTGGGACAACAAATCTGGAGAGGGAGAGGCAGCAGTAGCAGCAGTTGAAGGAGCAGCAGAAGGAAGGGGAGGAGTTACCCATGGGGCTATTTCTTCAATGATCACAGAGCTATGAGCTCTTGAGGTAGGAATGATAGCACCCCCTTCTTCTGTAACCTGAGGGAGAGAGAAATCTAGGTTTCTGAGAGGAGCTTCTGCTAGCTCTGGAGAGGGCTCATCAGAAATGAGAATTGTGTCTTGCTGATCTTGGAGGGCAGCAGGAGATTGTACTGGAGTCCTGGCTGGAGAGTGTTCAGGAGACTGTGCTAAAGTTGAGTCCTTGTGACATTCAGAGGATGGAGCTGGAGGAGATAGAGGAGGAATAGGCATCACTTCTTCAGAGAGCTCTGCAATCATAGCATCTATGGCAGTAGCTGTGGACAGAAGAGATTCTTGATGTATCTGATCTAAAGGAGTTGCTGGACTTTGTGGAGTATGAGGTAGGGAAGAAATTGCTGGCTGGGGAGAGGGCTTCCTGACTTGGATAGAAGAAACAGGCTCCCCCTCACTTTGTGCACTAGAGGAGCATCCACATGATGAGGAGAGGGAGATGGAGTCCTGTCTTCTAATGCTGGATCTGCTGGAACTTATGAAATCTTGGCAGCTTGTGCAGGATTTTTTAGCTTGAGCTCCCATCTCTGAATAGAAGAAATGGAGTCCTTCTTCATGTGATGAAGAGGGGTCCCTTTGGAGAAGTCGAATACCTAAGGGTTTGTTTCATGGAGGAGCAGAGAGATAATTCTGGCGTAGTTGGGGTATTTCAAACTGTCCTTGATTTTGTCCAGAATTAGCATCCCAAACTGATATTTCTTGCGGCAGACAATGGCTTGCATGATGTCGAAGAAATATAGTGGAATGTCTCTTATGGAGTTGGTCTTGCACAGTAAAATCTTTCCAATAACATCAACCAGAAATTTTCCTTCTGCATTCATGTCTGACATTTTGATGCACTGAGCATCAGCCGAAATGCCACAGAATAGGGCTATTCTGTCAGAGTCTTCATCATCTAAGTCATCTTCTTCCTGTACTGGCGGCAATCGGAGAAGCTGAGAGACAGAGGTCTTGTTGAGTTTAATTTTCAAACCCTTCACTTTTGATTTCAGGACATGTCCATGATGCTTGACCTTCAGATTTGAGAAGAATTCCGCTACTTCCGGGAAGAGAATCTGACAGGGTTCTTGCAGGATGAAGGAGAGCCCTGCGGTGTCTAGAAGGATCAGCAAATTGTGAAAGTCATCTGAAAGCTCGGCAATCCCGGCGGTAACAAGTTCCGATCCTACACGAATCTTGGAGACGGCGGACATGATCCAGAAAATGGGAAGAAATTCTGTCGCGGGGAAGAGGAAGAGTCGCGGCTCTGCAATTTCTCGAGTGTAGACGAAGCGGCGGACGGGTACTCGAGTGCTTGGAAATGATTTCGTGTAGAAGTAATGTGGAATTTCGAATTTATAAAACCTAGGTTTATGTCTAATCATCGAGAAGAAAAAATTTAAAAGGAAAGACAGCACGGTGAAAATTTGAAAGCCAAGAGGCATATACACGAGAGGTAAGAGAGGTACTCGAGTATATAGGGAGTTACTCGAGTAGGTCTATAGATGGTACTCTAGTATATAGGGAGTTACTCGAGTAGGTCTATAGAAGGTACTCGAGTAGGTCTATAGAAGGTACTCGAGTAGGTCTATAGAATCTGCAATGACTCGAGTAGAAGAATTGACTCACTCGAGTAAATGAAGTGTACTACACGAGTACATTAATTCCCTTACTCGAGTAAGTTAAAGGACTACTCGAGTAGGTCTGTTGAGTACTCGAGTAGATACTTTGAGTACTCGAGTAGGTCAGGTTTTACTTGAGTCAGAGAAGGAAGAAAACTTTGAAAAGCCAGATTTGGACTAACCTTTTAATTTCCTTTTGCTTTCTTCGAGTCCAAACTTCTTTAATCTTCCTTGTTGAGCATCCCAAGTTCCGTTTTGAAGAATGAGAACTTGGTCTCGTCCAGTGGCTTCGTGAAAATATCTGCGACTTGCCTGTCTGTGGAGACATATTGGAGATCGATGTCCCCATGCTCTACATACTCCCGGATGAAATGATACCTTAGCTCGATATGCTTTGTCTGGCTGTGCGAGACTGGATTATTGGCTATTGCAATTGTGCTGGAGGAGTCGCAAAACAGTGGGACATTCTTGAACTTCATGTTGTAATCTTCGAACTGATTCTTTATCCAAAGTAACTGTGCGCAGCAACTGCCTGCAGAGATGTACTCTGACTCAGCCGTTGAGATTACGACACAGTTCTACTTCTTACTACTCCAGGAGATTAGCCTTCTTCCAAAGAATTGGCAAGTCCCTGAAGTGCTTTTCTGGTCGTCTTTGCTACCTGCAAAATCTGCATCTGAAAACCCAATTAGTTCGCTGTCATTACTTCTTGGGTACCATAAGCCAAGATTTGGTGTAACCTTTAAGGTATCTCAAAATCCGCTTTGCAGCAGCGTAGTGAGATTCCTTAGAGTTCACCTGAAATCTAGAAAAGACACATGTTGAAAACATTATGTCAGGTCTACTGGCAGTAAGGTAGAGCAGGGATCCAATTATGCTTCTGTACTTGGTTTCATCAAAAGGTTTCCCTTTTTCATCCTTGTCTAGAGACATAGTTGAGACCATTGGAGTCCTCATAGAGGTTGTGTTCTCCATTCCGAATTTCTTAATTAGCTTTTTGGTGAACTTGGTCTGCGAGATGAAAATTTCATCTTCAGATTGTTTCACCTGAAGCCCTAAGAAATACTTCAGCTCGCCCATACTGCTCATTTCGAACTTCCCTTGCATAAATTTTGAGAACTTTTTGTAGAGGTCGTCGTCTATAGAGCCAAAAATAATGTCGTCGACATAGATTTGCACTAGCAGAATCTTGCCTTTAATATCCCTAAGAAATAATGTCTTGTCTATCTTTCCTCTTGTGAACTTGTTCTCAAGTAGAAAGCTAGACAGCGTCTCATACCAAGCTTGTGGAGCTTGTTTCAGACCATATAGAGCCTTGTGCAGTAAATAGACGTAATTAGGAAAGTTGGTATCAATGAAACCTGGAGGTTGTTCCACATACACTTCCTCCTTTATGTTACCATTTAGGAAGGCAGACTTCACGTCCATCTGAAAGACGGTGAAGCCTTTGAATGCCGCATATGCTAGGAATAACCTTATTGCCTCCAGCCTTGCCACTGGAGCATATGTCTGGTCGAAGTCGATTCCTTCTTCTTGACGATAGCCTTTAGCGACGAGTCTAGCCTTGTTCTTTATGATAGTCCCGTCTTCATCCATGTTGTTCCTTATAGACCCATTTTGTTCCACTGACGTTCTTTCCTTTAGGTCTTGGAATAAGCTTCCATACATTGCAGCGCTGGAACTGATTTAGCTCTTCTTCCATTACCAATATCCACGATGCATCAGAGTTTGCGTCCTCAAACTTCTTTGGTTCAACCTGCGAGATAAAACTTAAAAAAAGATTCTCGTTAGTTGTACCTCTTCGAGTTCTGACACCGTCCCGGGGATCTCCTATGATCTGGTCCATGTGGTGATCCTTTAGATGTCTGAGCTCGAAAGTTCTTGCATCTGGATTATCTTCATTCACTGGAGTGATTTCTTCATCTTTTATGACTTCTTCATTTTGATCATCAGCCTCTCCAATAGGAGTTGGAGTGGTGATCTTAATGAGCTTTTCGCCTTTGTCTTCGGACGGCTCATCCAAGCTAGTTTCTTTCAGCTTTTCACCTGCTTCTTCGATGAGCACACTAGACGGATTGCTTTGCAGCAAGCTCGTCTCATCAAATACAACATGTATCGATTCTTCTACCACCAGGGATTTTCTATTATATATTCTATATGACTTACTATGGCTACTATAACCTTCAAAAATACCTTCAAAACTCTTTTCGCTGAACTTGATTGTATGATACTTACCATTGTTAAGTACGAAGCATTTACAGCCAAAGATTCTAAAGTATGAGACTGTTGGTTTCCTGCCGTTCAGAAGTTCGTAAGGTGTCTTATCGTGGTCTTTGTTTATGAGTGCTCGATTTTGCATGTGGCATGCAGTGTTAACGGCTTCAGCCCAGAAGTACTCCGGTAGTGAAGCATCACTCAACATGGTCCTTCAGGCCTCTATGAGTGTTCTGTTCCTTCTCTCAGCCACTCCATTCTGTTGTGCAGTACGAGGAGAGGAAAACTCATGAAAGATACCTAAGCTTTCACAGAATTCTGTCATGGCCCCAAATTTGAACTCTGTTCCGTTGTCACTTCTGATTTTGACTATGGAGCAGTTGTAGTCTTTCTGGACTTGCCTGACAAAGTTAGAAAAGATGTCTAAGGTATCTGACTTGTGTTTCAGAAAGAACACCCACACAAAGCGCGAGTAATCATCAACAATTACAAACGTATAATCCTTACCTCCCAAACTTCTAATTTGCAGTGGACCAAACAAGTCCATGTGCAATAGTTGGAGACATCTGTTAGAGTCTTTGCCAATAATGCTTTTAAAGGTAGCCCTTGTTTGCTTGCCTTTTACGCATGCATGACAAGGTCTATCTTTGACGTATTTGACATTTGGGGCATCACGTACTAAATTTATTGAAAATAATTTATTTATAGTTTTGAAATTAATATGTGCTAGTCTCTTGTGCCATTAGTCACCAAGAGACGAACTATCTTTTGCTAAAAGACACACTGGTGTAGAGGAATCTATACAAATGAAATTTAAACAAAAAATATTCCTGCTTCCAGTGCCGGATAGAATCGTTTCCATATTGTCAACGGATTTTATCAAGCACTTATCAGCATGGAATTCAACTATGTATCCTTTATCGCAGAGTTAGCTTATGCTTATGAGATTGTGTTCCAATCCTTCTACATAAGCCACATCCGAGAAGGATACATTGCCGTTAGTAATCATACCATAGCCTCTAGTAATTCCACGGTCTGAACCTCCAAAGATGACCTTTGGTCCGTTCACGACTGGTGTAAAGTTCTGAATGAGGCTTCTAGTCCCGGTCATGTGCCGAGAGCATCTCGCTGTCCAAATACCAGATAGGCGTTTTGTTGTCCTTTGGACACACCTACAATCATAATAAGTTTGACTAAGGAACCCAAACACGTTTGCGTCCTTGGTCTCGGGTTAGAGTACTCCTCCTGCGAGTGTTAGCACTATGAGTGGTCTTTCTCATGTTGCTAACATGAGGGGTTGCAGCATTTCTGGAATTGAACCAGCAATCTATGGCGAAGTGACCAACCTTGCGACAGCACCAACAATCAAATCTGTTGTACCTTTGCCTCAAGATCTCCTGCTTGACCTTTTGGAATTGTGGTCTAGCAGGGGAAGCATTCTTGGAGGAAGATGCCTCATGATGATGGCAATCAAATGGCTTCTTCTCCTTTGTAGGCTTTTCTACAACGGGCTTTGTCTTTGGTGCCTTCTTGAAGTTATGCCCATGATTGAAAGGGCCATAGCTCTGAAAATAACTGTTTATAAGGTGCCTTAAAGACACTTTGCCAAAGTTTCGGGGTCGAGTCCATCCCTGATAGCGGGACTTTGGCTCTATATAGGTACGCCTAGCTGCGTAGGATGAGTCAAAATCAAACTCATTTGATGGAAAGATGACTTTCTTGAATGTAGTTTGATCTTGAGCTATGGCATTTTGGCAGCAGCTATTCTAATTTGGGTGGAGGAAGTATGCCTCATTGGATGAAGACCAAGTTTTTCTGGGACTAAGTCTAAATGCACGACGTTTCGTCGAACTCGGTCGACGATTCTAGTATCGTCGCATTCGACGATCGCTGAGCTCAAACATAATATCGTCGAGCTTTCGCTCTTTGGTCGCCTTCTTTTGAAGTTATGCCCATGAGAGCTTAGCAGAGCTCAGTTCGACGGGCCAGATAGAAGCTCTCAGAATCTGCCAATAAGCAAGTTTGTTCAGGAACAAATATGGAAGGTGCCTTAAATCTTTGACATCCTATTCAGACACGCCAACAGTCAATATCAGAGGGTCTGAAGTCTCATCCCATGATCTCCTCAGCTTTCAAAGTGCAAGGCCAACATCATTTCAAGACTCCAGACACTCAACATTTCAGCTTGCTGAAATCATCTTTTCTATCTATCTTTGAAGGCCTATCACCCTCAGCAAAGCTCATCTTCCTGAAGCAAGGACTCAGGGGGAGTGACATCAATCCCATAGTCTTCTAGTTGATTGAGTCACCCCCCATCTGTAAATCAAACTCCCTTCAAAAGTTTGAATGCACCTTGAAAGCTCATGACACCTGATTCTGTTTTGGTTTTTGAGAATGGTGCCCAGGACACCTGATCAACTCATTTGGATACCTGGATGAGGGGCTTGTGTTCCTGCCTTCTGGCCTCTTGTGCTTATGCATAGCTATTTCTGGACAATTGTTGTGCTTTGCAGCACCATATACTTATTCTATCAGATCGTTGATTCTTGTTTCTCCTAGAGGATTTACTCGGAGCTTCTTTATGGCCTTATCCAGCTCCCTTGCCATTTGCTGAGAATTCAGCAACGAATGGAAGAACTGTTTTGGGCTTCGAGAAACTCTTAACAAGTTTCTTTTCAGCCTCAAGTTGGACTTCCAACTCTTTGATGATTTTCTCCTTAAGGTCAAGGTGCTCAAGAGCCTTGTTATATTCTTCAATAACATTATTGAAGTTTTCTTCGAGGGAGTCAGTCTTTGTGACTTTCTCTCTCAAGATGCTCTCTTCGGCTTTTAGAGATTTGATCTCTTTAGCCAGAGTCTTCACGACTCGACGACATTTGTCGTAAGCCATGATTAACTCCTTGTACTGGGCCATTAGTTCTGACTCATCGTCAGAGGAGCTATCCTCACAATCATGTTCAGAGACTTCAGAATCTGAAAGAGGGGTATGAGAGTTTACCTTCCCAGTAAACTGGGGTTCTTGATCATCATCTGTTTGAGCCATAAGCCCAAAAAAGCTTCTTCTTCTTCACTCGACTCAGATGAGTCGGAGTCACTAAGAGTCTTGCTCTTTTTGGCTATGAGGCTCTTCTCTTTCCTCTTCTTGTTGTGTGAGGATTTCTTTTCTTCTCTTCTACCACCATCCTTCTTCTTATGAGGGCAGTCGGCGATGACGTGACCTAGCTTATTACAACAATAGCAAATGATGTCAGTCGAAACATATTTGTTCTGTTTAGAGGAATACCTGTCATGGCTACTTGAGCCTTTTCTTTGCCGATCACCATCATGTCGTGATCTTCTATAGGAGGCATCCTTGCCTTTCCATTGCTTTTTCTTGTTCAAGAATTTCTTGAACTAACGTGAGAACTGTGAGAACTCTCCTTCTGATAGCCCAGAGCCTGAGGTGCTTGGTTTTGAAGTTTCTTCTTCTTCACTAATCTCTGGAGCTGGAGCAGGGGAGGCAGCCTTTGTCCTTCTAGAGGTGTCTGCTTTTAGAGCAACAGACTTTTCTTTGAGGGCACACCTGCTCTTCTCTTCTTCATCTTTCCTGGTGTTGAGTTGAAGCTCATATGACATACGCTTCCCGAAGAGATTTTGTGGGTTTGTCTCAGCCAGCTTCCCAAACTCCCTGATGGCACAGACCTTGTTGTCCCATTCTTTGGTCAGGGATCTCAGGAACTTGTCATTCAGTTCTCCATTAGTGAATACTCTGCCATAGACTCTCAGGTCATTCACTATCTTGAAAAAGTTCTCAAATGTATCAGCTATGGTCTCTTTGCGTCCCTGTCGGAAGGCTTCATACTTCTGATTGAGGAGGGATCTCCGATCATCCCTCACTTCTTCTGTTCCTTCCAATTAAGGTAACCAAGGACTGCCGCATCTCCTTTGCAGATTGGCAGTGGATTAAGTTCTGCAGCATTGAGTCAAAAACTGCACTTACTATAATGTTTTTGGCTTTCTTGTCTAGTGAGACAAGTGCAATCTCATCCTTGTCTAGATCCATCAGCTTCTAAGGAACCTTCTTGGTAGGATCTATAGTGGAGACAGTCATAGGGATGTAAGGACCTTCTTCAACTATCATGAAGATCCTTGGATCCACAGCTTCCATAAAGAATTTGATCCTTTCTTTCCACATGGGAAAGTTGTTCTTCTTGCACAGGGGAAGCTTGGCGAAATCCTTTGCCTTGTCCATGATAGATAGATCTCAAATGACAACTATATGCAGGAACTGATCAACGTGTTAACCTTTTAATGATCAACCTCCCTCTGATACCAATTGAAAGATAATAGTTATCAACCAAAATCACCTAGAGGTGGGTGAATAGGTGAGTTGTGCGTCTTTTGCGGAATAAAAAAATCTTAGAACACAGCACAGATCTATCTACTAAAATATCACAGACGAGACAAGATTTATAGTGGTTCCCCAAGCTTGGGTACATCCACTTTCCCTCACCGATCTAGCAATGAACTAGACTCGGCTACTCCACTATCTCGGATTGAAAATCAATCCTACCCTCGGAACAAAGTTCCTACAATCTCAATCCAATCAACTAGATCTACAACTCGGAAGAAACACCTTCCTACAAACTCGGAGTGGAAAGACTCCTACACTCGGAGAAAAATTCTCCTACAGAAATGAAATACAAGTATTGAAAAATACAAACAGCAATATTGTCTGGTTCAGATCTGAAAATGAAACAGGAACTGGAATCTTATTCTTGGCGTGCGGCTTTATCAGAAAAGTTGAAGAAAGATTCTCGGCAACAGTAGATCTGAACTCCTTGCTTCCACGATCGGACAGATGATGAGTATGTGAAAATCGATCTCGATCTGGAGAGCTTTTTCAGTCTATTTCGTCTGAAGATCTAAACCCTTGCCGGAGAAGAACAGAGGCGGCGGCGGCTTTCGTTTCGTGAAGAGAGAAAGAGGAAACAATGATTCTTTTTGGAAAGCGGCGGCTGCAAAACTTAGAATAATTTTCTTCTTGAAAGATTTTGTTTTCTTATTAGGGTTTGTCTATTAGATAAGACCTTTTATAGGAATACTAATAATGGTCATAATTGGTTTTAATGACGTACACGTGGACCAATCATGTCACGGGATTTGAAATTATGTCAAATCTGGACTTAGAGGAAATTTCAGAGAAAATGAGGTCATATACACGAGTAGTTATAAAACTACTCGAATAGGTCAAGGACTACTCGAGTAACCAGAGAAATATTACTCGGGTATATAATTCATGACTACTCGAGTATGTAGAAGACAACTACTCGAGTGCATATAATCAACTACTCGAGTACTTAGAATATCTACTCGAGTACACAGAAAATTTTCACGGGAAGGAGTTGAGCTACTCGAGTACAAGTTGTACTACTCGAGTAGGCAGAATTGAACTACTCGAGTGGTTAGAATAACTACTCGAGATAAACACTTTGATATATTCTGCAGACGGGAAAAACAACTACTCGAGTAGTCAGATTGAACTACTCGAGAGGAAAGAAATCTTCTCGAGTATATGAGTGGCCTACTCGAGTGTTTTTTAACTACTCGACACAGACAGGAGAGTTACTCGACACAGTGTCGAGAACTACTCGAGTATATAAAGTACATACTCGAGTAAATGACTTAGAAAAATTCTGCAGAACAGGAAGAATATACTACTCGAGACAGATTGAGCCACTCGAGTATATGACTTGTACTACTCGAGTGTTTTACCTAGAAAAACTTGGAAACTAAATTTTGGGCAACTCGAGTAGGAAGAGTGATCTACTCGAGTAGTTAAGTAAGCTACTCGAGTATGTCAGTGATCTACTCGAGTGTTTTACTTAACTTCACAAGAGGAGGAATTTTCTTACTCGAGTAAGCATAAGTTTTACTCGAGTATATCTCAAGTACTCTACTCGAGTAGTTAAAGACCTACTCGAGAGAAACACTTAGAAAAATTTCTGTCAGCAATTTTTTTCTACTAGAAGGGAATCAGCACCAAGTCTTTACAGAGTTCTATAGCTTGAATATGAAGTGTATCCCAATAGAGATGCTACACATGAGTCAATACTTTGGAACACACAATGAGGGATTACACTGTATGGCCCTGTGTGTGGTGACCGATTGTAGACTGACATTGGTCTACACTTCCCATTGGAGTCCTACAAACACATAACTCAAACGAAGCATCAAATACAAACTAATTCAACTTAGTTCCAGGGTGACTTCATCAAATCTGGGTTAATTTGGACATAGTTCCCAACAGAGGGTAAGCTCCGTCATTTAAGCTACTCTTCTTCTTATTATTATTCTCAAAGAGAGAGAGAGAGAGAAGTAGAGCAAGGGAGGAAGGAAAGGGAGGAGGAAGCCAACTGCTGGAAGAGCTGCGGAGTGCAAAATCAAGATCCGAATTTGGATTCGTGGAGGCAAAGCCGTGGCAGTGATTACCATCCGGCTAGTTCATGGCTCCAAAGAGATCTTCAAGGGTAACGATCTCCTTCTTGGACAACGAAGTCCTTTCTTTATGCATATGCATGGAATCCTCCACCAAGAGGTGGAAAGCGTAAGCGATTCGAAGTTGGCTCTGCATCTTGAGCCGGAAGTGTGTAGTACGACATTGACATACTGTGTGAAACCCATCCAGATGGTTTGTCTGGATGGTGATGGTTATATTGTGAACCAGAGAAGACTCCTTGTATTGTGTGGATGCTTGTGAACTGTGATGACTTGGAAATCTTGGTATGAGCCCTTGTATGGGGTGTGTTGAATGAAATGGATTGTAAAGCGGCTCTGCGAGAGCTGTATGTGAAGCAGGAAAGGGAAGGCCGACCGGCATCAAGATCTGAGCTATTGACGAATTTAGCAACGGGAAATGGCTAACCTGTACCTGTGTGGTGGAAGATCGATTGGTTGCAAGGCCTGGGGGATGCGAGACAGACCCAGCTTGCTGCACCACAATGGTGGGTCAATCTGATGTGGAAATGCTCAATGGTTGCCGTGAGGTGAGCACCTCTGAGTGGGATGGTCGAGGATGTCCCCAGCATGCGTGTTGGTCGCCTAGGGACCAGTCTCAACAAGTTAAACACCTCTGATCGGTGTTGGGCAACTGGTATATCCGGTACACCAATAATTTTCCCTGAGTGCGTGGAGCGTGTGGCAGAGGAGGGTGTTTGTGATGATGTGGTGCATGAGAGCACCGATTGTGATCTAGATATCTATTGTGTTTGTAATGCATATAGGGAATGAACCACTGCCCCGGGTAAGGGGTAGGGTCGTTATAATTGTCAGCTAATGCTGACCGTTACTTTGTTTACTGCTCTTGGGGTGGATGTCTAATTGCAGGTGGTGATGGATGAATTGAATTGAGCATAGAGAAGTTGTGCTGCTTAAGGCCCTTAAAGGTCGTGCGAAGAATTCTTGGATTTCATGTGTGGCTGGCATGCGTGCCGATGTATGAAATTGTATATTTTTGAAAAGAGCAACCTGTAAGGCCTTAAGGCCGTGAGCGTGTGTGTGTGTTGTATACATTCCTGGATTATATATAAATGTGGGTTTATATATTTAGTGGACATTCGTTGTGATGAGTTCTTATAACTGAAAATGCTGCTCTAGAATGCTCTGAGTTAGGACACGAGTAGAATGAGATTTTTATATTCGCACGTGACTCCGCCGTTTGTCTATGAAATATGGCATGGGGCCCCGGCCGGACCCACATTTATATTCCATGTGATGAATGGGGGTGTTACAAAGTGGTATCAGAGCAAGGTTTGAGATTTATTGGAGGGAGAACATAAGTGAACTCAAGAATGTCCACTAGGAATGTTATACATGCTTGTGCGGAGCGTGAATGTGATGTCAATGTATATTTGCCATTATGAAATGTATGATTAATGGTGTTTTGTACATTGATAGGTAACGAGGAGTGGTGCTGGGCAGTCTGAACCCCAGTATTACGATGAGAGTGCGACACCAGTGGAAGTGTCTACACCTCCCTCGGCGGAGACCATACGTGTGGTGATTGAGACGGTGCTCCCAGTGCTACAGGCACAACATACTAGATAGGCAAGGCCTGCAGGGGTGCCAGGACGGCCTGGTGCAAGGCAAGAGTACGCTGAAGCTGTGGTGGATGAGCAAGCAGCGGACGAGCAGTTGAAGCGGTTTATGGAGTCTCATCCACCTACATTTGGTGGAGTGGGTTCCCTAACGCAGGTGGAAGATTGGCTTGCAAGAGTGAAACGAATCTTGGCAGCAATCCGGACTGTGGAGGCACAGAAGATGACTTTAGTAACATTTTTGTTGGAAGGCGATGCGAGGCTTTGGTGGGACGAAGTGGAAGTGCATCACTTGGCAGGTCGAGGATTGGAAGACATATCGATCGAAGAATTCTCACGATTGTTTCTGTCCAAGTATTTGTCCATGTCGCAGCGGATTGCTATGGAGAAAGAGTTTCAATGTTTGGTGTAGGGCGAGAGTGATATTGATACATACCTGTATGAGTTTACCAGACTAGGGCGCTATGCGGGGTCTACCTTCGCGGAGGAAACGTGAAAGACAAATCAATTTTATGAGGGCCTGCGTGATGAGCTGAGGTTAGCAATCCCGAGTTCGGCGAACCAAGGCTTCCAAGCATTGGTATATACAGCCCGTGTGCTGGAAAAGGATTTGAAGAGGGTACAAGAGAAGAAGATCCTGGCAGTGGAAAAGCCGTAATTCAAAGTGCCACAATCGGAACAATCAGAGTTTAGGAGACGAGAGAAGAAAAGGTTCAGGCCTGCCGAACCAACTCCGTTGACTGTTTCTTCGGGAGCAACAAACGGGCAAGGACGCGCGGAGACACGTACATGTTTTAACTGCGGGAAGTAGGGACATATAGCCCGTGATTGTTGGAGCAGCCCTCCAAGTGGTGAGAAAAAGATATGTGTGTCTTATAGAGAAAAGGGTAAATCAGTGGCCGAGTTATCTGCATCCCGGACGCAACCTCGATTGAATAATCTTGAAGTGCAAGAGACGCAAAGCTCAATCGGTGAAGTTCAGCCTCGCGTGTTTAATTTTGGACTTCGAGAGGCTATCAAACAACTAATGAAAGATGATGCTGATGAGCGGAAATGACGAGCTATGTGATTTGTTTTGCTACAAATAGAGCTTGTATGTCATATCAGACGATGAGAGGTTTGTGTACACCTATTGTCTGTATGTGATCAGTTGATCAAGATGTATGTATATGATAGTTGGATATGATTTTTGGGTATATAACTATAAAAATTTGTGGATTGACATATATTGGATGCACATATGTTAGAGAGATGTTTGTATGTTATGTTTGTTTTGTGCGATGCTGTGGGGCGAGTCAAGCTGCGGCCTCTGAGATCAAACCCAGATTGTTTTGCTAAGAAAAAGCGTGGTTATGTAAATAGTTATAGCTGAGTGATTTGTGTAAATCGGCAAGCGCACCAGTCGCACAAGTAATAAAGTTTTGGGAATAAATCCCCGAGTGTCGGTCTCTTGAGGAATGCAATTAGCGTAGAACGGCAACAGTACCGAGAATATCGTTATGAGAGTTATAAATAGAACAAAAAGGAAATAGAGGACTAGGGAGATTGTCGATGTTTGATCTACGAAACAAGTAAAAGCTATGCGGGTCGACGGCACCGCTTCGCAAGGTGGAGTGGGTTTGTCGGCCGCGATGCCGAACTTCAGTTGGGTGAGTGGAAGGGAAGCTAATGGATTGCAGTGTCCTTGTGTGGATTGCAATCGGACAAGACACGGGAATGAAGTGGATGTGGGGTGAGTGAGGCACATTCACAGACAATACTCACAAGCATAAGAAGAAACTAACATTCCATTAGTTATAAAATAAACTTGATGTTCATGGATGGAAGTATTCATTACACTCCTCAAAACAATCCATACTACAGAGGAAGGGGAAGAGGAGTAAACCAAAAGAGAGTGAAGATCCACCGCGGGTCGTAGCCGGAGTAGCGAGTTGTTAATCCGCTTCCGGGCTCAGTCCAAGGAGGCTTCCGGTACCAACGAGCTGTCACCTCGAAGGCCTTTAAGTCCGTTCTCTAGGTTATCTACTTCACCAACTCAGCAGGAAAGCTTGGAGTTGATGTAATCAATGGCCGAGGGCTTCGCCGGAGAGTTGAAAAGCTTCGGAGTAGTTGGCAATGGCCTCCCGACGAAGGTTGAGGTGATGGAGCAGCTGGAGAAGTGAAATGGCGATTCCCGCGCACTCTCCGATCACAGCAAATGACAGGCGTTGACCTAAATCGCGGAGCAGGGCGTTAAATACAGAGGCAGCAGAAGCAGTGCGCACGATCAGTGCCGCACGACCAGTGGTCGTGCGCACTGTAGGTTGATGATCGTACAACTTTTCCAAATAGACATGCAACCTGGACAAGAAGCATCAGCATATATGCACACGAGCAGGGGCGCACGACCAGTGGTCGTGCGCACTACGTCCAGTGCTCGTGCGATTACCGAGACAGGATTAGGAAAAAGGGAATGTAATGCGCGCGATCGGTGGCGCACGACCAGTGGTCGTGTGCAATAAGTCCAGTGGTTTTGCGCAGTATTCCTGCAACGTCGGTGTCTCCCGAGCGGTTCCGGAGCACGCACACGACCACTATACCAGCAGAAGGGGCAGAAAGGCCACCAGAACGTGCACACCACATCCCCGAGATAGGGCTAAAGAATAACAACAATATGGAAACACAGAAAACACACAGAAGCGGGCCTACAGTGCACTTTATCGTGAAATATGTACATAAGCACAAATAAGCAATAAAGACTCTCAAGTGTAGTGCTAAGACGATAAAACTAGCCCAGATGAGTCCAAAAATCAGTGTAAAATGTGGACCCATCACACCCCCAGACTTAACCATTTGCACGTCCCGAGCAAATCATTACTCCGTGGACTAGAAGATAGCTAACTGGCTCAGAAATTTCAAAAAGAAGTAAGACGAGAAATCAAATATATCATGGGTATAGAAGACATAATAGAAAAACTTTTTAATTATACAACGTAGTTTAAACTATTCGACAGACGTAAATAAATATTGTAATTGCTCAAAATTAGAATTCTGGAGAATCTTGCGATCATGTGTAGGAAGAAAGTAGGCAAGCCACTAAGGTGAGCATTGCCAAAGTCGGGACTCAGGATCACCTCCAAAGGAATCCACCAATGTCGGGGACCATACGGTTGCACGTTCAAACTCTCTCCACGGCGCGGGTTAGACTCAAGAGTGAATCAGTAGGACTTGTAGGAGAAAATGGGGCTTAGGCGACGGCTTGGTAGTCAAAGATAAACATGAAGGCTCTATGCAACCAAAGCGAGCGAATAAAACCCAAACCAAAACAGCCACTTAGAAATGAAAGGGGCAAACACCCCCAGACTTAGCTTGAAATCCGGGTGTGAACACGACTGAACCCGACCAAATTCAATAAAGAGGATGGGGATCGAAATCTCAAAGCAATTCTTTCATATTTTTCTCTCTTTTGCGCGAATCAGCTTTTTATTTTCGTAAATTTTGTTTTCTTTTCTGCGCTAGCAATCCTCAAACGGAGCAATCAAAACATGAATGAATTCAGCACCCCCAAAACCAATGTCCACTTATCACAACCTCAGCAAAACAGTAAATACAAATCAGCTCAAGCATTTGATTGCGATGGTGGGTTTAGCTTCAGGACTTGGTGAAAGTGAGTGGAGCTGGATCAAAGGAAGGGTAGGCACAAATTTGGCATGCAACGGTTAACAGGTAGGAAAGGCTAAACAAGGCTCAAACTAGCCAAAATGAAGGCCTACGTCATGCTCACGCTTGACTAACCGTGCACCAATGCTTCGAGAGTAGCTTAGGGCAAGTTCTTAGACACCGAGAAAGATGATCCTTCCTCCCAACTCGAGCAATACGAGTCTAGTGGCGGCTACACACATTCCTACATTATCGTTCGATTATCCTAGATTCAGATTTTGAGCAGTACAAACAATATGTAAGTGTGCAGAAAAAAAATAAATCTACGAGCATAAAGAAAAATTAATTATATCCTAACTCTACACAAACCATGAGTATTCGATTAGGAGCACTGCATGAGTTTCGAACTACTCAATCCTAAAATCCTAAGCCAGTACCACTATTTTAAAGTTTACACAAAAGCAATAAATTTGACTCGGGTTGTGTGCGTGGGTAAGAGCGCACTCGTGTGGGTGATTCAGTGTGTGCAACATAGAGCAAGAAATAAGTAAACAAGAAACTGGTATGCAACAGAAAGTGTGGTGAAGTGACCACAGGCATGCTCTCCCCCCCAGACTTAAAGTCAACAACTAGTAAAAATCAGCAAGTCATATTTGATAAACAGCTAGGGTAGGAAGTACCTATGCTCAAAATTGAGCATACCAGACGTTCAATGAGATGTCCAAGTGCGGCCAAGTTGCCGCGCCTCAAATATTCCAGCACCTGCGATTAAAGGATGCCAGCCACACAAAATATGGAAACAGAAATATATGAATATATAAAAAGAAATCAAAACACAGCATAGGACCAAACGGTTCAACTTGGGTTGTCTCCCGAAAGACCTTTTGTTTACCGTCCTTAAGGTGGACCAAATACCTGTATTAGAAGTTCAAATAGAGAGTTCTTGGCAGTAGCAAAAGGAAACAAAATTAAAAGTAGAGCAACCAGCATTCAACAAGTAGCGAGAAAGAGGATGGAAAGAGGAATGAGGGTGGCACAATCAGCTATAAGCAGATTTATGGTAAGTATCCCCGGTGGGATGCGAGAGAACAGCAGAGTGTCTTTTTGCATTCGGAGTAGGCATTGTCCCATTACTGCGAGTGCACTCTTTCGCGCGCCGGAAGGCAGCGTAGAGCTCTTCGCGTAAACGCTTGGCCTCTTTCAGTTTCTCCACCGCGGGAGACTTCCAATGGAGGTAGGCTGTGGGGTTTCCTGGTGTCGTGGTTTGTGGGGGCCTATCCGGCACCGTGACGGCAACCAGATCTGCCCAAGCTACAGATCGCTTAACAGAATTATACAAATTAGTGTCCAGGGATTTCTCCCGAATAAAACTTGGTTTGCCATGCTCAACAACAGAGTTGGCTGGCAGTAGAACGGTACTCGTGGCTTTGGTACAATTGATCCCTTCGTGGACCAGTAGCTCTTGTTTCTCATCGACTTCCTGAGGGAGTCCTTTCTTTGGCGTCTCCTCCAGATGTGCTTCCAATACGGGGAGACCTGAATCCAGCTTGATATCTATGACACTCAGAGAATTGTTATTTTGGATGGGAGAAGAATGTATGGATGTGTTATCGAGGGTGGACTCTTCGTTTGGCCAAGTGACACGGCCTTTGGAAAAGTCGAGGGATGCGCCACTGGCTGTTAGGAATGGGACTCCTAATATAGGAATGGATTTATTGTCCTGTGGTCCCAAAATCTGGAAGTCAGTTGTGATACTTGTGCCGTTAGCCTCGATTTCAATGTCCTGAACGCCGCCCTCAGTGCCAACCAAATTGCCATTAGCTAAGATAAGCGATTTCCGATTTTCAATATCAACTTGTAAGAGCATCTTCGCAACATCTTGCAAAGTGAGAATGTTGCTGGACGCCCCAGAATCGCATAATGCTGGAGTTTCGATGTTATTGATTTTACATTTAATGACAAGTTCGTTGCGGTTTCCCGAAGTGTCCTCCCCAAGGCGCTTTCCCTGTTCATGGGGGTTCTTTTCGGTGTTGCTCGGTAAGGTGCCTTGGGTGCGCTCGGAAACCACTTGAGCCAATTGGCCCAATTGTGCCTCCAGTTTGCGCATCGAGGCGGCCTGATTTGTCATGTTGGTTTGGGAAATCTCAACGAACTTCTAGAACATCTCTTCCAAAGAATTTTTCTTAACGACGGGGGGCCCTTGGGAATAATTCGGTTGAGGCGGCCGCGGTTGGCTGCCAGAAGCATACGCATCGTTTTGATGCTGCCCCAGTTGCCATCTTTGGCCAGATGCGTTAGGATTCCAAGAAAAGTTGGGGTGATTTCTCACCCCGGAGTTGTAAGTATTCCCTAAGGCACTCCACTGTTTTGATTGGCAACAAAATTAACGGACTCATTCAGAAACAAAGATTCGTCTGGTACCTCAACTCCTAAGCATTCGAAGCTGTGATGATCGGTGCTTCCGCACCCTTGACATGAGATTGCCATCACTGGGGCGGCAGGAGCAGGCTTGGGGATATCCAAGGCAAACACTCCACTGGTGCTTCGTGGGATGTTTCTTCTAGCGATCCAGTAAGCACTGTGGGTGGCGGTGTCTTGTAAGACTTTCAGAGCATATCTGGAGCAAGATTCATGATGGTTCCTCCGGAGGCAGCATCGATCATGGCTCGATGGTGGGGATCAATAGCGAAGTAGAAACTTTCGACGAGGTTCCACGTTTGGAATCCTTGATTAGGGCACTTCCTCAGCAGCTCGTTAAAACGCTCCCAAACTTCGGCTAAACTTTCTTGATCGGCTTGCCGGAAGTTGGCTATTGCGTGCCTCATGCTCACGATCCGATCCACCGGATGGAACTTAGCTAGGAATTTTGTGGTCAAAGCCTCCCAGGTGGGGGCTGTTCCTGGTGGGAGGGAGTGAAGCCATGTCTTGGCCTTGTCCCTTAATGAAAAAGGGAAGAGGCGGAGCTTGACTGTTTCGTCTGGGATTCCAGCGTAGCGGAACGTGGCGTAGATTTCGGAGAATTCTGTAAGGTGAAGTTGGGCGTCTTCAGTGGCCATTCTGGAGAAATGAGCATTGTTCCGAATGATATTCAGAATAGCTGGTTTAATTCCAAACTGTGGATTGGTGATAGCAGGTCCGAAACTGGGGTATATGCTCCAGACAGTAGGTGTAGTATAATCCCTCATGGTGCGGACCTGGGGAGGATTCACTTCATTTTCTTCGTCAATTCTGTCGACATGAGGTATCCCTCCAACTCGGTTGCCTGCATCAATATTCAGCTGGTCTCCCATTGGGGCAAAAATGATGGCTGCGGTGCGTCTTCTTGCTAGGAGAGTACGTTCGATCTCTGGGTCGTAGGCGAAAAAATCTCTTGTAGCTCGGTCGTGCATTCAATGTGGCAAACACTACACACTAGAAGGAAACAGCAGTCAAAACAAAACAATACTAACTCTTATAACAATATTTGAAGTCATCCGAAGTTGCTCTACAGTTGCATTCCCCGACAACGGCACCAAAAACTTGATGCGTGTAAATCGGCAAGCGCACCGGTCGCACAAGTAATAAAGTTTTGGGAATAAATCCCCGAGTGTCGGTCTCTTGAGGAATGCAATTAGCGTAGAACGGCAACAGTACCGAGAATATCGTATGAGAGTTATAAATAGAACAAAAAGGAAATAGAGGACTAGGGATATTGTGGATGTTTGATCTACGGAACTAGTAAAAGCTATGCGGGTCGACGACACCGCTTCGCAAGGTGGAGTGGGTTTGTCGGCCGCGATGCCGAACTTCAGTTGGGCGAGTGGAATGGAAGCTAATGGATTGCAGTGTTCTTGTGTGGATTGCAATAGGACAAGACACGGGAATGAAGTGGATGTGGGGTGAGCGAGGCACATTCACAGACAATACTCACAAGTATAAGAAGATACTAACATTCCATTAGTTATAAAATAAACTTGATGTTCATGGATGGAAGTATTCATTACACTGCTCAAAACATTCCATACTACAGAGGAAGGGGAAGAGGAGTAAACCAAAAGAGAGTGAAGATCCACCGCGGGTCGTGGCCGGAGTAGCGAGTTGTCAATCCTCTTCCGGGCTCAGTCTAAGGAGACTTCCGGTACCAATGAGCTGTCACCTCGAAGGCCTTTAAGTCCGTTCTCTAGGTTATCTACTTCACCAACTCCGCAAGAAAGCTTGGAGTTGAAGTCATCAATGGCCGAGGGCTTCGTCGGAGAGTTGAAATGCTTCGGAGTAGTTGGCAATGGCCTCCCGACGAAGGTGGAGGTGATGGAGCAGCTGGAGAAGTGAAATGGCGATTCCCGCGCACTCTCCGATCGCAGCAAATGACAGGTGTACAACCTGGGGCTCGCGAGAGACGGTCCAACGGGCGAAGGGATGACTGGCGAGATGATAGGATGCCCACCTACAGGGGGCGAGAGGGGGGATCCTCTAGAGTGGGCGAGACCTTCTAGTGGGCGGAGTCAACCTAGAAGGCGAGAGAGCTCACATGCCGGAAAGGCGGCGAGACGGGCATGGCGGCCGTCACGCCCGACAGTACCTCCCCCACTCGCCGCAGGAGACTAACAGCTCTTTACCTATTTTGACCCATAAGGGGGATTTTTACCTTTGGGCCCCAGATGGTTTTACATTTTTACCCCTGGAGGCCTGCGTATAGCTCTCCAGAACAGCGGAGTCGGGCTATTAGCAGACCCGGTCCAGGGTGTTTTGGTCATTTTGAGATGGTTTGAAAGTGATATTTGCAGAGCAGATTCAGAAACCCATAAATAGACCGATAAGGTGCCTGAGAAAGGGTTGTTGAACCTTCCCACTTTTTCCCTCTCATGCACCTAGCTCAACACTGGCTAGGGAGGGGAAGACTAACAGTTCTTCCGGGTAAGAGGCGGGACCTCCAAGTTGAGTCCCCTCGGTCTGTTTCCAGGTCGCTGACTCTCGTCAGGGCGGTAGCGCAAGGAGAGTACGTGTGGGCTGCATCCTGTTTCGAACTCTAGGAGGGACCGAAAAGCCGGTTCCAACATTTTGGTGCGGTGAGCGTGGAGCGCAGCCCTCAGAGAAGAACCTTGAGCACCAACATGGCGGGAGATCATGGAGAAGGAAAGGAGGGGAGTCAGATAATCAGGGGGGATATGTAGGAAGAACGGAGTTCCTGGCTTCGATCAAGGGGATCATGGATCTATTGCAAGGGATCTCGCGGCAGGGAGACTGTTCAACTCCACTGCCCACAGTGCCAGCTCTCGCGACTCAGGAGGAACTCGTCTCGGCGCGAGTCGGAGAAGACGCCCCGGGGAGAAGGCCGGAAAAGGAGGTGATGCTGGAAGGGACCGGGAGGGACATGGCGGGAAGGGAGCTGTTCCCAAGTCCGGCGAGTACCATCGCGCCAGGGGAGGTCGTCGCGCGAGTAGAGGTGGCGAGACCGGCGGCGCGAGGGTCCCCCTTTTGCGAGCTAGTCCTTTCCGCTCCGGTCCCGGAGGGCTTCAGAGAGCCCGAGATGAATTACTATGTAGGGAAGGACGATCCCCTCCATCACTTGCAGTGGTTCGAAGACGCTGTCTCGATCAGGCCCATGACGGACGCGTTTAAGTGCCGCCTCTTTGCGATCACTCTGAAAGACAAAGCTAGGGACTGGTTCCATCAACTCCCTGCAGGCTCGATATATTGCTTCGAGGACTTGAGTAGGAGTTTCCAACTTCGATTCTCCACATCTAAGAAGAGGAAGAAGAACCGGAATCGATCTTTTTGATCAAGCAGAAGGCGGAGGAATCACTGGCTCAGTACGTGGATAGGTTCCAAGAGGAAATTCTGGATATACAGGAGGTACCGGGCTTTGCCCTCCAGATGGCTTTCACAGTGGGACTGCGGGAAGGATTCTTCAAGATGAGCCTCACCCGGAAGGCTCCGCTTTCCTTTGAGGGCTTGATGGAGAAGGCGGCCAAGGAAATAGCGATGGAGGCGGCGAACCAAGCTTTTGCGAAAAAGTTGGCAAGGCTTACCGAGATAGAGTCGAGGGAGACAGGGGGGAGGCAGCAGGAAGCGAGGAGAAGAGACGAGCCGAGGGCGCCGGCGTATCCAGAGCTGGGGTGGAGGCAGCAGGGGGGGACGGCCCCGGACAAGGAAGAGGATTTCCCCAGGGGGAAGAAATCAACAGGGAGGACCGGGAAGGTTCAATCAGATGGGGTGGGGGTATGGTCATAGACCGCCCCTACCTCCTCCGCAGCAGGCCATGGCCATCGGCCGAGGTAGAGGAAGGGGCCGGGAAAGAGGAAGAGGAGCGGGAGCAGGGAGAAGGAGGAACCCTCAGGAAGGGAGACCGGAGGGGGGGGTGGCGTTGCCCTACTGTGACTTCCACGAGGAGGAAGGTCACGCAACGGCTACCTGCCCGGATTTCTTGGAGTTAAGGAGGAGTCGAGGAGCTGGGGAACAACCAAGGCCGGTGCGGATAGAGGAAGTAACAATTACAGGGGAAGAGGATCGGTGTGTGGACCGTGCGGATGAAGGGGATCGTGGGCTGGTTGGGGTGATCAATGGGGGAGTGGGGATAGAGGCGGCCCGAAAGGCAAGCCTTCACACTATGTACCGCCGAAGTGTCGCCTCGACGTCACGATCCCCTCCTCCAGATGAAAAGATTACGTTTTCAAGAAAAGACATGCCCGACCATGAGGACCCCTTTTGTGACGCGCTGGTGATACGGACCGCCATCGAGAACTTCACGGTGTCGCGAATCCTAGTCGACAATGGGAGCTCGGTGAACGTGATTTTAAGAAGGCATTCAATGCAATGAGGGTAGAGGCACGGAGGGTACTGGCAGTGGATGGACCATTGTTTGGATTCTCAGGAGAAAGGAAAGAGGTCGAGGGGGTGTAGGACTTCAAGTAACTCTGGGAGGACTATCCCGAAATTGCCGTTTTGTCATAGTGGATGCCCCTAGTAGCTACAACGCTATCTTTGGGCGCCCCTTGATCAGCGCTTTCAGATGCGTTCCGTCGTCGTTTCACCAATGCTTGAAGCTGAATTCTGGAGGTACTCAAATCAGGGTACGGGGATCCGAAGGCAGCAAGGGAATGTTACGTGACAGCAGTAAACACAATCTCCTGGCAGGGGGACACAGAGGAGTTGGAAAAGAGGATGGAGCGATTGCAACAAGAGCAGGGGGCAAAGAAGAAAGGGAGGAGAAGGTGCTGGGGGAGAGGGAGAAGTAGTAGTGGTTGGAGGCATTGCGGAGGGCAAGGAATGGCGGGGAGGAGTTCGGGGAGATGGAGATGGAAGAAGAAAGGGAGAGGGAAAGAGCTGGAGGTGAGGGAGAAGTGGCAAGGAACCAGGGTATGAGGGAAGAGCTAGAAATGGCTGGAGCGGAGGGAGGAGAGACAGAAGCGGCAGGGGAGTGGGGCAAAAAGAAGAGGAAGGGAGGAAGGAGAAGAGGAAGACGGAAGAGTTGGGCGGATCACCCGGGGAGGGGACCCGTCCAGAGAAGAGAAAAGCTCTCCTGGCAAGAAGAGGAGGACGCGAGCAAGTGGGAGGCGGAGCAGCCGGGGGAAGGGAGAATGGTGGCCAGCGTAGGAAGCGAGGACCAGGAGCAGAGTATGCAGGCAGAGCAGGAAGGAGAGGAAGAGCCATCCAGGCTGAAAGCTGCAGTGGAGGTCCTAGAGGTAAATACGCACCAAGGAAGGCCGAAAAGAAAGGATAAGAATCAGTGGTGAACTCAACCCAGAGGACCGGGAGAAGGTCAGGACCTGCGTGCAAAACAATATTGACGTCTTCGCGTGGAGCGCCGCGGACATGCCGGGGTCGATGCAGACGTCGCCTGTCACCGCCTCAATCTAGACCCAAACACCCGCCCCATACAACAGAAGAAGAGGGCCATCGCCTCGAAGATGGCCGGACCTATTAGAGAGGAAGTGGAAAAATTGCTTAAGGCGGGGTTTGTGTCCGCCTGTAAGTATCCGGGGTGGGTGAGTAATGTTGTAATGGTCCAAAAGGGGGAGGGTAAGTGGAGGATGTGCGTAGATTTTTCTCTTTTAAATAAAACATGCCCTAAGGATTGTTATCCGCTGCCCCGAATCGACGCGCTGTGTTGACTCAGCCGTCGGTTTCCCTTTTATGAGTTTCTTGGACGCGTTTTCTGGGTACCATCAAATACGCATGCATCCTCCGGACGTTAAGGACGTCACCTTCATCACGGAGGATGGGTGCTTCTGCTTTAATATGATGCCCTTCGGTTTGAAAAATGCGGGCGCAACCTATCAAAGGATGATGGATCGAATTTTCCGAGAACAGAGAGGAAGGAACCTCGAGGTTTACGTAGACGACTTGATGATCAAAAGCAAGGACCTCGGGGCTCATGTCCTAGATCTGGAGGAAACCTTTAAAACCCTGAGGAAGTATAAAATGAGGCTTAACCCCCTGAAGTGTTTTCGGCGCTAGCAGAGGGAGATTCCTGGGGCATCTACTCACTCCATCTGGGGTGGAGCCCAACCCCGAAAAAGTGAGAGCAATCCTAGAACTGGAGTCGCCTCGGAATGTGAAGGAAGTCCAGCGTCTCACAGGAAAGTTGGCCGGGCTAGCAGGTTCCTTCCCGGGCGGGGGAGAGATGCTCACCCTTCTTTCGAAACGCTGCGAGGGGTAAGGGTTTCGAGTAGACCGCGGAAGTGCGAGACGGCTTTTCAGGCCATAAAGCAGCAGCTTACCCAGACGCCTTACTCCAGGGACCAAGGAAGCCGAAGACCTGTTCCTATATTTGGGGGTAGGGATGGAGGCGTAAGCTCGGTTCTTGTACGTGAAAAGGAAAGAAACAATTACCAATTTATTACGTGAGCAGGGTCCTGAAGAAGGCGGAACTCGGGTACCCCATCCTGGAAAAATTAGCATTTGCCCTCATCATCTCGGCCCGAAAGCTCAGACCGTATTTCCAGGCACATTCCATCCGAGTGGTGACTGACCACCCTCTACGTAACATCTTGAGCGGGGTAAGCCATTCGGGGAGGCTGGCAAAATGGTCAATAGAGCTCAGCGAATTTGATCTCGTCTTCGTTCCACGGCTCGCCATCAAGGCATAGCGGTGGCCGATTTCTTAGCAGACTATGTGGTCGAGGTCCGAGAAGCGGAGACGCCCCCTCGAGCAGCTTGGAAAATGTTAGTGGATGGAGCGTCAGGAAGAAACTCTTTTGGGGTGGGGGGGGGGGGAGTGGTCTTGACCAGTCCGGAGGGACCCCATATTGAGCAAAGCCTTGAAGATTCATTTCCACAGTCACCAACAACCAGGCAGAAAATGAATATGAGGCGGTCATTGCAGGGCTGAGGTTAGCCCGGGAGCTGGGCATACAGGACATTGAGGCCTCGACAGACTCCATGGTGGTGGCAGGTCAGATCAAAGGGGAGTTCGAGGCAAGGGAGCCAGCCTCCAGCTGTATTTGGAAAGGTCAAGGACATCATAGGGCAGTTCCGAAGTTTCTCAATTCAACACGTCCCGAGAGAGGAGCACCCAAGCACCCAAGCCGACCAACTCGCCAAGCACGGCCCTCGGGCCGGGGGGGGAACGGTAACGGAACTCTTCAGACCGTCCATAAAGGAAGGAGAACTTATGGAAGTGTGCCAACAAAGGTCGTGGATGGACCCCTTTATCACTTTTTTGGCATCAGGACAGTTACCTGTGACGGAGCTCGACAAGAAGCGCACCAGATACAAGTCGACATACTACCTATTGAAGGATGGAGTTTTATATCGCAAGACCTTGACAGGATTGCTGGCCAGGTGTGTGTCGGAGGAAGAGGCTCCTAGGGTTCTGCAAGAGATCCACTCCGAGAGAATGTGGAAGTCACTCGGGGAGCCGGACTTTAGAAGGGAGGGTGCTGAGGCAGGGGTACTTGGGTTGGCCTACCCTTAGGAGAGATGCGGAGGAATTTGCGAAAAAGTGCCAAAAGTGCCAGGAGTTCGCCCCTCTTCAGCTCCTCCCGGCTCCCAGCTTGGAGGTTGCGGACCATCACAGCTCCCTGGCCATTCGCTATATGGGGCCTAGATCTGGTAGGCCCCTTTCCCCAAGCAAGTGGCCAAAGGAAGTTCCTAATAGTCATGGTGGATTACTTTTCAAAGTGGCTGGAGGTGAAAGCATTGGCTAAGGTAACCTCGCAGGTGGTCAAAAACTTCGTTTGGGGGGAGATCGTCTGCCGGCATGGGTTGCCCCTAGCCATTGTGACGGATAATGGACCCCAGTTTGCAAGTAGGGAGTTCGTGGATTTCTGCATTCGTTTGGGGATAGACCTCCGCTTTGCCTCTGTTCATCATCCGCGGAGTAACGGACAGGTCGAAGCGGCCAACAAGGTCATCGTCAATCTATTGAAGAAAAAGGTGGAGAATTTGAGAGGAAGCTGGGTGGAGCAATACCTACCTTCAGTGCTGTGGGCCTTGAGAACCACACCAAACACAGCCACGGGAGAAACCCCGTTTAAGCTCTCTCACGGCTCAGAGGCCGTCATACCTGTCGAGTTCGAGGTCGCCTCGCCAAGAGTAGTGGTTGCAAGGGAAGGAGCTGAAGGATGGAGGACAGAGAACGAAGAAGAGCAGAGACTTTCGTTGGATCTCGTGGAGGAGCTCCGAGATTTAGCGGTGGTCCGGCAGGAGGAAGTCAAGCGCCGGATGGGCGAGGTACTTCGACAAGCATGTAAGGGTTAAACAATTTGCGAAAGGAGATTTGGTCCTAAAAAAGGTTGACGCGGCGGGTAGAGGAGCCTCGGTAGGGAAACTTAACCCAAATTGGGAGGGTCCTTTTGTAATAAAAGAAGTCTTAAAGTCAGGAGGTACCACCTCCAGAATGTGGACGGGGTATCTCTCGAGCGAGCCGGAGTGGGGATGATTTGAAAAGATTTTACCCGTAGCACTCTACTTCACAGTATCTTTTTATTGTTATTGTGTAATGCTTATCATCCCGATGTGCTCTCTTGGTGGAAGTGTGGGTGACCTCTGTGAGGCACCGGGGGCGAGATGCTTTGTAGAAACAACCCCGAGCAGACCCGCTGACCAGGCTCCCATCTAGCTGGCAGGGCTGTAGGCTCACTCGGTGGTTGGTGGTGTTTTGGAGAGGAGACCCCGAGCAGACCCGCTGACCAGGCTCCCATCTAGCTGGCAGGGCTGTAGGCTCACTCGGTGGTTGGTGGTGTTTTGGAGGGGAGACCCCGAGCAGACCGCTGACCAGGCTCCCATCTAGCTGGCAGGGCTGTAGGCTCACTCGGTGGTTGGTGGTGTTTTGGAGAGGAGACCCGAGCAGACCCGCTGACCAGGCTCCCATCTAGCTGGCAGGGCTGTAGGCTCACTCGGTGGTTGGTGGTGTTCTAGAGAGGAGGCCCCGAGCAGACCCGCTGACCAGGCTCCCATCTAGCTGGCAGGGTTGTAGGCTCACTCGGTGGTTGGTGGAGTTTTGGAGAGGAGACCCCGAGCAGACCCGCTGACCAGGCTCCCATCTAGCTGGCAGGGCTGTAGGCTCACTCGGTGGTTGGTGGTGTTTTGGAGAGGAGACCCCGAGCAGACCCGCTGACCAGGCTCCCATCTAGCTGGCAGGACTGTAGGCTCACTCGGTGGTGGTGGTGTTTTGGAGAGGAGACCCCGAGCAGACCCGCTGACCAGGCTCCCATCTAGCTGGCAGGGCTGTAGGCTCACTCAGTGGTTGGTGGTGTTTTGGAGAGGAGACCCCGAGCAGACCCGCTGACCAGGCTCCCATCTAGCTGGCAGGGCTGTAAGCTCACTCGGTGGTTGAGGGTGTTTCGGGAGGACGGTACTCACTTGGGGAGACAAGTCTAAGGGTAAGAATTCGCGTGGAGAAAAATCCATACTCAGCAAGAGAGGGATAGTCCCTGAAATAGAGAGTGACCAGGAATAGGGCCAGGGAAGAAGGTCCCTGGCCGGCACTCGCCATAGCGGGTCTCGCTACGGGCGGGAGGGTTTTCCCCGTCCCAGGATCAAGTAAGCTGAAGTGGCTGAAGCCGACTGGCGAGACGACTGGACCCAGAAATTTGTGGCGAGGTAATCTCGCGGCGCAGCGCCAACGAAGGTAATCAAGACGGGTAAAAAACAATAAAGGATGCCTCGCGCGGATCCTTAAGCGAAATGGAAGGCAATAACAATAGTAATTAAACAGCATCCAAAAAATGGCCCTACCCCTTGGGCTAGTAGCTAAGCGAGGAGGATGGAAGGTCAAACTGGCGATTAAAATAACATATAAAAAAGGTACCCCCTAAATAAACTATTACACAGCACCCCAAAAGGGGAAGCGGCCATTAGTATATAAAAAGTTTAAACAAAAGTTAATAGGGCAGAGACACCTCGCCCTTCTTTTAAGAAAGGGAGCCAGAATCATAAGTGTTAGACAAAAATAAGAGGGCGCAAGGAAGACATGGCGGGGGATGGTGCACTACTCATTGTCAGAGGAGGCGCTGCCGTCCGACTCGTCGAACAAGCGCGGGACTAGGTCGCGGACGGTCACCGTCTCCGCATCCGCGCGCACCACCCCAGCTCCTTCATCATCTTAAGGACAACCTCCGCTGTCTTGATGTTTGAGTCCGGCAGATGGCCTCCACCTCATCCACGGAATATCGGGAAGAAACGGGAAACTGATCCGTGGGGGGCGTCGCGTGCTCTGAAGGCGAAGGTTCTCGGCTTTCAGCTTCTTGTTTTCCCCCTCCAGCTCCTCGATACGCGAGCGCATCCTGTTCGCCGTCTCGGCATCCTGCGGGAGGGAGGTAGGTAGGAGACTATGAGGGGCATGGGCGAGGCGGGCAAGGCAAAGATAAGGAAACTTACCAAGCCACCCTGGCTCTGTGCAAGGAGTTTGTCAGCAACATTCAACCGCTTCTCCAAGTCAATAGACTTCTCGCGCTCCGCGGAAAGACCGGTCTCCGCCTCTTTCCATTTCCTGTTGTTGAAGACAAGATGGCGCGAGACGCGATGCGCGAGCTCCAGGGAGCGAAACTGCGAGTGGACGCTTTTCAGAATGAGGTCCCGCGAGGCCTCGTTGTCAGCGGGTTCGGAGCCAAGACCGCCATAAAGCCCGAAGCCTAGCGAAAAGGCGTGGCCGGTGGGATTGTCCTGTTCCTTCCAGGAAGGGAGAAGGGTGGACACCGACACTCGGTTGCAATCCTGCTCCCATATTAGAACCGGCTCGCCGGCGTCATCCTCCGTCACGGGCCCCATGTTGTAGTTAGGGTGCGAGGCGGGAGCCGGGCGGCTCGATGAGCCAGTTTCGCCAGGAGGAGGCTGAGGGGGCTGAGCACGACGTGGGCGGCTGGTTCTGCAGAAATCGTCTCGCGGGTTGGCGAGACGGGCTGACGAGGAGGCGAGGGAGACGATAAGGTGATAGGTGAAAGAGAACCCTCGAGCTCTTCTCTTCTCTTGGCCGGCTTTTCCTTCTCGAAGGACACAGTCTTTTTCTTCTTCTTGGGGCTGAGGCGGGAGGTACCCTCGCCTGCAGGCCTCTTCTTGGCGACAGGGGTTAGCGTATCTTTCGCAGCCTCCGCCGCCATATTCGCTAGAGCGAGAGCTCGATTGCTCTGGTAGGGGGGAATTGACGGGAACGGTCCTTTCTCCTAGAAATGGTAACGGTGAGCGGCAGAAAAAATTTTTACAGGGACAGAAGGGAATAGAGGTTTTACCTTCGCCCGGAAAGACGGCAGGCAGCGAGTCCAGGTCTCGCCGCAGGTATTGGACTTCAAAATTCTTTCCCACGAAAAAGTCGCAGAGTTCCTTTTCGGCGCCCCCACCTTAGGGGTATCGTAATAGCACTCGGCAGGGGATACCGGGGCGAGGGGGATGCTCCTAGATCCCCGCGTTTGAAGACAAACCGTGTCAACCAATGATGGTTCTTGTTCGGGGTCTCGCATACTTTGAGGCCTTGACCTGTGAAGTAAGAAATGCCGTCGTCCTTGGCGTGGTAGACAAACAGCTTGCGGAAGGCGGTTAGACTGAACTCGATGCGCTCTCGCCGCAGGTAGCAAGCGAAGGCGACCAGCATGGAGATAGCATTGGGGTTGAACTGGGCCGGGACGACCCCAAAGTACTTCAGCACCAATTTAACCTCTGGCCAGAGGGGGAGCCTCAGTCCCGCCTCAAAGTGCGAGATCGGGAAAGCCAGCTCATTGGAATAAAAGGTGTTGATGCACTCGCCCACCTTAGGCGGCGAGACGGGTAGCAATCGGAGAGGTACTCGCGAGCAAAAGCGGGCGTGGTCTTCCTCCGGCAGTCGGCCAAGAGGGAAGTCATGGTCGACGAAACGTTTCCCGCAACGGCTACGGCCCTCGCCCTCTTCGATCTTCTTTTTCCCCATGGTTGGCGAGACAGCGGCGAAAGCAGAAAGGGATGGTCCAGAAAGAGAGGCGCGAAACGATGAAGGAGGAACAGGAGCCGGGCTCAAAAGGACAGCTTAGAATATTGAGGGGCAGCGGTGGTGGTCGAAGGTATTTATAAGAGGTAGAGAAAAGAGCGGGAAAGCAAGGCGGCGGGAAATGAGGGGACGTCCCGGCGCCTCGTTCTCTCCCCCTCTCTCTCTCTCTCTTAATTTCACTTCCTCTCTCACTCTCTCTCTAGAACTCAAGAGACGGAGGCGCCGCAGACACCCTTTCGAGGCAAGCAATCATTGCAGGATTAATAGAATGATAAAATAAAACAATATCTAATCATGGCAATAATGAAAAGACGGCATGATGCGACCAAAAGTCAAAACGAAAATCGTCCCGCAGAAGGGGGCGTCTCGTCCGAATAAGTTTGTACAAACATAGCAGTGATAAAACAACGACATTAGTAAAAAACGAGATCCGGAGAAGGCGAGACGGGCTGAGACTGCTTAATTCCGCACCCACCGCCAGCGGCCATCCTTACCTCCCGCGCATGGCGGGCGGCCAGGGAGATGAAAGGCGCGAGCGGCGATCACGCCGCGGCGCGCGAGACGGAGATGTTCATCTGTCTCGTTCAGTATAGCCTGGGGGTCAGTCCCGTCCAGCACCCCGTCCGCCTCCACCATCGCGGAAAGGCGGTGATGATTCTGCTTCCATCCACTCCATGCGCCGGTCGGAGGCTTGCTTCTCGAGCTCCATCTCGCGGATTATGTGTGTGTATTTGCGGAACATCCGGGCAGTCCTCCGTTTCAACTCCAGAGGGTCCATGGGATCACCTAGGTAGTCCTCGATCTCGCTCGGATGAGGAAGGGGCGAGAGGGGGGGAGATGCGGGAGCTTCCTCTGTATCAGAATCGAAATGGATACCTGCGAAAATAGTGAAAGGTTACAAACAAGGGTGACCCGCGCAAGCCGAATGGAAGAAGGCAAATCAACCGAGAGGCAAGAGGGAAAAAGATCTTACTTGGGATTCGAGGATTCCCCACCACTCGCGAGAGGTCTTCTCTTCGCGAGGGGGGTGGGGAGGCCATCTTGGGCGAGTCTGTGCGCTAAGGGACTTGACTTGCATTGTCATGGGGATCGGCAGGCACCTGCGAGTCAGCAGGACTTCCCTGAGAAAGCATAATCAGACAGGCGAGACAGGGGAAAGGAAAAAATAACGTGATCACCTGTCCCCCCCCCTGAGGAAGAGAACGGGGTGTCTATCGGAGCGGCCGAAGAAGTTGCACTCGCCGAGAGAGGGGCGCAGGCGGCTTTCGCTTTCTTGGTGCGAGAGGGCGGAGAGGCTGCGGGGGGAGTGCGCCCCAGATCTGGGAAAAGGGCATCTGTGCCGGACTTGTTCTGCCTCCGCACAATCGCAAGACGCTCACGGAAACTTTGGCTATGAGACATTCCAGAAGAAAGGGGGAATGCAAAAAGAGTTCCAAATGAAGGCTTCCCCCCATATTTATAGGCAGTACGGGGAAGGAGGGGCCCACCCAAGATTCCCACAAAGGAACCTTAGCATTGCGAGCCATGGTTGGACTTATCTTTCCGAGGTTAGGGCAACCTCGAAAAGAGCGGGGATTGTGTACAACCTGGGGCTCGCGAGAGACGGTCCAGCGGGCGAAGGGATGACTGGCGAGATGATAGGATGCCCACCTACAGGGGGCGAGAGGGGGGATCCTCTAGAGTGGGCGAGACCTTCTAGTGGGCGGAGTCACCCTAGAAGGCGAGAGAGCTCACATGCCGGAAAGGCGGCGAGACGGGCATGGCGGCCGTCTCGCCCGGCAGTACCTCCCCCACTCGCCGCAGGAGACTAACAGCTCTTTACCTATTTTGACCCATAAGGGGGATTTTTACCTTTGGGCCCCAGATGGTTTTACATTTTTACCCCTGGAGGCCTGCGTATAGCTCTCCAGAACAGCGGAGTCGGGCTATTAGCAGACCCGGTCCAGGGTGTTTTGGTCATTTTGAGATGGTTTGAAAGTGATATTTGCAGAGCATATTCAGAAACCTATAAATAGACCGATAAGGTGCCTGAGAAAGGGTTGTTGAACCTTCCCACTTTTTCCCTCTCAGGCACCTAGCTCAACACTGGCTAGGGAGGGGAAGACTAACAGTTCTTCCGGGTAAGAGGCGGGACCTCCAAGTTGAGTCCCCTCGGTCTGTTTCCAGGTCGCTGACTCTCGTCAGGGCGGTAGCGCAAGGAGAGTACGTGTGAGCTGCATCCTGTTTCGAACTCTAGGAGGGACCGAAAAGCCGGTTCCAACAACAGGCGTTGACCTAAATCGCGGAGCAGGGCCTTAAATACAGAGGCAGCAGAAGTAGTGCGCATGATCAGTGGCGCACGACCAGTGGTCATGCGCAATGTAGGTCGATGATCGTGCGACTTTTCCAAAAAGACCTGCAACCTGGACAAGAAGCATCACCATATATGCCCACGAGCAGGGGCGCACGACCAGTGGTCGTGCGCACTACGGCCAGTGCTCGTGCGATTACCGAGACAGGATTAGGAAAAAGGGAATGTAATGCGCACGATCGGTGGCACACGACCAGTGGTCGTGCGCAATAATTCCAATGGTCGTGCGCAGTATTCCTGCAACGTCAGTGTCTCCCGAGCGGATCCGGAGCACGCACACGACCACTATACCAGCAGAAGGGGCAAAAAGGCCACCAGAACGTGCACACCATATCCCCGAGATAGGGATAAATAATAACAACAATATAGAAACACAGAAAGCACACAGAAGCGGGCCTACAGTGCACATAATTGTGAAATAGGTACATAAGCACAAATAAGCAATAAAGGCTCTCAAGTGTAGTGCTAAGACGATAAAACTAGCCCAGATGAGTCCAAACATCAGTGTAAAATGTGGAGTCATCACTGAGCTAAATTTCGGGAAGAAATTTTTTGAAGGAGCGGAGGGTTGTAACACCCCCAAATCCCAATTTTGATTCAGGTTGGGTGACACGGCCTGCGACACTGGCGTTCCCTGGGCGTGTCATTCTCGGGTTGAGTTGCCTCTCGAGTGCTCGACAAAATGTACGCAAGAAGCACTCGAGAAGAGGGAACATGCTCGGCGACACGAGCGTGTCCAGGGGATTGTCCTCCTCGGGGTCGTCGAACTCCACTCGGCGAATACACGATGGGGCGTGTCTGCAGCCGTGTAAAGGTACACGGCTGGTGACACAGGCGTGTCACTGTCTGTGTCATTCTCATGATCAGCCAGGGTTTTGCGTGTGTTGGTAGGATGTGACACGGGCGTATCAAACATGACACGGGAGTGTAGGATGTGACACGGGCGTGTCACACGGCCGTGTACTGTTTGGATTTGAGTCGGTTTTGTGCCGCTTAAGGGACTTGGCCTGCGACACGGGCGTGTCACATGGCATGTCATGTCGTGTTCAGCCTTTTTCTGGGCAAATCAAGGCCGTTCGTTTTCTTTATCCTGGATCCAAGGGTCCAGGCCCTTCCATCCTGAGATAAGGCCGAGAAGGAGGGTAAGAACCTTCATTTAAGCAATTCTTCTTCTTCTTCTTCTCAAAGAGAGAGAGAGAGAGAGGGAGAGCAAGAGAGGAAGGAAAGGGAGGAGGAAGCCAGCTGCTGGAAGAGCTGCGGAGTGCGGAATCAAGATCCGAATTTGGATTCGTGGAGGCAAAGCCGTGGCGGTGATTGCCATCCGGCTAGTTCATGGCTCCTAAGCGCACTTCAAGGGTAACGATCTCCTTCTTAGACAATAAAGTCCTTTCTTTATGCATATGCATGGAATCCTCCACTAAGAGGTGGAAAGCGTAAGAGATTCCAAGTTGAGTCTGCAGCTAGAGCCGGAAGTGTGTAGTACGACATAGACATGCTGTGTGAAGCCCATCCGGATGGTTCATATGGATTGGTGATGGTTATATTGTGAACCGGAGAAGACTTCGTGTATTGTGTGGATGCTTGTGAATTGTGACGACTTGGAAAGCTTGGTATGAGCCCTTGTATGGGTTGTGTTTAATGGAAATAGATTGGAAAGCAGCTCTGCGAGAGCTGTGTGTGAAGTAGGAGAGGGAAGGCCGACCCACGTCAAGATCTGCGCTATTGACGAATTGAGCAACGAGAAATGGCTAACCTGCACCTATGTCATGGAAGATCGATTGGTGGCAAGGCCTGTGGTACGCGAGACAGACCCGGCTTGCTGCAGCACAATGGTGGGTCGATCTGATGTGGAAATGCTCAATGGTTATCGTGAGGTGAGTACCTCTGAGTGGGATTGGAGAAGATGTCCCCAGTACGTGTGTTGGTCGACTAGGGCCCAGACTCAACAAGTTAAACACCTCTGAATGGTGGTGGGCGGCTGGTATATCCGGTACACCAATAATGTGCCCTGAGTGCACGGATTGTCTGGCAGAGGTCGGCGTTTGTGATGATGTGGTGCGTGAGAGCACCGATTGTGATCTAGATATCTATGGTGTTTGCAATGCATATAGGAAAGGAACCACTGCCCCGAGTAAGGGGTAGGGTCGTTATAATTGGTCAGCTAATGCTGACCATTGCTTTGTTTACCGCTCTTGGGGTGGATGTCTAATTGCAGGTGGTGATGCCTGAATTGAATTGAGCGGAGAGAAGCTATACTGCTTAAGGCCCTTGAAGGCCGTGCGAAGAATACTTGGATTTCATATGTGTCCGGCCTGCGTGACGATGTATGAAATTGTATAAATTTGGAAAGAGCAACCTGTAAGGCCTTAAGGCCGTGAGCGTGTGTCTGTGTTGTATACATTCCTGGTTTATATATAAATGTGGGGATTATATATTTAGTGGACATTCGTTGTGATGAGTTCTTATAACTGAAAATGCTGCGATAGAATGCTCTGAGTTAGGACACGAGTCGAATGATATTTTGATATCCCCACGTGAATCCGCCGTTTTACTGTGAAATATGGCATGGGGACAGACAGGACCCACCATTATATTCCATGTGACGAATGGGGGGGTTACATAAGATGGGGGAGAAAGTCCTCGGAAGATGCTCAGCCAATTGGGCCCCTGGTTTGGTTGCGGAGCTGGAACCTGCTAGGCCCTGAAAGCCTCCTGTATGGCTGTCAAAGTCTGCCCCATCTCTAACTGTAGAAATGGAGTGTGGACCGGGGGAGGTGGTGCAATATTCAGAGTTTGCTGGGCTCCGCCCTGTGGTATAGGCTGTGCCATAGGATGCATAACAAAGATCATTTGTATGTAATAGACCCAAACCTAATTTAAAGTGGACAATTTACATGTGATCCCCCATATGGGCACACCACTACTTCCAATGCTTAGTTTGTCCCCAAACTAAACTCGTACAGGGGTGACCCACGGATTGTGTACTGCTACCATTTTGATTGAGGTCTGCTCTGATATCACTTGTAAGATCGCCGTTTTTTTAAAAAAGGCCACGGGGTCTTCGACAGAGAAACGCCTCTTTGCGGTGACACCTCCACGCCCGGGAAAGTCATCACTACAAAACGCCGATCCTGCCAGGCATATCGATCACAAAAAAGTAGCAAGAGAGTAAATGAAACAAAAACTCTAACATAAGTACACAGAGATCACATATATATAAATAATCTCAATGAAGGGAGAGTCCATAGTAATAATAAAGGTATTGAAAATATGGCTCACGCCCGATACATCAATTTCCTCACTATATATCTCTCATCGCGGAAGCAAAACTAAAATAACTACTAGCAATCGAGACTCACAGTCCCAAATGTCTGAACTCCGGTACTAGACTGTCCCATCTCCAAGCGTGCCGACCTCCGGGGCTGCTCCTCCATGCTAGGCTCCACGGTCCCCTAAAATGATGTGGTTCGAAAACCGTTAGTCTAAGATACTAAGTTCTATCATCCCCTAACCCTCCCCCATGGATCCTAGGCACCGTGAAGAGAGGAGGAAAGGGAAGCTTTGAAGGTGGAGAATAAACAAAACAGGTGACAGTGGAACCCTTCTAGTATGAGTATATAAGCAGAACAAGTACATGTAAGTAGTAGTAAATGAAAGGTAAACTAAGAAACAAGTAAACTTAACTTATATGAATGCCAATACAAACTTATAAGTTAAGAGATCTTTTGCAAGCCTCCCATCCTATAAAAAGTGCCATACCGGTTTATAAGTTGAGGTATCGGTTTTCAAGCAAGCAGTATAACTATCCAAAGAGTAACAACCTTAACTTATAAGCATGCTCACACAAGGTTATAAACCAAGGGGTCGTTTCGCAGGACCTATTGTATAAAGCGTCTCATACCACTTTATACAATAGATGTCAGGGGTTATATGGAATGATGATGCTATGACCTGCAAGTATGTCATGATGCGAACATGGAGTGCAACACACCCACCTGACTCTTTGTACACAAACCATAGTTCCCCTTTCTGGAGTCTAACCTGCCAGGATACCTCCGTAGTGGCAAACAGAAGCGGTGGGTTGGGCCTCGCCCACCTCTAAACAAGTAATTGCACTACTAGTCAGACCTAACGTATGCCTCGACACTGGTGCACTAAGCGGAGCTCCTGTGTACTCTTTGTCGGCAAGTCCACCGGACTTATCTTGGCGAATTGCAAAACCACATTTGTTGAGCCAACGTTGTAACGCACCGATAATCAAAAGAGAGATGGGCAGCATTTAGAGTCAAGTTTGGAACTTGGTACGGGTCACACGGCTTGGGACACGGGCGTGTCCTAGGGCCATGTCGTGCTCGGGTTCGATGATGGCCATGTGGTCGACGAATTGCAGTCGACGATCGTCGAGCAGTGAATACGGCCAGAGACATGGGCGTGTCCCAGGACGTGTCCTCCTCGGGTAGTTGGCAGAGTGGTGTCGGGGGAGAAACACGGCATGGAGCCCACGCTTGTTCGGGGTAAATACAGGCGTGTCAAATGGGACACGGGCGTGTACAATACCCTTGTTCTCCTCGAGTTAGTGTTGATCCTGTGTCGATGGAGGAATACGCCCGGCAATACGGTCGTGTACTGGATGACACGGGCGTGTTAAGTTTTACACGGGCGTGTCGGGTGCCCGTATCCTTTTCTGGGTGCGACGGTTTCGACGACGATTGAGGCACATGTCCTTGGACACAGGCGTATCACAAGCCTTGTTCGGCCCAGGTTTTGGATTTTAAGTGCGAATCGTGGCCATCCGTTTCCTTATTTTGTGATCCAACGGTTCAGGGCTGTTCTTGCTGGGTTATACCCAGGAATAGGGTTTGGATGCCTCCATTTCATTCAAGAAATCTCTTTCTAAATTTCTAGAGAGAGTGGAGAGCAAGGAAGAAGAAGGAAGATAGATCCGGCCGCCGACGAAGCTTCGGAGCCCCAAATTGCGAGCAGAGTTCGGATCTATAAAGGCGAGGACATTGCGGTGCTTTTCATCCGCATAGATTTCCATGGCGCTAAAGATGAATACTAGAGTAACGATTCTCATCTTGGACATGTGAAGTCCTCTTTTCCTTTGCATAGGAAGCCCGCTCTCGCGAGTTTGCTGTGAGTGTGAGGCTTTCCTTCAGGTAGACATGAATAGTCCCCGTTATTTTGCATGTAGAGTCTGTAATCGAGAAACGGACATAGGCATGATGTGTGAAGCCTACCCAGACAAGTTGGTCTGGATCGGTGATGTTACATTGCATGAATAGCCGTAGAAGACTCCGTGCAAATGTTTGTTTTTCGGGTTTTCTAGGTGGTAGATTGCAACAGAGAGCCTTGGGGACTAACTCCAAGTTGCACCCGGAAAACTGGGCAGATGCGTGATTCTGCCAACTAGATGGTATGGGAACCAACTTGAACATAACTGGGTTATGAAAAGTGTGAAATCAGTTGGGACTTTGGAAAGCTTGACCCGCGCATATGGCTTAAATTGACGTTGCGGTGTGAGCAACGGGTTAGGCGGAACCGTACCCGCTCTATGTCGTTCGGTAGGAGCCGTTGGCATAGATGAAGGGTCTTAGGCAGTCTATGGCTTAAATTGACGTGACCTATGCCAGAAAGACAAAAATGCTCACAAGAAATTACCATCCAAGAGGCGGTGGTGAGACCGCGGACTTTTATCGGGTTCACCGAGAATGTGCCCTGAGTGCACGGGGTTTGTGGCCTTGAGTGCCTACGCCTGTGATGAAGTATTTATTCGCTATTATTTGGCAATGCTAATAAAATGCAGGGAAGGAGCATCGCCGCCCCGAGTTTAGGGGCGGGATCGTTATAATTTTGTTAACATAGCTGACCGTTGCTTTTGTTTGCCACCGCTCTGTGGATTGTTGCTTGCAGGTGCTGTGGAGCCAAGTGGAAAATAGCGCGCAAAAGTCCTAGTTGCTGAGCCGACCCTCTAAGGCCTAAATTTTGCTTGTTTTATTTATACTCATGTATGACCGGCCTGTGTGCCGAGGTCTGGAAGACACTTTCATTTGAGTAAACTATTGTAAGGCCATAAGTCCATGTAGTAATGTATTTGTACGTACATTCCTGTTAGATTTTTATAGTGGACATTCATGTTGTTGGCTGGGTTCTTTATTTGCAACTTTTAAAATGCTTCCGCTAGAGTGTACTCTGTGTAAGACGTTGGTTATTGGCAGGATGGTTTCCATTGCATAACCTTCCGGTCTGTGTGTGGTATATTGCGTCGGGCCCCGGCCGGACCTACTATTATATGCTATGCGATGGATAGGGGGTGTTATAATTTGGTATCAGACTACTGGTTTCATACAACTTAAATGAATTCGTGGATGAATTCTTTTAAGAGGTGGTGAGCACATGTGTGTGCGTCATTGTTATAACATAAAAGAACCCATGACTGTCCACTTAGAAATAAAATACACATGTTTGAGAAACCTGCGTGTTTCTATAATTGCTGTTTGCAATTTTGTTTGGTCACGTAATGGTGTTTTGTACAACTATAGTTGACCAGAAGTGGTGCAGGTCCGTCAGAATGCCCGGTTTCTGAGGCTAGTAGCACACCAAATGATGTGCCTGCAACACCTCCCTCGGCAGGAACCATACGATTGGTGGCCGAAGCGGTGTTTGCTATGATCAACGTGCAGCGTATAAGGAAAATGCAGTAGCCCGATCCTGTAATGGAGGAGGTACCGCTTCAAGCGGCTGCAACGAGAAGGGTGGAGCAAGTGGTGGTGGAGCCTTTGGTGCCTAGGAGAGCAACTGAAAGGCAGCTCAAACATGTTATGGGTTTCAATCCTCCGGTGTTCTCGTGGACGGGTACCCCATCCCAAGCTGAAGATTGGCTCTCCCGAGTAAGGGAGTCTTGACAGCGACGGAAACGGAGGACTAGAAGATGACCATTATGGCTACATTCCTGTTGGACAGATGCTAGGTTGTGGTGGGAAGGTTTGGAGCTACATAAATTGAGGGGAAGGAAACTCACGGACGTCTCGATTGAAGATTTTTTGTGACTGTTCTTGGCAAGGTACCTTCCCTCAGCTCAGAGGATAGCATTAGGGAATGAGTTCCAGAAATTGTCACAAGGAGAGAGTAGCGTGGATGAGTATCTCCACGAATTTACTCGGTTAGGTCAGTACACTAGCTCTACGTTCGCGGATGAGGAGCGTAAGACAAACCGATTCTATGAAGGTCTGAGGGTTGACTTAAGGCTACTGCTCTCGGGGCCTATAACGCAGGGCTTCTTGACCCTTGTCAATATGGTTCGGTCATTGGAAAAGGATTTGAAGAATGTGGAAGAGACGAAAAACACTGGTGATAAGATGACAGAGTTCAAGGTGCCGACTACCTCGAAGTCTGGTTATCGTAGGTTCCATAAGAAGGCTAGGACTTCGGGTTCAGCCCCTTCTTCGAGTGCTTCTGGGGCGACTACGCGTAGAACCCCGGGCGCATGCTTTACTTGTGGAAAGTCGAGACACTTTGCCCGAGATTGTTGGGGCGGACGTCCCAAATCTGGGAGGAAGCCGGGAGCAACATATGAGGAAAAGGGCAAGGCGGTGGAGTCAACCACATCCCATTATGCTCAACCTAGAGTTTATAATCATGGCCAGCAGGAGGCCATCAAGCAAGCGGATGTGGTGACAGGTACAGTTTAAATTTATAGCAAGTTAATTTTAAAATACTTGTTATGTGTGTGTTACCTTACCACTGCTTGTATAGGCTTTGTTTTGATTTGTGACAATCCGGCGAGAGCACTCTTTGATACGGGAGATTCACACTCCTTTTTGTCCAATGGATTCATATCGCACATCGGAGTACCTTATTCGATGACAAAGGACAAACTGGGTGTGTTGTTGCCGAATGGATCTTCGATGCACACAGATAGAGTCTGTAGCATAAAGATTCGTATTGGGAATCAGGAGTTCGATTTGCAAGCGTCGTTACTGCCGCTGTTGAGTTCGACGTGATTTTCGGTATGCACTGGCTCTCGTAGCAGCAAGCTAATATTGATTGCAGTCGCAAGGAGGTGAAGTTGGGAACAGGTCGTGAGGCGACTTTTATGGGCTTGAAAGGGTCGAGCAAGACTTTGATGTCTGGTCTTCAGGTGGTGAAGGCAGTTCATGCTGGTGTAGAGTTGTTCTTCACGCTAGTGGAGGTTGCAAATTCTAAGCCTACGTTGGACAGTATTTCAGTGGTATCTGAGTACCCTGATGTGTTCCCTGGCGATCTTCCTGAAGCCCCACCTCAACGGGTGATTGATTTGACCATCAAGCTAGTGTTAGGTGCAAAGCCTGTGTCACGCACCCCGTATCGGCTAGCGCCTAAGGAGATGGCAGAGCTGAAGGTTCAACTTCAAGAGTTATTGGAGAAGGGTTACGTGCGTCCAAGTTCGTCGCCTTGGAGCACACCGGTCCTTTTTGTTAAGAAGAAGGACAGAAGCTTGAGACTTTGTATTGATTATCGAGAGCGGAACAAGTTGACGGAGAAGAACAAGTACCAGATCCCAAGGATTGATGATCTGTTCGATCAATTAGTCGGGTCAACGTTGTACTCAAAATTGGATCTTATGTTCAGGTATTATCAGATGAGGATAAGGGAGAGTGATATCCCCAAGACAGCTTTTAGTATGAGATATGGGCATTATGAGTTTACGGTCATGTCGTTTGGGCTGACTAATGTATCGTTAGTGTTCATGGATCTGATGAAAAACACTTTCAGGGAGTAACTAAACCACTTCGTCATCGTCTTCATCGACGATATATTAGTGTACTCATAGAGTGTCGAGGATCACTTTATGCATCTGCATTTGGTGTTGGAGACGCTGAGGAGGAATCAACTGTACGCCAAGTTCTCCAAATGCGAGTTTTGGTTCTCCTCAGTAGTATTCCTTGGTCACATAGTCAGTGGAGAGGGAATTGCGGTGGATCCGGTAAAGATTGTTGCTATACAAGAGTGACCTATGTTGTCTACGGTAGCGGAAGTCCGGAGTTTTCTGGGGATTGCCGGCTATTACAGGCGCTTCGTGGAGAACTTCTTGCGGATAGCTTTACCCCTCACGACTTTGACGACAAAAGAGCAGAAGTTTGTTTTAACGCTGGAGTGCGCACGAGCTTTTGAGGAATGAAACGTCAGTTGACCACGGCGCCTGTGCTGAGTTCGCCGATTGTGACCGAAGGCTTTGAGATCTATAGCAATGCTTTCGGGCAGTGGCCTGGGTTGTATCTTACTGCAGCATGGAAGTGTGATAGCATATGGCTCGCGATAGCTGAAAGTGCATGAGAGGAACTATATGGTCTATGACTTGGAGTTAGCGGCCATGATTTTTGTCTTGAAGTTGTGGAGGCACTACCTCTATGGGGTGAAGGTCGATATCTATACCGACCACAAGAGCCTGGAATACTTGTTGGATCAAAAGGATCTGAACATGCGACAGCGGAGATGGATGGAGTTCCTGGGGGACTACACATTCAAGATTCATTATGTGCCGGGGAAAGGTAATGCAGTTGCGGATGCATTGAATCGCAGGGCCCTAGATCAAGCCAATTGGCTCTCGGTTCATGATGAGCGTTTGGTTCGAGAGTTGGAGGCGTTGGAGATCTCATGCGTAGACAAGCAATCTAGTGCCGAGGCACTATTGAAGTGACAGAAGTCCAGTGTGACCTAGCTGATCGGATTCGACAGGCTCTGGATTTGGATGGCCACATGAAGCAAATCATGGTTGAGGCTTTGGATGGGTCAAATTCCTAATTTGATGTTGAGGATAGATTGTTATGGAAAGACGGTCGTCTGTGCGTCCCAAGCGTGGGCAACCTGCGGGCGGAATTGATGTACGAGGATCATCATACCAAGTACTCAATCCACCCAGTGAGCACGAAGATGTACCGTGACATGAAGAAATTGTTCTACTGGCCATGACATAAGAAGGATGTGGCACTCTATGTGGTGAAGTGTCAAACATGCGCCATAGTGAAGGTGGAGTGCCAGAAGCCTGGAGGATTCTTGAAGTCCTTGCCTATTCCGGAGTGGAAGTTCGACGATATTACTATGGACTTTGTGTATGGTTTGCCAAGGTCGCAGAAGGGAAACGACGCCATCTGGTTTGGTCATGGATCGTCTCACAAAAGTGTCGCACATCATTCCATATAGGAAGGATGATTCTGTGGAGAAATTGGCAAAATTATATGTGTATAATATTATATGGCTTCACGGTGTGCCCCGCAGCATCGTGAGTGACCGAGAAGGGCGGTTCATGTCCAATGATTGGAGGTTGGTGCAGCAGATACTGGGAATGAAGCTGAGTTTTAGCACAACCTTTCATCCGCGGACGAATGGTCAGTTCGAGAGGGTCAACAGGACGATGGAAGACATGCTTTGCATGTGCGTTCTGGATTTCAGGAAGCAGTGAGAGGATCACCTATACTTGGTGGAATTAACGGACAACAATAGCTAGCAGGCGAGCATTCAAATGGCCCCTTCGAGGCCCTTTATGGTAGAAGATGTCGCACGTCGTTGTCTTGGTTGGAAACGGGTGAGTCATAGTTGTACAAGCGGCAAGAGGTGGAAGATGCATCATCATTGGTACGAACGACTCGAGAAAGGTTGCTAGTCGCTCAGGACCGGCAAGCTAAGTACTTTAACGCCAAGCATAGGAACATAGAGTTCGCTGTCGGCGACTGGGTGTACTTGAAGAGTAAGCTGTTCAAGGGTGTCTCGGGGGTACATCGCTTGAAGAAGCTAAGCCCGAGGGACCTTGGACCGTTTGAGGTTCTAGAGTGGATTGGCGATGCAGCTTATCGATTGAGGCTATCAGTGTAGCTAAGTGGGCTACACGATATATTCCACATATCGGTGATGCGGAAGGCGGTGCAAGAGCCTTCACAAGTGATTGCGGTCGATCAATTGTCGGTCGATAATTGGTTAATGATGAAGGTCAAGCCCATCTGCATTGAGGACTCGGACGTCAAGCGATTGCCTAATAAGGAAATCAAGATGGTTAAGGTCCATTAAGACAATTGCGGTCCGTAGGAGCTCTCATGGGAGCGAGAGCAGACGATGCTTGAGGAGTACCCGGAGTTATTCCACTCAGGTACTGTTTAAGTTTTGTTTTTATCTTTCCTTTATCTAATTTCGGGACATTATTCTTTTAAGAGGGAGAGAGTTGTAATGCCCCGAAACTCAAAAGAGAGACGACCAGCATTTTGAGCCAAGTTTGGAACATGGTAGGGGTCACACGGCCTGGGATATGGGCGTGCCCGTGTCCCAGGGCCGTGTCGTGCTAGGGTTCGACGATGGCCGTGTGGTCGACGAATTGCAGTCGACAATCGTCGAGCAACGAACACGGCCTGAGACACGGACGTGTCACAGGCCATGTCCAACTCGGGTAGTTGGCCGAGTGTTGTCTGGTGATGAATTGTAAATATACCTATTTTTGTGTACATTTATTTAGTTGTTTTCATTTATTTTTGTCGTTTTTACTTATTTTTATTCAATAAAATGCTCCTATTTTTGTAAATATTATACTAACTTTGTTTATTTTATTTTTCAGAAAAAATCAAAAATCTGCCAAAATTTGACATGTCACGCCCGTGACAAATGGGTCACGCCCGTGACCAGGGCGTGACACGTCAAAAGCCGTGAAATCAGCAATTTTCTGAAGTTCAAAGCCTGTCACGCCCGTGTCACCCGAGTCACGCCCGTGACCCAAGCCCGTGACACTCCACTCGACGATTTCATCTCGACATTCGTCGAGTGTCGACACCCGCCTGTCACGCCCAGAGTCACGCCCGTGACCTGGGGCGTGACCTTTCCAGCTAGCCCGACAAGACCCGCGGGGCGACTTTTTGGCGCACCGCGCCCAGATCCACCTGCCTGTCACGCCCCTGTCACGCCCGTGACCAAGGGCGTGACCTCTGCGAGACCGACACGTGTCCAGGCCGAAGTCAACTTTCCCGTCAAATCGCCGGCCGCCTTCCAAATAGTACTGTCACGCCCCCTGTCACGCCCGTGACCAAGGGCGTGACCCATGAAAATTTTTTCTATAAATTCAGAGGTTCTGCTCTGAATTCTGTTCCCTTTTGGATCCATTTTGCTTAGGGGTTGTGCTGCCGAAATGCTTCCAAATGCTATGTAAGAGATATTTTCTCCCCTCTCCTTAGCTTTTTGTTTTCGTTCCTTTGTAACCGTATTTTTACTTAATAAAATGTGTTATTTTCGTCTCTTTGTATGGTGTTGGAATGAGTCTAAGCAAAACTCTCCTAAGCAATCTTATGTTTTCTTTTGTTTTAACTTAGTTTTTTTTGTTCTTCTTTACATGTGTGTGTGTGTGTATGAGTTTAAATTAGTTTTATTGTTTTCATTATCTTCATAGTTTAGCTTTTCCGTTCTTGTTCATCCTTATGAAAATATAAAAATGATTAAAAGGTGGTTTTGATTTTTCTTACTTAGTCATTTTTTTCGTTATTTTTGTAAAACTTTTCATGCTTTTAACTTTTCTTCCACTTTTTAGGCATTTTTATAGAATTATAAGAATGGATAAGTTGTTATTTTGCTTTTTCGAACACTTGCATTTTCAATTTTATTGTCAAAACTTTTGTCCGTTTAATTTTTTCGTTCTCTTTTTATGCATTTCTACCGCATTCTAGCGGTAGAAATGTATTCGTTTTAATTTTTCGAGCACTTGCATTTTTGCGTTTATTTGCAAAACTTTCTTCCCGTTTAATTTTTATTTTTCCTTTTTATGCATTTCTACCGCATTCTAGCGGTAGAAATGCAGTTGTTTTAATTTTTCGTTAACTTAGTTTTTTGCAATTTCTTGTGTGTGCGCATTTATTTCCGCCTACTCGTTAAGAGTTAAATGGCGCTTTGCTTTATTTTAATTCTGTCGAGTGTGTGCGTGTGTTTTACTTTCCTGTAGAGTGCGTGAGTTTTCATTTATGTCGAGAGAGAGTGTGCGTGCGTTGCATTTATTTTGTCCTACTCGGTTGAGTAGGACCAATATTTATTTTCTCCTACTCATTTGAGTAGGACTTGCGTGTGTGCGTTTTACTGCTTTCATTTCTCCCGCCCACGCAGTTGCGCCGGGACTCGCACTTTACAGCTTTCTTCAGTCCTACTCGTTTGGGTAGGACTTGCAATTTTCAGCTTTCCTTTACTGCTTTTCTTTACTGCTTTCATTTTCAGCTTTCTTTCCTGCTTTATTTATTGCTTTCCTCGCAAGCCGTCCCCATTCCGATGAGTGGCTAATCGTTCTTAGCCCTCGCCATCGAAGAGCATTGGGACAGATAAAATAGCTTAAAATAATTAAAGGTCTAATTTTTCTAATTAATTAAAAGTACTTAAGGTTTGCCCGGGGTTAACGACGCGTAGGACCACATATCGATGTGTGGGCCCTATTTCCGTAGTCCATATGCTAGCCAGCCGAGAGGCCGTGCATATGGACCGATCACCCCTTGGCAAAGAGAGTTCCGCACTAACCCTCGAGAGAGGAGGCGCGCCAACTCTACCGGATTGGGTTCCCCACCCAATAGCGGGTTTCTTAGCGTAATGCGGGCGTTAAGAGGAATCCTTCGTCGGACGAGAGCCCGGTCGAATAGTCTTAGCGTTCAGGTGAGCGATAGCCCTATAGCTAGGTGAGCTCATTTTAGTGGAACCTCCACGGCCAAGTCTCCGCCTTAATTAATTAGAAATTTAGGAGCTCTTTTTATTTAAAGTCTATTTTAGTTCAATTGTTTTCTCGGTGCCATCGAGCTAAGCTCTTCATCGGCACCACCTTCAAGCTTTCTTTTTCATGCTTTCATTTTCTTTCTGCCTTTTTCTTTCCGCCATTTTCTGTATTTTTTTTTATATATAAAATATCCCGACAAGATAATTATCGGTAAAATAATAGTCCCCTCCAGGGAAGAGTAGAAATAATCGAACCGGCCCCGAGAACAATACGACCTCGATATTCCACCCGGAATATCCTGTACTACTCACGATAGGTGCACTTGCCTCCTTTCGTTAAAACTCGATTTCTAAACCTTTTTTATATCCAAAATAAATAAATAAATACGCGCGACCAGTTTTCCTAAATAAAATCACTTCGCCTTTTTCTCAAATAAAACCGCCGGGTCACCGCGTGACCGCAAATAATTTTGGAGTTTTAACAACCATCAAGTTTTTGGCGCCGTTGCCGGGGAAATTTTAGGTTCGTTATTTTAAACCCTGGAAATCTATTAATTTTACCTATATATTTATATATATATATAAATATGGCCAATATAATAATAATAATAATAAAACTAATATATATATATATTTACAAATTTATAAAACCAAAAAAAAAATTGAAAAACTCAAAACAAAAAATTTTTAAAAAAACCTTAAAAAATTAAAAATTTGAAAAAACTATAAAACTAAAAAAAAAAAACTAAATAAAAAACAACTAAAACCCAAAAAAAATGAAAAAAACAAAAAAACTTAACAAAAAATTTTTTTATTTTTCATTCTTTTAATAAAAAGACAAAAAAAAAACAAACAAAACTAAAAAAAAAACATTCTAAAAAAAATGATGAAAAAAAAACAACTAAAAAATAAAAAAACGTCCTTAAAAACACAAAAAATACAAGTGTATATATTTTGTCTTTATTTTTTTTAACTTGTTTTATTTTGTTTTGTTTCGCTTCGGCGCGCTTCCATTCTTGTGCACGTTAGGGGTGCGCATTTCCATCACACTCACGTAGCTAAGGCCTTAGCTACCTTCGACTCCCCCACGCACATCCCCCCTACCGCCCGCAATCTTTCGGCCGAGTTTATCTTTTTTTGTTTTTTTCTGTTATTTTTTTAATAATGCAGGGTTTCAACTTGGGCCTCCCGCGCTCGTCTAAGGGAAGCTCCTTCCCTCCCTTTTTTTCTTTTTGTACTTATTTTATTTTGTATATTATCTGTTCCGCATACTTAGATTGCAACATTGGGGACAATGTTGGGTTTAAGTATGGGGGTGTTTTCCTATACTGCATTTTTTTTATTTTATTTTGTACTCATCAAAAATACAAAAAAAAATTTGCAAAACATAAAACCTAAAAAATTTTTCCCTTGTTTTTATTTTCATAAAACTTAAAAAAAAAAAAAAAAAAAAAAAAAAAAAAAAAACTCTCTTCCCCCCTCTTCTTCTCTTTTTTGTAAAAACTTGCGTCTTGCCTGCCCGCGACGGTCGACTCATCGAACCAACCATTCAAATAAGAGTCTGTTCGCGGGGCCGCAATCGAGTTTTTACTTTGCTTTTTTGTAAAAAATCTCTCTTTCCCCCTATCTTCTTTGTAAATAACTCTTCTTTCTCTCCTCATTCTTGTAAATAATTTATCCTCAAAAACTAAAAATCAAAAAAATTAGAAAAACCAAAAACCCTAAAAAGATAAAAAAAAAATCTAAAAAAACTCCTAAAAAGATAATAATTAAAACACAAAAAAAAAAATGATAAAAACTCTAAAAATTCCAAAAAAAAATGTTTTGTTAAAATTATGTAACAAAATAATTCGAATACACCATATCTTAACTCTTTTTGCTTTCCACAAATCTAGTTTCGAGTTAATTTGTATGCGAATTTTAGTTATTCTTTGCTTACTATTCGTTTATTAATTAAAGTTCGATAGATTTAAGTGTCTGGGGTTAAGTCTTAAAGAATTTTTTTATGTCTTTTCCTTATAATAGGGAACTTGTTTTTCACCACCACTTCTAATTTTAGAAATAGAAGCTCGTTTTTTATGTTAGAAAATAACATCCATGGATTTCAATTATTTCTACTTCATGCTTTTAGAAACATTGGAACGTTCATTTTAAAAAGGTTGCTCTCAAAACTTTTTGATTAAAAGCTAGTTTTATTTTTGAAAAATTAAATCCACTTCCATTTTTTTTCATGTCTTACTCGACATGTTTTTCCCCTATCCCTTAAAAGATCCTATGTCAATGGGAATAAGATTTCGTTCCGTAAACATAGGCACCCAATATTTAAAAAGATTATATATGGAGTAAGAGGATAAAATTCATTACTCCTACAAATATACATTGGGTTGATTTTATCCTTATGAAGAAAGAAAAAAAATTATTATATGTTAGGAAAATAAGATTTCATTTTCCTAACTATCCAAAAAGAAAAAAATTGGAGGTTCGAGAAAAAAATTACCTCACCTCAATATTCAAGCCTTCTTCATAATCCACCAAACCACTTAGCCTATTTCAATGATTCTAGACTTAATTTAAAATTTTTTTTGAGAGCATAATTTTTAAATTGCATTATTTCCTTTAACTTCTTTTAAGCTAAAGTTTTTTGTATAAATCCAATCCATCTTTGTTAAACTAACAAAAATAAATTTTTGCTTTCTATTTTATTTTTTCTAGAAGTCTTTTTGAAACTCTTCCTCTATTCATAACATTTCATAAATTAGGATTTAATTCTTTAACCCCGGATGTTTACTTTGATCTTCCTTTTAATTAATTCAAGCGGTAGCTAAACTTAGGATTTCTTTTATTCCTTATAAGTTCATCTCCAACTTTTGCTCTGGAATAGCAAAAGCTTAAGTATGGGGGTATTTGATGAATTATAAATATACCTATTTTTGTGTACATTTATTTAGTTGTTTTCATTTATTTTTGTCGTTTTTACTTATTTTTATTCAATAAAATGCTCCTATTTTTGTAAATATTATACTAACTTTGTTTATTTTATTTTTCAGAAAAAATCAAAAATCTGCCAAAATTTGACATGTCACGCCCGTGACAAATGGGTCACGCCCGTGACCAGGGCGTGACACGTCAAAAGCCGTGAAATCAGCAATTTTCTGAAGTTCAAAGCCTGTCACGCCCGTGTCACCCGAGTCACGCCCGTGACCCAAGCCCGTGACACTCCACTCGACGATTTCATCTCGACATTCGTCGAGTGTCGACACCCGCCTGTCACGCCCAGAGTCACGCCCGTGACCTGGGGCGTGACCTTTCCAGCTAGCCCGACAAGACCCGCGCGGCGACTTTTTGGCGCACCGCGCCCAGATCCACCTGCCTGTCACGCCCCCTGTCACGCCCGTGACCAAGGGCGTGACCTCTGCGAGACCGACACGTGTCCAGGCCGAAGTCAACTTTCCCGTCAAATCGCCGGCCGCCTTCCAAATAGTACTGTCACGCCCCCTGTCACGCCCGTGACCAAGGGCGTGACCCATGAAAATTTTTTCTATAAATTCAGAGGTTCTGCTCTGAATTCCTGTTCCCTTTTGGATCCATTTTGCTTAGGGGTTGTGCTGCCGAAATGCTTCCAAATGCTATGTAAGAGATATTTTCTCCCCCTCTCCTTAGCTTTTTGTTTTCGTTCCTTTGTAACCGTATTTTTTACTTAATAAAATGTGTTATTTTCGTCTCTTTGTATGGTGTTGGAATGAGTCTAAGCAAAACTCTCCTAAGCAATCTTATGTTTTCTTTTGTTTTAACTTAGTTTTTTTTGTTCTTCTTTACATGTGTGTGTGTGTGTATGAGTTTAAATTAGTTTTATTGTTTTCATTATCTTCATAGTTTAGCTTTTCCGTTCTTGTTCATCCTTATGAAAATATAAAAATGATTAAAAGGTGGTTTTGATTTTTCTTACTTAGTCATTTTTTTTCGTTATTTTTGTAAAACTTTTCATGCTTTTAACTTTTCTTCCACTTTTTAGGCATTTTTATAGAATTATAAGAATGGATAAGTTGTTATTTTGCTTTTTCGAACACTTGCATTTTCAATTTTATTGTCAAAACTTTTGTCCGTTTAATTTTTTCGTTCTCTTTTTATGCATTTCTACCGCATTCTAGCGGTAGAAATGTATTCGTTTTAATTTTCGAGCACTTGTATTTTTGCGTTTATTTGCAAAACTTTCTTCCCGTTTAATTTTTATTTTTCCTTTTTATGCATTTCTACCGCATTCTAGCGGTAGAAATGCAGTTGTTTTAATTTTTTCGTTAACTTAGTTTTTTGCAATTTCTTGTGTGTGCGCATTTATTTCCGCCTACTCGTTAAGAGTTTAAATGGCGCTTTGCTTTATTTTAATTCTGTCGAGTGTGTGCGTGTGTTTTTACTTTCCTGTAGAGTGCGTGAGTTTTCATTTATGTCGAGAGAGAGTGTGCGTGCGTTGCATTTATTTTGTCCTACTCGGTTGAGTAGGACCAGTATTTATTTTCTCCTACTCATTTGAGTAGGACTTGCGTGTGTGCGTTTTACTGCTTTCATTTCTCCCGCCCACGCAGTTGCGCCGGGAATCGCACTTTACAGCTTTCTTCAGTCCTACTCGTTTGGGTAGGACTTGCAATTTTCAGCTTTCCTTTACTGCTTTTCTTTACTGCTTTCATTTTCAGCTTTCTTTCCTGCTTTATTTATTGCTTTCCTCGCAAGCCGTCCCCATTCCGATGAGTGGCTAATCGTTCTTAGCCCTCGCCATCGAAGAGCATTGGGACAGATAAAATAGCTTAAAATAATTAAAGGTCTAATTTTTCTAATTAATTAAAAGTACTTAAGGTTTGCCCGGGGTTAACGACGCGTAGGACCACATATCGATGTGTGGGCCCTATTTCCGTAGTCCATATGCTAGCCAGCCGAGAGGCCGTGCATATGGACCGATCACCCCTTGGCAAAGAGAGTTCCGCACTAACCCTCGAGAGAGGAGGCGCGCCAACTCTACCGGATTGGGTTCCCCACCCAATAGCGGGGTTCTTAGCGTAATGCGGGCGTTAAGAGGAATCCTTCGTCGGACGAGAGCCCGGTCGAATAGTCTTAGCGTTCAGGTGAGCGATAGCCCTATAGCTAGGTGAGCTCATTTTAGTGGAACCTCCACGGCCAAGTCTCCGCCTTAATTAATTAGAAATTTAGGAGCTCTTTTTATTTAAAGTCTATTTTAGTTCAATTGTTTTCTCGGTGCCATCGAGCTAAGCTCTTCATCGGCACCACCTTCAAGCTTTCTTTTTCATGCTTTCATTTTCTTTCTGCCTTTTTCTTTCCGCCATTTTCTGTATTTTTTTTTTATATATAAAATATCCCGACAAGATAATTATCGGTAAAATAATAGTCCCCTCCAGGGAAGAGTAGAAATAATCGAACCGGCCCCGAGAACAATACGACCTCGATATTCCACCCGGAATATCCTGTACTACTCACGATAGGTGCACTTGCCTCCTTTCGTTAAAACTCGATTTCTAAACCTTTTTTATATCCAAAATAAATAAATAAATACGCGCGACCAGTTTTCCTAAATAAAATCACTTCGCCTTTTTCTCAAATAAAACCGCCGGGTCGCCGCGTGACCGCAAATAATTTTGGAGTTTTAACAACCATCATCTGGGGAGAAACATGACATGGAGCCCTGGCTTGTTCGGGTTTGACATGGGCGTGTCAAATGGCACATGGGCATGCCTAATACCCGTGTTCTCCTCAGGTTGGTGTTCGTCCTGTGTCGATGGAGGAACACGCCTGACAACACGGGCGTGTACTGGATGATACGGGCGTGTCGGGTGCCCGTGTCCTTTTTTGTGTGCAACAGTTTCAGCGTCGATTGAGGCACACGTCCTTGGACACAATCGTGTGACAAGCCGTGTTCGGCCCAGGTTTTGGATTTTAAGTGTGAATCATGGCCGTCCGTTTCCTTATTTTGGGATCCAATGGTTGAGGGCTGTTCTTGCTGGGTTATACCTAGGAATTTGGCTTGGATGCCTCCATTTCAATCAAGCAATCTCTTTCTAAAGTTTTAGAGAGAGGGGCGATCAAGGAAGAAGATGGAAGATAGATACGGTCGCCGGCGGAGATTTGGAGCCCCAAATTGCGAGCTAAGTTCGGATCTACAGAGGCGAGGACATTGCGATGCTTTTCATCCCATAGATTTCCATGGCACCAAAGAGGAATGATAGGGTAACGATTCTCATCTTGGACATGTGAAGTCCACTTTTCATTTGCATAGGAAGCCCACTCTCGCGAGTTTGTGGTGAGTGTGAGGCGTTCCTTCGGGTAGACATGAATAGAACCCATTTTTTTGCATGTAGAGTCCGTAATCGAGAAACGGATATAGGCATGATGTGTGAAGCCTACCCGGACAAGTTGGTCTGGATCGGCGATGTTACATTGAATGAATGGCCGAATAAGACTCTGTGCAGATGTTTGTTTTTTGGGTTTTCTATGCGGTAGATTGCAACAGGGAGCCTTGGGGACTAACTCCAAGGTGCACCCTGAAAACTGGGCAGATGCGTGATTCTGCTGACTTGATGGGCTGGCAGCCAACTTGTACATAACTGGGTTATGAAAAGTGTGAAATCGATTTGGAACTCGGGAAAGCTTAACCTGCGCATATGGCTTAAATTGACGTTGCGGTGTGAGCAACAAGTTAGGCAGAACTGTGCCTGCTTTATGTCGTTCGGTAGGAGCCGTTGGCATAGATGGAGGGTCTTAAGCGGTCTATGGCTTAAATTGACATGAACTATGTCAGAAAGACAAAAATGCTCACCAGAAATTGATGTCCAAGAGGTGGTGGTGAGACCGTGGACTTTGACCGGGTTCACCGAGAATGTGCCCTGAGTGCACAGGGTGTGTAGCTGTGAGTGCCTACGCCTGTGATGAAGTATTTATTCTCTATTGTTTGGCAATGCTAATAAAGTGCATGGAAGGAGCATCGCTGCCCCGAGTTTAGGGGTGGGATCATTATAATTTGGTCAGCATAGCTGACCTTTGCGTTCGTTTGCAACCGCTCGGTTGATTGTTGCTTGCAGGTGCTGTGGAGCCAAGTGGCAAATTGCGGGCAAAAGCCCTAGTTGCTGGGCCGGGCCTTGAAGGCCTAAATTTTGAGTGTTTTCTTTTATACTCATGTATGACCGGCCTGCGTGCCGAGGTTTGGAAGACACTTTAATTTGAATAAACTATTGTAAGGCCATAAGGCCATGTACTCGTGTATTTGTACGTACATTCCTGTTGGGATTTTATAGTGGACATTCACGCTATTGGCTAGGTTCTTTATTTGCAACTTTTAAATTGCTTCCGCTAGAATGTACTCTGTGTATGATGTTGGTTATTGGCAGTATGGTTTCCATTACGTAACCTTCCGGTCTGTTTGTGGTATATGGCGTCGGGCCCCGACCCAACCTACTGCTATATGCTATGCGACGGATAGGGGGTGTTACAAACGTTTTGGCATCGGTGCATCGACCCTCCAATACCGAACACCCGCCACCTTATACTTTATGCACATTCAACCTTATGTATCAGCTACCGAGCCAAAGCTCCCCGGACCATCCCATCTGCTGCAATCGGCAACCGAGCAAAAGCTTGCCGGACCAACCTTCCCATCATCAAAACCATCGAGACTACTGCCCGTGTGACCCAACCTAACATCCCGAGACATCGAGGTGACTGAAAGTGAATCCCTAGTTATGTTAGTTACTCTTGTAGTTTATTTTGCCAACAGTTTAGGTTAGCCCATGACTGCCCAAGGTATACCCCGTGAAAGGTTCTCGAGGGAACTAGGAACTACGATGGGCTGAAGCTGAAAGCTCCCTTTCGTAAGGCACTTACTATTATTGGTTAATACCAGATTCCTGATCGCTTTAATATTACTGTGGATCTAACCCTAGTGTGTCTTGACCTTCTCTCTCCCTCCACAGGAAAGACGATCTTTCGTCGATCCCGAGCACAACATAATCTTAGACAACACAACAAACTATTGATCCCAACTTCTATTGATATACTCCATTTCACTACACCCAAACCATCAACCCACTAACCCAAATCCATATGCTGAAATCAATTATATTAGATCTTTTGTAGAGTTACTACATGCAAACCACCTAATGTTATATGATGTACATGATATAAGGTACCCTAAATTCTCAGCCAAACACCCTCAGATAATTAATGGAGGTTTATCATGTCATTTATAGCCTAAATCCAGAAACTTGGAAATTTTCCTAATTTACCTGATATTTTATTTATTTTCCCTAAAAATCCAAATGCTCTAGTTTTGAATATGAAGTGCCCTTTATAGTCATGCACAATGCATCACAAAATTATGATAAATACTAGGCAGCAAATTGATAGTAAATTCAAGTTTACCAATTTTTTTCAAGGTTTAGGCCTCTGATCCAAAATTTGAAATATAAAGACATAGTTAATAATTAAAGAAACAAGTGCTGCAAATAGGATTCCAAAAATTATAAGAAAATTCAATCATGACCAATATGCCGTAAAAACACTACTAACCAAGTTTCAAAACTTTCTAGTGAATAATGAACTCTAATTTTAATTTAGAACAATACACCTCTTTCATAAATTAATGAAACAACTACTGAAAATATTCATCTAAAAATTATGATAAAATTTCCACATGAGCATAATGACCTAAGTACACTTTTTCATAAGATTCACAATTTTCTAACCTTCATTGAGCTTTGAATAGATTTTTGAACATAATTGCATAATTATAAGCTTGTGAAGTAAGTACTGAGAATATAAATCTAACAATTATAATAAAATTCAGGTATAAGTATAATGAACTAAAACACCCTCTGCACAATTTACATAGTTTTCCAATGAACTGTGAGATTATAATAAACATATGAATATCAAGGGCAAATCCATGTATTACAAAGGAGGTACTAAAATTGTTGTTCCAAAAATTCCAATAAAATTACAAGGGGCTCATATTTGCCTTTTGACTACACCGCGCAAGTTTCACACCTTTTCATAAAGTCTTGATGGCCTATTTTACATGTGTAAGGTTTGTGCCCTAAACTAGGGTTAGGGTTTTGGGGAGTTTATCAGCCTCTAAATCTCATGATATTTTTACCAGAGGACCTTGACAACCCTAAAGTCCTCTCCTCCAAGTTCCAAGTCATTTCAAGGTAACTTGACTACTTGACCTTGAAACCCCATGTTTGTACACATAGGACCTACCCTAGTGTCCTAGGGCTCTACCCTTTAACTTCAACCCAATAACAGTGGAGGGGCTATTTTGTGTTCTAATATAGCTGAGTGCCAAGATCCATCACCTATAGGTGAGGTTGGCCAACTCAAGAGCACTTAGGGCACTTAACCCTAATTTGACACAAAAGGGTAAACATTTGGATACACAATTAACCAATCAAATCAAATAAAACACGGGTGAATTTTTTACCAGAGCCATATAATATTCCTCAACATCACTCACCAAACTTTTGGGGGTTTTTAAGGTGTCTAAGATACCAAATTAATTTGTACATGATTTATTAATTTTTTCCAAAAACTATTGAACAAGTATCTCCAAAAATACCCATTTTTGGACAGGACTAGGTATAGGTTAGAATGACACCCTGTCCAAAGTTTAGGTCATTTGGACAAGAGATGAAGTGGGGGCATCCATTTTAGTCCCTGACTAACCCTAGGTATAGACCCCACCAAAATGAGTGCCCTGGTCAAACCAGACATCGAAATTGGTTTAAACTGATTTTAAATTAAAGTACCCCTTAGGGCTATAACTTTGATATTGAGCACTTTCTCTGATTAAGCATCTAGGTATTTTTAAAATTTAACTCAAAACACTACAAATTGTGTAACAAAATAATATAAAAGATATAGTTTGATTTTATTTAATCTCGTACGAATCTTGGCGCAATATCGGACGATGATGAGTCCAAGTTATACACATATTTTTGGACTCATCTGGGCTAGTTTTCTCGTTGATGTACTATACTTTAGAGCCAAATTTGTTTATATTTATTATTATGCTCATTCCATGATTAGTGCACTTTTGGCCCGCTTTTTTGTGTGATTTTCTTAGTTATTATTCTTGTGCCCTATTTGGTGTTTTGCTATGTTTGGAGACTTTAGTACGCTCGTCTCGGTAGTTTTTTTGCTGCAGGTACAAGGGTAGCGTGCATGATCCGGGATTGTTTTGGGAAGTTTTCTGCCTAAAGGCCACTGGTGCATTTTTAACACGCGCACAATCAGTGGAATGCTTAGTGCACGTCCACTGGTCGTGCGCGGCCTTCTCATCAAATTCCCAAACAGTCAGGGTACACTGCACACGATCATTGGACCTATAGTGTACGACCACTGGTTGTGAGCCACTTTAGTACGCCCGTCTTGGTAGTTCTGTTGTTTTTTATGCAGGTAAAAGGTTCGCGTGGATGATCCGGGATTATTTTGGGAATTTTTCTGCCTACGGGCCACTGGTCAAGCATTTTTAACACGCACACGATCAATGGACTCCTTAGCTCACGACCACTGGTCGTTGATGGCCCGCGAACATACTCTTTTTTAGGTGGTTGGTTCGATGAGTTGAATGTCGCGGCCTTGCTAAAAGCGAGCTTTTAACGAAAAGAGGCAAGTGCACCTATTGCATGTAGTACTCGATATTCTGGGGAATACCGAGGTCGTATTATTCTCAGGGTCGGGTTGATTATCTCTACTGCTCCAGGAGTAACTATTATTTTACCGAAAATTAGTTGGGGATTTTAATTAACTAGGGCAGATAAAATAAAAGTGCGAAAATGATTTAGAAAATTCGATGAAGGGTTAATGCTCGGCACCGAATCAGATTAAGACTAAAATATCTTTTAATAATTATTGAACTTAGTTTTCAAATTAATAAAAGGCAACTTGGCCATGGAGGTTACATAAATATGAGCGCACTTATCTCTTGGAATATTGCTCACCTGAACGCTAAGACTATTCGACCGAACGTTAGTTCGACGAAAGATTCCTCTTAACTCCCGCTTTACGCTAAGAACCCCGCTTTTGGGTGGGGAACCCAATCCGGAAGAATTACGCTTGTCCTCTCTCGAGGGTATGCACATAACTCTCTTTACCTAAGGGTGATCTGTCCATACGCATGGCCTCTCGGCTAGGCAGCGTATGGATAATGGAAGTGGAGCCCACACATCGATATGTGGTCCTACGCATCGTAAACCCGGGGTAAACCTTAAGTCCTAAAATTAAAGTGAATGTAAAAAAATTTAATTATTTCAAATCATTTTATATGTCCCAATGCTCTTCGATGCCAAGGGCTAATAACGATTAGCCACTCATCGGTATGGGGACGGCTTATGATTTTTGTAAGGCATGAGTTCGTAACTAAGCGCTGAAGGGTTATAAGAAGAATGCAAAAGTAACAACACAATGTTTAGAAAATATTTAAAGGCTAAATTAAGGCGAGAACTCACACACTCACCGAAACCATAAGTAAAATAACAAGCCCTACTCAAACGAGTAGGCGAGAAATAAATGCACGCCATTTAACTTTTAACGAGTAAGCGAAAATAAATGCAAGCCATTTAACTCTTAACGAGTAGGCGGAAATCAATGCGCACACGCACACACTCAACATGAAATAAACACACACACTCACTCTACTGAAAATGAAAACGCACACACACTTGCATAAATGAAAAAAACGCACACACACTGCAAAAAGTAAAATACACACACGCACTCTACATAATTGAAAGAAAGCGATAAAATAAAACATGAAAATTTATCTCCTACACTCACACACTCTACATAATTAAAAGAAAGCGATAAAATAAATCATGAAAATTTATCTTCTACACTCACACACTCTACATAATTGAAGAAAGCATTAAAAATTATTCTCATACACTCACACACACAACATGAAATTTAAAAGAACAAAATTAAAACCTAACTCACACACTCACACACACTATTAAAGAGAAAAAACAAAGTTGCTTAAAAATTAAAATTATAAGATTCCTACTCCTAAAGCTTACCAAAAACACATAAAAAGACCAAATAAAAATAAAAAGAACAAAAGGGTTTCAAAACAAAGCAAAAAAACTAAAGTCCTTTAAAAATTAAAATTTCAACTTTTTCATTCTTAGGATTTCATAAAAGTGATTAAAAAGTGAAAAGAAAGTGAAAAGAACAAAAACGTTTTACAATTCTAAAACAATGCTAAGTAAAAAAAACAAAATCTCTTTTACAAATCATAAGAACAAAAACATAAAACCTAAAACATGAAGAAGATAGAAATCAAAATGAACGGGGGTGGTACCATTATTGAATGACTTCTTTAGTTGAGAATCATGGCAAACTGATACCATTTGTAAGACCCCCCTCCCGGATCCTAAAACACAGCACGAAGGGGGGTCTTATGCCCGGAACAGCCGCCTTGCGGTAGCATTAGTGAAAGATATGGTACCTAAACACCTAGAGGGGGGGGGGGTGAATAGGTGACCTAATCCTTTTCAACCTTTATTGGCAGCAAACAGTTTATTATCACAGATTTTTACCTTTTGCACAGCAATCTCAAAGTATTCACAGCATACACAGAACAATCACATCACAACACAGTGGTTTATAGTGGTTCCCCAAGATATGGGTACATCCACTTTCCCCCTTCTCCTATCTAGCAGTGTACTAGATTCGGCCAAACTCCTCCACTATCTCAGAACCCAAATTGGTTCCTACACCTCAGGCCCAAAGCCTTACAACTCAGCTTTATCCCAAAGCCTACACTCAGCCAATCAAGGCCTACACTCAGCCAACCAAGTCCTACACTCAGCCAACAAGGCCTACACTCAGAGATCTCTATCTCCTACACTCAGATTAACAAGCCCTACCCTCAGCCTTTATAAATACAGGCATACAAATCACTCAGATCCAAAGGATCCTACAAGTTAAAAATGTATTACAGAAATTAACTCTACAACTCAGAAATGAAAGAGGGGAGTTGGGAGTTTCTTGATGAGTTCTTGGAAGAACTCAGCTGGATTCACCCTAACTTAGCTTTCTTCAAAGCTTCTTGAGTAGAACTGAATAAGACTGAATCCTCCTGCAGTATTTCCTTGACCTCTGCTACTTAAGATCAAGAATTTAATCTGAATCCTTCTTCTCAGCCTAGTTCTAGAGGCTGATTTCTTGGATGGAGCCCTCTCTCTCCAACTTCTTAGATCTGCACTTGAACTGCTAGATCTTCTTGTGTTGATACTTTGAGTACCACTTTAATAATTACTTCAACAATATGACCAATCTTAACAATAATATGATCAACAGTTTATGTAAACTGTAGGTGCCTATTTATAGGCTTTCTTCATGGTAACCGGCTGCTCCGGTCCATAACTGACTTCTGATATCTCTGACAGGTGCTGTAGACCGGCTGGAACGGCAGCTGTCATGTCATCCAGTCATTTCTTGAAAATCTCTAACTGTCTGATAGTGTCGAGACTTTCTGTCTTTAAGTGTCGACACTTATAGTCCAAGTGTCGACACATGCTGTATAAGTGTCGACACAAGTCTACAAGGTGTCGACACAACTTCTTGTATGTCTCGACACAGATTCTTCTTCATGTGTCGACACTGAAATTGAGTGTCGACACAAGTACTTGTTCTTCTAGCTTTTGCTGAATTCTTCTAAGTGTCGACACATCTCTTTTGTGTCGACACAACTTCTTGTGTTGAATCTGTCAAGTGTCGACACTACTTCTTGGTGTCGACACATAGTCTTCTATGTTGATTTTCTTGCTGAGTGTCGACACAGCTCCTTGTGTCGACACACCTTCTTCTTGTTGAGACTTCAGCTGAGTGTCGACACAATCCTTTAGTGTCGACACTTGTACTTAGAATATTTTGTTGATAATTCTGTTCTTGGCTAAGTGTCGACACAGCTCCTTGTGTCGACAATTTCTTCAAGTGTAGAGTCTTTGGCTGAGTGTCGACACATTGCGCTGGGTGTCGACACTTACTTCATGTGTTGACTCTTCTGGTTGTTGTGTCGACACATTTGCTGGTTGTCGTCACATACTCCAAGTGCTGACTCTTCTGCCTAGTGTCGACACATTGTGTTGAGTGTCGACACTTACTTCAAATGCTGACTCTTCTGCTTAGTGTCGACACATTGTGTTGAGTGTCGACACTTGTACTTAGTCTCTGCAGATTTTTGCTGAGTGTCGACACAGCTCCAAGTGTCGACACTTTCTGGTGTAGACTCAGCTTCACTGGGTGTCGACACAGCTCCTTGTGTCGACACTTTCTGTCTGCACTTTTCTTCACTGAGTGTCGACACAGCTCCAAGTGTCGACACTTTCTGTCTGCATTTTTCTACACTGAGTGTCGACACAGCTCCAAGTGTTGACACTTTCTGTCTGGTGTCGACTCTGCATCCCAAGTGTCGACACAATGACTCCAAGTGCCGACACTGCTTGTCTGGATGTCGACACAAGTCTTCTTAAGTGTCGACACTTTCCCTCTGGGTGTCGACACATGGACTTAGAAACTTTTTGCTTCAGTCCAGTGATTTCTTAACCTGCACAAGTAAACTCAACATACATCAAATACAATATGATGTATATCATTGAGTTGGGTGAGGCTTCTTCAAATTAGGTACATTTAACCAATGTACCCAACAATCTCCCCCTATTTGGAGAAGTCATAACCCTTAGTCAATGATATACACCATTCATAATTAAAAATTACAAAATGATGTAAAGCAGATTATTTACAGCAGGGTAAACATAAACAGTAATAATTCACACACATGTATACACATTCATCATTTCAGAACAAAAAGAAATAGACACACTCTCAGAACAATCATGAAATATATTTATCATATATTGTTCTAACATTTTTCTAATACATCTTCAATGTTTACAAAAATGTTTTTACATTCAAAGATTACAACAATCTTCAATTCAATACTTAATCTATTTCTGGTCTGGTTCTTTGATAACTATGCCTTTGCCAGGTTGAACTTGAGCTTTGACAGTGGCTTCAGCAGTTTCAGCATCAGCAGGCTTCTTGCCTTTTAGATCTTTCTGTTTGAGTTCTTCTGCTTGATCTTCTGCCTCTCAAGTAGAGATATGGCTTGGGAAAGTACTTGCTAGGCTCCACTGCAGTAGGAGGTAGCTTCCATCTTTGCCTTCCTTCTGAATTGAACAATGGCCTCCTTGTCTATTTCATGTTTTCTCCATTCAGCTTCAGAGAACCATTTGTTCCTGTCATGTGTATTGTCCTTGGCAGCTTTCCAGGCAGTTAAATTATATTCCTAGAGGTAGGGCTCCACTGTTCAAATCTGGCTTTTGTTCTGCTTGTTCCCTAAACCTCTTCTTGGACAACCTTGTCTCTTCCTCTTTCTGTAGAGCCTCTTGCATGGCTTCAGATATAGGTTGAACAACCTTGTCAATGGGAAATTGTCCTTGCCTCAAGTGGGCTATACATTGTGCTCACATCTGCTTGAATCATTTCAAAGTCTGGAGGTGGATAAATGACCTGAGCTACTTCTGGTTGCTCACCTCCAAATAGGCAGGTTAATGCCTGATTCAGCAACTTCTTGTCATCACACAGAGGAGGGTATCCAAGTGTAGCCCTGATTGAATTTGATATCCATTTGCATGCTCAGAACTTGCCTTGACTAACACTCTCTCCCCCTTTATAGCCTTCTCTGGCCATGTGATCTCTGACATCATCCTTTTGAAATCTGATCTGACTGTCCAAGTACCTGATCCCATCTTTAAAGTAAGGTTTTAGCTTTGAAGTTGTTCAGATATGACCTTCTGGGAGGCTGGATAGCAGTCTTTACAGCAGTAATTTCCTCTTGAAATACTTTATCAAAGTCAGTTTTCAGCAGCATCAGTAGATGTAGAAGGTTCAACAGCCTTGTTCTTCAATTCAGTGACAATAGCATTGTGTGAAGCAGTCAAGTTGTCATTCATTCTTAACTGATTCCAGTACATACCTTGCTTCAATGCTATATCATCTACACTGCTTTGATCTTCTCCTGGTGTGTTGCCAATAGACTACTCTGCATTCCCACCGTTTGGAAGCATCAGTCATCTCCTTCTTGTTAAGGTTCATCTCAAACCTTATAGACTTTATATCTTGGGCAAGATCAAACTGTAATGATCTGTGCCCTACATCAACATAAGCCTCTATGGCTTTTCTTTGTTCATCCATTTTGATCTGCAGTGCAATCAGTAAAGCACTATAATCAACAGTTGAGCTTGTTGAACTATAGGCTGTGGGCAATGGATTTCAAGCCTTCTTATAACTCTGGCTTCTCCTCTGAAGACATAGAGTTTCTTCTTCTTGCCCTAGCACTCTCCTCATCTTCAGAGGCAGAAGTGCTGGCAATATCAACCCTGTCCTTAGGCTTTGAGGCTTCTCAGTTTGCACATCATGTGCTTCTCAGTTTCCAGCCTAATAGGCTCTTCCAGAACTTGTACTTGCTCCCCTCAGCAGCGCAGCAGTCTCTCTTCAGCAGCATCAATTTTCTTTGTCAAAATCTGCTTGATCCAGATTTAGGAACAAGTCTTCCATTGTGAATTCTTGTGGTGAAGGAGCTGGAGACAGTCTTTGCTCTTCAACCACTGATCAGGAATTACTTTCTACAGCAGATGTGTCTTCTATAACAACATCTGGAGCTTGACTAGCAGCTGAGTTTGCTGAGGAACATCAACAATCAGCATCTATCATAAGATATTCTAAAGAATTTAGGTCAGTGAGTACCTCTTGTATGATATTGGTGGCTTGCTCACTGTCCAGAGTAGAGGGTTCTTCTACTACTGGAGGCTCCCCCTGGCTTTGATCCTGGGGATGGGGCTAACTGGTGGTAGCTCCCCCTGGATCTCAGCATATCTTGAGGCAGGGTCTTCTCTGCAGCCACTTCCTCTTGGTCATCAGGAGTGAAACAACTTGTTCTTCACTATCAGAACTGCTGGAGGACTCTTGTGTCACAGGAACTTTCTTCCTTCTTCTTAGGAGGACTGTCTTTCTCAGTAACTGTCTTCTCTGGTGTTGCATTTCCTTGGACAACACCCTGTCCCATCTGAAAAGATCCTTTGATCCATTTCCTCATATGTTTATCTTGCTGCCTGCAGCAGTATTCATTACCTCTGGTATAGTACCAGCTAGGTAGACACAAATGATTCTGCCCAGATTGGGCTTCTTCAAGCTCTCCTTAATTTTCTCATAAATCACTTGAGACAGTCTGTTTTCAGAGTGAAGATAATTCTTGTCATGATCCCAAACATATGGGCAGACACTCTGTCATGCCCTCCAGGCTTTCTGAGTAAGACTTTTCCCACAATTTCAGACATGAATTTTCCTTGATTATTCATGTCTTTTCTGTTGAATACAGATCCTATCTTCATCTTGATCAAGACCACACACGTTTAGAGCTTCCCTGGTCTTTGGAAGCAGTACTTCTTCTTCATCTTGAGTTCTTGGTAGCTGGCACCTTCCTCAGAGTTTAGGTGAACCTTGACCTTAGTCTCCATGAACTCTGGATTTGATTCGGAATCCAGATTCATCTACTAGCAGCTCCATAAGGAATTCAAGTACTTCTTTCTTCCAAATCTTTGTAGGTTCAGACAGGGATATTCTAACCAGAATCGGCGACTAGGGTTACTACAGTCTTGATTTCTACATCTGCATCGTCGAACGCGCCGCGCACAAGCTCATAACCCTCGTTAACGTTCTCCTCAAGCTTAGGTGCCATTAGGGTTTGTGGAATTTGTCTTTAGAAAAGAGAGGTGTCGACACAGTAGTTTTGGTCTCGAAACTTTGAAAGCGTGTCGACAAACAAAGACAGAACCCTATTTATACCTGTCTGATTTTGAAGATGAACAGGCGGGACAGCTAACTTAAAATGTGTCGACACTGATATAAGTGTCGACACTGACTTATAATGTCTCGACACACATGTGTCGACACAAGTTTAGTCAACAGATTTTATGTGTCGACACTTGGTTATGTGTCGACACAACATATCTCGACACATTGTCGAGACTTTACTTAGAAAATTTTGAGTAAAACTTAAGTGTCGACACCACTTTGGATGTGTCGACACCTACTAGACATGTGTCGACACTAACATTCTGAATTGTCGACACCAACATCCTAGATGTGTCGACACCTTTTTCCTGAAGTGTCGACACCACTATTCTGTGTCGACATAGACTTGTCTATGTGTCGACACCTTTTACTTAGTCATTTTCAATTCTGTAAACTTACTCTAAGTTTATCATTCCTAGTTCATTTTGAATCTATTGAACTTAGCTTCTTCTAGTGCTTAGTAAACATATCAGCTACTTGTTCATCTGTTTTAACATATTCTAATGAAATATCTTCTCTTTCTACATGCTCCCTAAGAAAATGATATTTAATCTCAATATATGTTTTGTCCTACTATGGGATACAGGGTTATTAGCTTTTGAAATAGCACTTGTAGAATCACAGAAAAGTGGAGTTCTACTTACCTGAAATCCATAGTCCTCTAGCTGATGTTGAATCCACAGAAGTTGAGCACAGCAACTTCCTGCAGCCACATACTCTGACTCAGCTGTGGAGATAGCCACACTGGTTTGCTTTTTGCTACTCCATGAAATTAGTCTCCCCCTAGGAATTGACAGGTTCCAGTAGTGCTCTTTTTATCCTCTTTGCATCCTGCAAAGTCTGCATCTGAATACCTGTTAGATCAAAATCTCCATTCCTAGGGTACCAGAGGCCTAGATAGGGAGTGCCCTTTAGATATCTCAAATTCTCTTGACTGCAGTCAAGTGAGACTCCTTAGGGCAGGCTTGATACCTTGCACAAACACATGTAAGCATACATGATGTCTGGTCTACTAGCAGTCAAGTATAATAGGAGCCAACTATCCCTCTATACAAGGTTTCATCTACAGGTTTCCCTGCATCATCCTTGCTAAGAGACATACTTGACCCCATAGGAGTCTTCATGGTACTGGATGAATCCATACCATACTTCCTATGAGTTCTAGGGTGAACTTGGACTGACAAATGGACAAACCACTTTCAGTCTGTTTACTTGGAGACCCAAGAAAAACTTCAGCTCTCCCATACTACTCATCTCAAACTGACCTTGCATAAGTTTTGCAAACTTTTTGCAAAGGCTGCTTTCAGTAGACCCAAATATAATGTCATCTACATATATTTGGACTAGTATGACTTTGCCTCTAGATTCCCTAAGGAATAGAGTCTTATCTATTTTCCCCCTTGAGAACTTGTTCTCATTGAGGAAACTAGATAGGGTTTCATACCAAGCCCTAGGGGCTTGCTTTAACCCATATAAAGCTTTCCTAAGTCTATAGACATAATGAGGTAGAGTTGGATCAACAAAACTGCAGGCTATTCCACATAGACTTCTTCCTTAAGATTACCATTTAGGAATGCTGACTTGACATCCATTTTGGTATACCTTGAATCCTTGATAGGTTGCATAGGCCAAGAACATCCTTATGGCTTCCAGTCTGGCTACTGGAGCAAAGGTTTGATCAAAGTCAATACCTTCTTCTTGCCTATATCCTTTAGCAACCAGTCTAGCTTTATTCTTAATGATGACCCCTTGTTCATCCATCTTATTCCTGTAGATCCACTTAACTCCTATTACATTGTGGTCTTTAGGTTTAGGACAAGTTCCCAAACCTTGCACCTCTTGAACTGATTAAGCTCTTCTTGCATTGCTTCAGTCCATTGTGGATCAGTATTGCTTCTTCAAATTTCTTAGGTTCAACTGTGACAGAAAGCTGGAGTAGATTGCTGCATTCATTTTCTACTCCTGGTTTGAACTCCTTGTCTTGGATCTCCAATAATAGCTCTACTGGATGATCTCTAAGATGCCTGTGGCTGGAGGCATCCTAACTTCTGGTTGAACCACTTCAGCATCTGCATCATGCTGTATTCTTGTATTTCTTCAGCAACTGGCACATTAGTTCTCCCCCTGGACAACAGCTACTCTCCTCTCCTTGCTGTCTTGTAGCAGGTACTTCTTCTTCTAGAGTAAGCTTGTCCATTTTCTTAGTTAAACCTGTGGGGCTGCATACAAACTAGACAACTCATTGTTAATAAGTTTAGTCTCATCAAAAACTACATGCACAGATTCTTCTACAACTTGTGTAGTCAAGTTGTAGACTCTATAAGCCTTACTATTATTGCTGTACCAACAAAATTCCCTCTTGGGACTTGGCAGCAAACTTAGTTAAGTAAGACTTCCCATTGTTAAGTATGAAGCATTTGCAACCAAAGATCCTGAAATAGGATAGGTTTGGTTTCCTGCCTTTCACAACTTCATAGGGGTCTTGTTTAGCCCTTTAGTGATGGTAGCCCTATTTATAATGGCATGCAGTGTTAACTGCTTCAGCCCAGAAATACTCTGGCAGTGATGTATCACTTAATAGGGTTCCTACCAGCCTCTATCAAGGTCCTATTCTTCCTCTCAGCAATGCCATTTTGCTGAGGTGTTCTAGGTGAAGAGAATTCTTGAAATATCCCAAAGTCTTCACATAGTTTTGTCATGCTTTCAGACTGAAACTCAGTACCATGGTCACTTCTAATTTTGACTACAGTACTATTAAGTTCATTCTGATTTGCTTGACAAAGCTTAGAAGACACTAGGTGTTTCAGATTTCTGTCTTAAGAAGAACACCCAGGAAAACCTTGAGTAGTCATCTACAACTACAAGGGTATAGACCTTCCTACCTAAGCTGTGAACTGGCATTGGACCAAAGAGATCCAAATGTAAGAGGTATAAACACCTCACAGCATCTTTGTTTTCTATGCTTCTAAAGGTGGATTTAGTCTGCTTGCCCTTTTGACAAGCTGAGCAAATACCATCTTTGACACACTTAACTTGAGGACCATTCCTCACCAACTCTTGCTAAAGAGTTTGCTATAGTCTTGTAGTTAAATGGGCAAGCCTCTTGTGCCATTTGACACAATGAGAGACTGTCTCATCAGCTACAAGACAACTGGAGAACCATTGTTCTCAATCATAATGTCTAGGCAGTAGACATTCCTTTCCTATAACCTGTCAAATGATCTCTTGATCACTTGACCTCTTGATATGACAACCATTTTTAACAATGGATGTCATACCCTACATCACTTAATTGACTTATAATTATTAGGTTGTGTTTCAACCCTTTAACATAAGCCACTTGAGTAATGGTAACCAAGTTTGTAGAAATGTTACCAAACCCTTTGATGATTCCTTTTTCAGAACCACCAAAGGTAACTTTGGACCATCTTTTACTGGAATGTAGTCCATTAGTAGTCCCCTTGTTCCAGTCATATGTCTGGAACATCCACTGTCCAAGTACCATGTAGGGGTATGGCCACTTGGACTTTCCTGCAAAACAGATTAATGAACCTTAGAACCCAAAGTATTCTTGGTCCTTGGTGATTGTTAGTTTGCAATTTGACAAACTACCTACTGGCTTTCCAACAGGTAGTTTGGAACTCACTTTGGCACTGGCATTGTGCCAACAGTCCACTGCAAAATGGCCAATTTTGCCACAGCACCAACATTCATACTTGTTGTACCTTTGCTTAGGTACAGCCTTAGCTGTCTTGTCTACAGCAGGCTTATTGAATGTTGGGGCTTTGCCTTGGACTTAGACTTGGACTTCTCAGTCCCTGCAGGTCTTATGAAGCCCAGTCCAGCCTTGCCTTTATGATGAACAAATCATCAATTAAAGGTAACACTGACTTAGGTTTAGAAAACCTAGCAACTAAGTCTCTTCTCCTTTCTGGAGATTGATCTCCAGACTCTTAATTTGATCATTCTTAAATGATATAGTACCCATTTGAATCACTGTTATGTGCTTCAACCTGGCTATTTCATTCAGCTTTTTGATCAACTGCTTCTCAAAATCTGTTGCTGCTGCTTTAAGATCAGCAATTTCCTTTGCCTGACTTTTGACAAGGGATTTGCTTTTCTTGTAAGCCTGCAACAGCACCTTATATTCATCTATAAGCTGATGAATATCATCCTCAGATTCAGATACATTCTCATCACTTGATGAAGAAGAATCTGAATCTGAACCAGAACAAGAAACTGAACTTGAACTTGAACCTTGTACCTTACTGGGTCCTGGCTGCTCCAGGATTTTGGCACTCTCTGTCAAAGCCATTAGCCCTTGGCAATGATTGTCTTCTTGTTCATAGATAGACTCCATTAACTGCATGAACTCTTCCTCTTCTTCTTCAGCAAACAACCCTATGTAGGCTTCAGCATCAGACTCAGATTCTGAAGAGGAAATGTCTGATATAGTCTTCTACTTCTTGGCTACAAAGGACTTCTCTTTCTTGCCTTTGAAGTGAGTCTTTTTCCTGTCACTAGATTCCTTTCTCTTCTCTAGACAATCTGCAATAACATGACCCTGTCTATTGCAGCAATATCACACTATCTTAGATCCAGTTGCCTTGCTTGACTTTGTCCTCTTCCTGTCTTTATTTGAAGGCTTTTTCTCCTGATGAAAGACTTCATTTCCCTTTGAAGAATAAGATCTTGATCTCCACTGTTTCTTTTTCAAAAACTTCTAAAAGTGTCTAGTAAAAGCAGCAAAGTCTTCATCACTTTCACTGCTCTCTGTCTTTGTGCTGACAGACTCATCAGATTCTGATTCAACTACCTCTGGAGGTGGAGTTGAAGACTTAATCCTGCACTTTCTGGGAACCTCTGTCTTGAAAGCAAGAGTTCTTTCTTTGTGCTCAATCCTTGTTGATTTCTCCTCCTCTTTTCTCACAATCAACTGCATCTCATATGACAATAACTTGCCAAACAGTATAGGAGGAGGAATTTCCCCCAACTTAGCCATCTCTCTTATGGCACAGATCTTTGTGTCCCAATCTTTGGTTAGGGACCTTAAGAACTTGTCATTTAGTTCATAGTTACTGAACTCTCTTCCATAAGACATGAGTTCATTAACTATTCTGTAGAACTTTTTGTAGCACTCAGTTATGCTATCACCTTTACCTTGTCTAAAAACTCTCATACTCCTGATTTAGAAGGATTTCCTATCTTGTCCTAACTTCTTCAGATCCTTCCATATACACTATAAGAGTGTCCCACATCTCCTTGGCTGTCTTACAATGTATAAGATTCTGAAAAGTTGCATCATCAATGCACTCACTATTATGTTTTGTTGCCCTCTTGTCCATGGTAGCTGGACAATCTCATCCTTAGTCATTTCAGAGAAATCCTTTGGAGTTCTCTGATTTGCATCTAGCACTGAAATCTTCATGGGCACATAAGGCCCTTCTTTTACTGTGATGTAGATTTAGGGTCTGAGGCCTCCATAAATAGCCTGACCCTTTCCTTCCAGATCCCAAAGATCTCTTTCCTGCATATGGGTAATTTCATAGATCCCAATTCCTTGTGATTCTCAGAAAAACCCCGTTTCTTGATTTTCTGAATTTCTTGAATCTGTGTTGCCTTACACTGAATCTGCCAAAAGGATCTCCTCAGACTGTTAGTCCTTGTTTTGAGGAACCTCCCTCTGATACCACTTGAAAGATATGGTACCTAAACACCTAGAGGGGGGGGGGGGGGGTGAATAGGTGACCTAATCCTTTTCTACCTTTATTGGCAGCAAACAGTTTATTATCACAGATTTACTTTTGCACAGCAATCTCAAAGTATTCACAGCATACACAGAAACAATCACAGCACAACACAGTGGTTATAGTGGTTCCCCAAGATTGGGTACATCCACTTTCCCCCTTCGCCTATCTAGCAGTGTACTAGATTTGGCCAAACTCCTCCACTGTCTCAGAACCCAAATTGGTTCCTACACCCAGGCCAAAGCCTTACAACTCAGCTTTATCCCAAAGCCTACACTCAGCCAATCAAGGCCTACACTCAGCCAACCAAGGCTACACTCAGCCAACAAGGCCTACACTCAGAGATCTCTATCTCCTACACTCAGGCTAACAAGCCCTACCCTCAGCCTTTATAAATACAGGCTTACAAATCACTCAGATAGAAAGGATCCTACAAGTTAAAAATGTATTACAGAAATTAACTCTACAACTCAGAAATGAAAGAGGGGAGTTGAGAGTTTCTTGATGAGTTCTTGGAAGAACTCAGCTGTATTCACCCTGACTTAGCTTTCTTCAAAGCTTCTTGAGTAGAACTGAATAAGACTAAATCCTCCTGCAGTAGTTCCTTGACCTCTGCTACTTAAGATCAAGAATTGAATCTGAATCCTTCTTCTCAGCCTAGTTCCAGAGGCTGATTTCTTGGATGGAGCCCTCTCTCCAACTTCTTAGATCTGCACTTGAACTGCTAGATCTTCTTGTGTTGATACTTTGAGTACCACTTTAATGATTACTTCAACAATATGACCAATCTTAACAATAATCTGATCAACAGTTTTTGTAAACTGTAGGTGCCTATTTATAGGCTTTCTTCATGGTAACCGGCTGGTCCGGTCCATAACTGACTTCTGATATCTCTGACAGGTGCTGTAGAGCGGCTGGAACGGCAGCTGTCATGTCATCCAGTCATTTCTTGAAAATCTCTAACTGTTTGATAGTGTCGAGACTTTCTGTCTTTAAGTGTCGACACTTATAGTCCAAGTGTCGACACATGTTGTATAAGTGTCGACACAAGTCTACAAGGTGTCGACACAACTTCTTGTATGTCTCGACACAGATTCTTCTTCATGTGTCGACACTGAAATTGAGTGTCGACACAAGTACTTGTTCTTCTAGCTTTTGCTGAATTCTTCTAAGTGTCGACACATCTCTTTTGTGTCGACACAACTTCTTGTGTTGAATCTGTCAAGTGTCGACACTACTTCTTGGTGTCGACACATAGTCTTCTATGTTGATTCTTGCTGAGTGTCGACACAGCTCCTTGTGTCGACACACCTTCTTCTTGTTGAGACTTCAGCTGAGTGTCGACACAATCCTTTAGTGTCGACACTTGTACTTAGAATATTTTGTTGATAATTCTGTTCTTGGTTAAGTGTCGACACAGCTCCTTGTGTCGACACTTTCTTCAAGTGTAGAGTCTTTAGCTGAGTGTCGACACATTGCGCTGGATGTCGACACTTACTTCATGTGTTGACTCTTCTGGTTGTGTGTCGACACATTTGCTGGGTGTCGACACATACTCCAAGTGCTTACTCTTCTGCCTAGTGTAGACACATTGTGTTGAGTGTCAACACTTACTTCAAAATGCTGACTCTTCTGCTTAGTGTCGACACATTGTGTTGAGTGTCGACACTTGTACTTAGTCTCTGCAGATTTTTGCTGAGTGTCGACACAGCTCCAAGTGTCGACACTTTCTGGTGTAGACTCAGCTTTACTGGGTGTCGACACAGCTCCTTGTGTCGACACTTCTGTCTGCACTTTTCTCACTAAGTGTCGACACAAGCTCCAAGTGTCGACACTTTCTGTCTGCACTTTTTTCACTGAGTGTCGACACAGCTCCAAGTGTCGACACTTTCTGTCTGGTGTCGACTCTGCATCCCAGGTGTCGGACAAATGACTCCAAGTGTCGACACTGATTGTCTGGGTGTCGACACAAGTCTTCCTAAGTGTCGAACTTTTCCTCTGGGTGCGACACATGGACTTAAAACTTTTTACAAATCATAAGAACAAAACATTTCTTAACCTGCAGAAGATAACTCAAAATACATCAAATACAATATGAATGTACTATTCATTGAGTTGGGTGAGACTTCTTCAAATCAGGTACATTTGACCAATGTACCCAACAATTAGCGCACGGGCTAACCTGTACCACAAGACGCCTATTCCACCGGCTACAACCAATATCAATATAAACATGCCAACCCAACCATAATATAAGCAAGATGTCAAATTCACACCAAGCAAATAGTGTCCAAATAGTACAACAAATAGAGAAGCTAAAACATGCTTCTACAATATCAGAGTACAGCTAGCAATTTCCCAAACGGGCTACATCAAAATCTCACATTACTCACATCTGTAACCGATGGTAGCGATGACACCGTCACATCAGGCCCTGTCGTCCTAGCCTGGCTGTCCTGCTGCAAAGTCTGCAGCTGCTCTACTTGTGGGGTGACCTCCTAAAAAGGAAGACGTTGCAACAGTTAGTCGAAAGAATAAGTGGCTTCACAACCGCTCCCCCGACGACTCCTCGACACCGGGCAGAGAAAGGAACAAGGGTACAAGTATTATAAATAGTGTAACAGGTACAAGCAGGTGGTAGTGGTACAATAAGATTAATATCATTTTACTCTAGCAGTTCTACATGTGTAACAATATTATAGCTAGCAGTTCTACTTGAGCAATTAGTAAAATCAACAAGTACAAATAACTATAGCAGGAAAGTAACTTAACTTATAAGAATGCCCATACAAACTTATAAGTTAAGGATCGGGTTATATAAAAGTAACTCATCGCATAAGAGTGCCCATACAAACTAATACGATGAGGATCTTGTTGTGCAATGTTATGAAATGACATGTATGCTATGCAATGACTCACCCATGATCACACCCATGCAATTGCTATGTCGACACAGACTATAGTTCCCACTATTCGAATAGGTAGCTAACCTCTCAGGCGTCAGCCGCCATGGCCAGGCGGTGACAGTAGACCGGGCATCTCTACTACTAGGCGGGTATCCACACTACTTCACCTAGGCCTCCGTACGCCTCAATGCTAAGAACACAATAGCGGAGCCCATGCGTACTAAAGTCTAGCGGGAGCTTTGGGTAGATGTGCACCGAGGAACAAGCCCCGAACTGAACTTGTGTGACCCGGAAGGAGCCTCGGAAGTAAGCACGAGGACAAAGCCCAACCGTTCACCTGGCACGGATGGAGCCCCGGGATGTAGACTCCGAGGACCAAGCCCAACCGCCGAAAGTCTAACTGTGAACTCCCATCGGTGTGACGATCAGCGAGCCCATAGACCTGCCACACTATCCTTAACCCAGGATTACGACACCGCATGTCGACTCACACCACAAACAAATTCCACAACACCGTGGCATGGAAGGGGCATCGGAAGTAAGCACGAGGACACAGCCCAACCATCCACTCGAAACGGAAGGAGCCCTGGGATGTAGACACCGAGGACCAAGTCTAACCGTCCATCTATACCTCATTTCAACATTAACTCAACTAGTGACGGCCAACGCCGCACTTACATCCCTCCACATTACTACCCGTAGGGAGACTACGCTCTAAGTATTGAACTACTACATTTCATTCTAACCATCATATATACTCATGGTCATGGTTTATCCTTCTATTTGTCATTCCAAATGATTTCAACATATTACAAACATGATGCGCATAGATAATAATCTGTCAATTTGTATCTAGTCTTTCATTCATCATATTATAAACATGATGCGCATTTATAATAATCTATCAATTTTAGCAAGTCATATCATGCATTAAAGCTTGCTCCACAATTCAGTTTTATGAAATCTAATTAACAAGATTTATCATTCATAGCACTACGGTGGTTAGCATAAAATAGCTCATCAAAATCTGGAGTTAATTAGCAACATCGATTCCACCGAATTCAAATTCATATTATATAAACCCCATAATTTAAGTGCAGAATAAATCTGGATAGCAACTTAAACCGGAGATTCCTGAAGCTACAGGAATCCAGAGAAGACGTGTAACCACTCGATGGAAAGGTCTTTCCATGGGTTATAACTTCCATATTCAGCCCACAACCCAGATTTGTGTGTATCCTATTTGAAATCAGCCTTGAAGTCTGCTGCGTACAAAACACAATTTCTGCATGCAGGATTTATCGGACGTCATATTCGTTCAGACTTTTTCGTGGCTACAGACTTCGCATGAATACGTGCAACCACACGTTGGAAATGTATTTTCAAGGGCTTCAACGTTCGTGTTTAGTAAAAACCCAGATCGGGACACATCCTACATGAAAATGACCAAGAAGATCACTCCGCGTAGAATACAGATTCTGCACGCATCTTAAAGACGACTGAACGACATCGGTTCATCTTCCACCTCAAGTCGATCTTCCAAAATCACTCGAGAAATTCCTCCTCCCTTATTCACCCTTAAAGGGGCCATGATTCTTCATGAAACCATCCACCCATCATCACATAGAAGAAAGGGGAGGTTGAAGAGATCTAAAACCTAGAATACATGTCCTAGCATGGCCGTCCCTAAAAAACTCCTTCTCTCCATCAAGACTCTCTTGAGTCGATATCTCTCCTAAGAAAATAACTAAAGATCTAGCACCAACGGAGAGGGTAGGAAGCTCACCTCATTGCTGGCGTTTCCACCATTTACGACCATGGATCTCGTGACTCTTCTCGGAGGCATCTTCTTTTCCATGGCGGCGGCGGATCTTCTCCTCCAGAACTAGATCCAGTGACTTCCTTCTCTCAATAGGAGTTTCTCCTAGAAAAATGGCTGGAATGAGGAGTGAAAACTTCTAGGGTTATCACTTCCCCTTTTATATAAAAGTGACACGGGTATGGACACGCCCGTGTCCTTACCCTTGTCCTGCTTAGGCGAAGCGTTACGACGGTTTTTATGCGTCAGTTCAATACTCGACACGACACACGGGTAGGACACGCCCGTGTCGGCCAAGTCACTCCTGTGACATGGGGCGTGTAACCCACTCGAGACTTACTCGAGAGGACTTACTTGAGAGAAAACCAACTACTCGAGTACCCGGATAGGACACGCCCGTGACAGCCCAGTCACGCCCGTGACATGGGGCGTGTAACCCACTCGAGACCTACTCGAGAGGACTTACTCAAGAGAAAACCAACTAATCGAGTACCTGGATAGGACACGCCTGTGTCACAGGGATGACACTCCCGTGTCACTACCTCTTACTCAAGTACTTTATCACCTACTCGAGTATATTTCGACCTACACGAGAGCTACTCGAGGATGAGTGGGACACACCCTGTGACACGCCCGTATCACAGGCCGTGTACCCCATACTTGACACTCGACATTTGTCGAGCGCTGTTCATCGACCATAGGGAACACACACCCTCCGACACGCCCTGTCGGATGGGACATGCCCGTGACACGGGGCGTGTCTCACCCGAACACTTTATCGAACCCATTTTCGTCGACCTCGCGACTGCTACGCACCCGAGCAGGACATGCCCGTGTCCCAGGCTGTGTCACCCAAAAATTTGCCAATCCCAGACTTTGGGCTGTAACATCCTTCCCAGTTGTCAGCACTCCCCTGAGCCCAAGTCAGCTCTCCTGGCTCAGAAACACATACGAGGGGCCTAGTGCGATTCGGGACATTACAAATCCTATAAACAAAATAAAATATTTCATCCCCGAAATCACGCTGAGGCTATGGAGAGGAAAGCATAACAGAAGATACAATATGCTTTTAAATAAAATTACCTTGAGCAAACAACTCCGGATAGCGTTTCTGCATCAAATCCATGGGATCCCATGTGTATTCCTCCTTCCCATGATTAAACCATAGCACCTTCACCAAGGGAACACTTTTGCGGCGCAATATCCTTGTCTCGTTATCTACTATCCGCTCCAGCTCTAGTCGCACCAACCTATCGGACGCCACAGCACCATTAGTTACGAGGATGTATTGATCGGGCCGCAACCGCGCCTTCCGAAGTGGCGACTCATGGAACACGTCGTGGAGCTTCTCTATCTCGGGCGGTAACTCCAATTGATAGTCCAACGGGCCAATCCTTTCTATTATAGCATAAGGCCCAACATACCTTGGGCTGAGCTTTTTCACACCATGCAAACGTGACACTCTATGCATCAGAAGAATTTTCAGGAACACCTTATCACCCACTTGAAACTCCACCATCCAGTGTCTTGCAATGTAATACTTCGTCTGTCGACTTTGAGCCTCCAATATGAGATCCCGTATCAGTCTAACTGCCGCATCGGTATCATCAATATATTCAATGCCCAAAGCCTTTGGGTCTTCATCTTGCACCCAAGACAAAGGGGTTCTACACCTCCTTCCGTAAAGAGCTTCATGAGGTGCCATGCCGATGCTAGCCTGATAGCTATTATTGTAGGAGAATTCTACAAACGGTAAAAGCCTTTCCCATGGCTCTCCTCTATCCAACACACGTAATCTCAACAAATCTTCCAATGTCCGGATGGTCCTTTCAGATTGCCCGTCCATCTGAGGATAAAGCGCGGTGCTGAAGGTAAGGCGTGAGCCCAAATACGCTTGTACCTCTTTCCACTCATTGTAGGTAAACCGACCATCACGATCAGACACAATCGTCTTAGGCACGCCATGATACCGTACGAATTGCTCCACAAGGAGGCGTACTAAGACATCCACATGAGCTTCTTTCTTCATTGGGATAAACCGGGATACTTTCGTCATGCGATCAACTATCACCCACACTGAATCATTCCCAGAGCGTGAGCGAGGTAACCGATGGACGAAGTCCATGGAGATATCCTCGAACTTCCATTTCGGGGATGGGCAATGATTGTAACAAACCACCGGGGCTCTTGTATTCTGCCTTCACTCTTTGACAAGCTTCACAGTGTGTAACAAAATATCAGACATCCTTCTTCATTCTCGGCCAACACATGGCCTTTCGCAAGCCGACGTACATCTTGGCAATACCCAGGTGCACTGAATATTGAGAGAAATGAGCCGCTCTCAAGATATCCTCCCGGATTTTACCGCCTTTGGGAATGTAGAGTCGGCCTCGAAAATAAACGAGGCTGTCTTTTAGCGTATACTCATCCGTAGTCCCATCTTCGATTGACTTGATTGCCGGGGCCAGGGTCGCATCCACTCCTTGCTCCACTCTAATTTGTTCCCGAATATCACAAACTATACTCATGCTTGCCAAGTACTCTGTATCCTCTGCCGAAGGAGCCTTAAACACCAAAGTAATATTCATCTCTTCAATCATCCGAGCCAACTCCATACTCATCAATCGAGCCTCTGAGCTAGAGCCCGGTACCTTCCTACTCAATGCGTTGGCCATCGAGTTCGCCTTTCCATGGTGGTAGTTCATGGTGACCTCATAGTCGCATAGAAATTCTAACCACCGTCGTTGTCTCAAGTTCAACTCCTTCTGAGTATGAACGTACTTCAAGTTTTTATGGTCTGAGAAAATCTCATAGTGGACGCCGTATAGATAGTGCCTCCAAACCTTCAAGGCAAACACCACTGCTCCAAGCTCCAAATCGTGAACCAGGTAATTGATTTCATGTTTCTTCAGTTGTCTTGAAGCATAAGCGATCACGTGTCCAAGATGCATCAAGACCGATCCCATCCCTTTATATGATGCGTCAGTGTAAACTTGAAATCCTTCCTTCCCAAATGGAAGTGCAAGGATGGGGGCGGAGGTAAGTCTGTTCTTCAGCTCCTGGAATACTGCTTCACATTGGGGTGTCCACTCAAATGGCACACCTTTCTTCATCAATGAAGTAAGATGAAGAGCAATCTTCGAAACTCCTTTTACGAACTTGCGGTAGTACCCGACAATTCCTAGGAAACTCCTCACATCGGCCGCCGACTTCAAAGGCGACCACTCCTTCATGGCCTGCACCTTGGCCGGATCCACTACTAGTCCTGCCCCGCTGATCACATGCCCCAAGAAAGCAACCTCTTTAAGCCAGAATTTGCACTTACTGAACTTGGCGAACAAGGTGTGCTCTTTTAATTTCTTCAATACCAAGGTCAAGTGCTCAACATGCTCCTCCTCCATCTTTGAGTAGACCAAGATGTCATCGATGAAAACAATGACAAAGATATCCAAATAAGGTTCAAACACCTTATTCATCAGGCTCATGTAGGCCGAAGGGGCATTTCTGAGCCCAAACGGCATTACAGTGAACTCATACAACCCATATCTTGAACTAAAGGCCGTTTTTTGGATGTCACCTTCTTGTATTCTCAACTGATAATACCCTGAGCGCAAGTCCAGCTTAGAAAACAAATGCGCTCCAACTAATTGATCGAACAACTCATCGATCCGAGGTAGCGGATAAGTGTTCCACACTGTCTACTGATTGAGTTCCCGATAGTCTATTCACAAACGCAGGGTTCCATCCTTCTTCTTCACGAACAATACAGGGGCTCCCCAGGGTGACGAACTGGGGCGAACGAACCCTGACTCCACCAGTTCTTGCAGTTGAACTCTAAACTCCGCGAGTTCCTTCGGGTCCATTCGGTAAGGGGCCTTGGATACCGTCTTGGGGCCCGGTACAAGATTAATCTGGATGTCAACATCTCTATGCGGGGGTAATCCTGGCAGTTTCTCAGGAAATACCTCGGGGAAATCGCGCACTACTCGTATATCTTTCATATCCAATGTCATCTCCTTCAACTCGAAACAGATCATGAAGACTTCATCCCCCTTCATATGGGCTTTTACTGTCTGAACTGAAGATAGCGACATGTAAGGTGCGAAACTAATACCTTGGAAGATGACGTCGGAGCCTCCATGTCTCAAGTCGATTCGTTTCTCCGCACAATCAATCCTTGTAAAGTGCCAGGTCAACCACGCCATGCCCAAAATGATGTCAAACTCCGGCATTCTCCAGACCGTGGCAGGTGTATCAAAGGCCTTTCCTTCAATAAATATCTCAAACTCGCACTTAGCGGTTACAATCATCTCTGAGCCGTCCGGTAGACGCACTTGACGAGCTATACCAGTAAAGTATTTTACACCTTCTAGGTTTTTAATGAAGTCCACCACACCAACGACTGTGTGGCACCTGTATCGAATAGAGTGTAGGCTATCTTCACACTAACCATTACACCTAAGTATAAACATTGTGAAGGGTCAATCCAGATTCCTAGAATAATTTAGGCAAAATAAGGACGAATGCTTAATTTCTTCCTCGTAGTCCTCGTCCTGAAGTTGGGTCATGCTTCAACTACTCCTTCGGCGAGTCTCTTAACGCTTGTCTGAACACCCAAAAGACCCGCTTCAAACCACTTTACCATATCCATTATCTCCACCAAGCTCGAGTCTGCTATAAACAAAAGTGGTTCCCCTAGGAAATTTGCCATATCTATTATCTCTGCTAGATTCAAAATCTGCTATAAACAAAAGTGCTTTCCCTAGGGTATCTCGCAAGACTTATACAATCGGTTTAGATACCTAGGGTTGTCCAAACTTGAGGAGATCAACGTATAAAGATGCGTACCCAAGGTCAGGTTGGCTAATCTTAAGGTCAAAGTTGGACAAACTTAGTGTGAATTACATATGAGCACACCACTACTTCCGCTAAGTCAGTTTGTCCGCAAACTGACTAATCGAACGGGGGTGATGCCATTGTTGAATGACTTCTTTAGTTGAGGATGGTGGCAAACTGATACCATTTGTAAGACCACTCCTCCGGATCCCAAAATACGGCACGAAGGGGGGTCTTATGCCCGGAATAGCCACCTTGCGGTAGCATTAGCGCACGGGCTAACCTGTACCACAAGATGCCTATTCCGCCGACTACAACCAATATCAATATAAACATGCCAACCCAACCATAATATAAGCAAGAAGTCAAATCCACACCAAGCAAATAGTGTCCAAATAGTACTACAAATAGAGAAGCTAAGACATGCTTCTACAATATCAGAGTACAGCTAGCAATTGCCCAAACGGGCTACATCAAAATCTCACGTCACTCACATCCGTAACCGACGGTAGCGACGACACTGTCACATCAGGCCCTGTCATCCTGGCCTAGCTGTCCTGCTGCAAAGTCTGCGGCTGCTCTACCTGTGGGGTGACCTCCTAAAAAGGAAGACGTATCAATCGTTAGTCGAAAGACTAAGTGGCTTCACATCCGCTCCCCCGACGACTCCTTGGCACCGGGCTGAGAAAGGAACACGGGTAAAAGTATTATAAATAGTGTAACAGGTACAAGTAGGTGGTAGTGGTACAATAAGATTAATAGCATTTTACTCTAGCAGTTCTACATGTGTAACAATATTATAGCTAACAGTTCTACGATGAGGATCTTGTTGTGCAATGTCATGAAATGACATGTATGCTATGCAATGACTCACCCATGATCACACCCATGTAACTGCTATGTCGACATAGACTATAGTTCCCACTATTTGAGCAGGTATTTAACCTCTCAGGCATCAGCTGTAGTGGGCAGACGGTGACAGTAGAGCGGGCATCTCTACTACTAGGCGGGTATCCACACTACTTCACGTAGGTCTCTGTACGCCTCAACGCTAACAACACAATAGCGGAGCCCATGCGTACAATGGTCCAGCGGGAGTCTTGGGTAGATGTGCACCGCGGACCAAGCCCCGAACAGACCTTGTGTGACCCGGAAGGAGCCTCGAAAGTAAGCTTGAGGACCAAGCCCAACCGTTCACCTGGCACGGATGGAGCCCCGTGACGTAGAAACCGAGGACCAAGCCCAACCGCCCAAAGTCTAACTATAAACTCTCATCGGTGTGACGATCGGCGAGCCCGTAGACCTGCCACACTATCCTTAGCCCAGGATTACGACACCGCGTGTCGACTAACACCACATGCAAATTTCACAACACCGTTGCATGGAAGGGACCTCGGAAGTAAGCACGAGGACACCGCCCAACCATCTACTCGGCCCGGAAGGAGCCCCGGGACGTAGACACCGAGGACGAAGCCCAATCGTCCATCTATACCTCATTTCAACATTAACTCAACTAGTGATGGACAATGCCACACTTACATCCCTCCGCAATACTACCCGTAGGGAGACTACGCTCTAAGTATTGGACTACTATATTTCATTCTAACCATCATAAATACTCATGGACATGGTTTATCCTTCTATTTGTCATTCCAAATGATTTTAACATATTACAAACATGATACGCATATATAATAATCTGTCAATTTGTATCTACTCATTTCATTCATCATATTATAAACATGATGCACATTTATAATATTTTATCAATTTTAGCAAGTCATATCATGCATTAAAGCTTGCTCCATAATTCAGTTTTATGAAATCTAATTAACAAGATTTATCATTCATAGTACTACGGTGGTCAGCATAAAATAGTTCATCAAAATCTATAGTTAATTAGCAACATCGATTCCACCGAATTCAAATTCATATTATATAAACCCCAAAATTTAAGTGCAGAATAAATCTGCACGGCAAACTCAACCAGAGATTCTAGAAGCTACAAGAAACCGGTGAAGACGTGTAACCCCTCAATGGAAAGGTCTTTCCATGGGTTACAACTTTCATATTCAGCCCACAACCCAGATTTGAGTGTATCATATTTGAAATCAGCCTTGAAATCCGCTGCGTACAGAACACAATTTCTGCATGTAGGATTTATCGGACGTCATGTTTGTTCTGACTTTCCCGTGGCTACAAACCTCGCATGAATACGTGCAACCACGCGTTGGAAAGGTATTTGCAAGGGATTCAACTTTTGTGTTTAGTCGAAAGTCCAGATCTGGCAACATCCTACATGAAAATGTCCAAGAAGATCGCTGCGCGCAGAATACAGATTATGCACGCATCTTAAAGAGGAATGAACGGCATCGGTTCATCTTCTTCCTCAAGTCGATCTTCCAAAATCACTTCAGAAATTCCTCCTCCCTTATTCAACCTCAAAGGGGCCATGATTCTTCACGAAACCGTTCCACCCATCATCACATAGAAGAAAGGGGAGGTTGAAGAGATCTAAAACCTAGAACACATGTCCTAGCATGGTCGTCCTTAGAAAACTCCTTCTCTCTATCAAGACACTCTTGAGTCGATATCTCTCCTAAGAAAATAACTAATGATCTAGCACCAAGGGACAGGGTAGGAAGCTTACCTCATTTCCGGCATTTCCACCATTTTCGGCCATGGATCTCATGACTCTTCTCGGCGGCATCTTCTTTTCCACGGCGGCGGCGGATCTTCTCCTCCAGAACTAGATCCAGCGACTTCCTTCCCTCAACAGGAGTTTCTCTCAAAAAAATGGCTGGAATGAGGAGTGAAAACTGCTAGGGTTATCACGTCCCCTTTTATATAAAAGTGACACGGCTAGGGACACGGTCGTGTCGTTACCAGTGTCCTACTTAGGCGAAGCGTTACGACGGTATTTATGTGTCTGTTCAATACTCGACACGACACATGGGTGGGACACGCCCGTGTTGGCCCAGTCACACCCATGACATGGGGCATGTAACCCACTCGAGACTTACTCGAGAGGACTTACTCGAGAGAAAACCAACAACTCGAGTACCCGGATAGGACACGCCCATGACAGCCCAGTCATGCCTGTGACACGGGGCGTGTAACCCACTCGTGACCTACTCGAGAGGACTTACTTGAGAGAAAACCAACTACTGGAGTACTCAGATAGGAGATTCACGTGTCACAGGGATGACACGCCCGTATCACTGCCTCTTACTCGAGTACTTTTCCACCTACTCGAGTATATTTCGACATACACGAGAGCTACGGGAGGATGAGCGGGACACGCCCTATGACACGCCCGTGTTACAGGCTGTGTATCCCATAAATGACACTCGTCATTCGTCGAGCACTGTTCGTTGACCAGAGGGAACACCTGCCCTACGACATGACCGTGTCGGATGGGACACGCCCGTGACACGGGGCATGCCTCGCCCGAACACTTCATCGAACCCATTTTCATCGACCTCGCGACTGCTACGCACCCGAGAAGGACACGACCTGGGATATGCCCGTGTCCCAGGACGTGTCACCCAAAAATTTGCTAATCCCAGAGTTTGGGTTATTACATGCTTCCCAGTTGTCAGCACTCCCCTGAGCCCTTGTCAGCTCTCCTGGCTCAAAAACACGTACGAGGGGCCTAGTGCGATTCGGGACGTTATAGAAATGGCCTATTTATAGGGAAAAATTCCAAAATACACACCCTCAGACACGGGTGTGTCAGGGGGCGTGTCAGCACTATTCGCGATGTGATCCGGCTATTTGACGGTAGCATTGACTTGTGGATGTAAGCGATGATGTCACACCCTTGGTCACGGGCGTGACGGTGGGTGTGTCGGGGAGGTGGAACTGGGCGTGGGTTGCGTCAAAAGTCGCCGGCGGCGTCTCGTCGGGCCAGGTGGAGGAGATACGCCCTATGTCATTGGTGTGTCGGTGGGCGTATCGGGTTGGTTGATGATCGTTGAGCGTGGTTTCAGCGAGCACCTGACACAGGCCTTGGTCACGGGGCATGTCAAATGACACGGGCATGTCGTTGGGCGTCTCACGCTTTTTTCTTCATTCAGCTACTTTCCACGGGAAATTGAAGTGTCACACACTTGTCACGGGCGTGACCCATATTACACGAGCGTGTACTTGCAAAATTTGACATTTTCCTAATTTTTTTTTGGAAAATGAAATAAAGCTATGTTAGTATTGTTTGTAGTAAAAGGAACAATTTATAAAAGAAAATTAAGTAGTAATAACAAAAAAAACTAAAATGACTTATTTAATGCACGTAAAAATACGTATATTTACAACTTATCAAATACCCCCATACTTAAACTTTTGTTATTCCAGAGCAAAAGTTTTAGGTGAATTTATAAGGAATAAAAACAAACTCTAAGTTTAGCTACCAGTTAATTAATTATAAGAGAGATCCAAATAAATATATGTGTATAAGAGTTAAGTCCTAAAATTATGTAGAAGATTTAAATAGGGAAAAAGTTTTGACCAAAAGATTTCTTGATGTAATCAAATAGAAGGCAAAAATTGTAATTGTTATATTACAAAAATATTTTGGAATTAAATGAACTTTAACTTATACGAGTTTTACTGGAAATAATTCAATTCACAAATTATGCTCTGAAAAAGATTTTTGAATTAATTCTAGAATCATGAAATTGGCTAAGGGGGTTGATGTTGGTTTATAAAGAGGGTTTGGATTTTGAGGTGAGGTAATTATTCTTGAACCTCCATTTTTTTTCTTTTTGTATTATTAGGAAAATGAAATCTTATTTTTCTAATATGATTTTTTTTCAACTTCATAATAATAAAATTAACCCAATGTATATGTGTAGAAGTAATGAATTTTATTCTCTAACTCCTTAACAAACAATCTTTTTAAATTATTGGGTGCCTATGTTTACGGAACGAAATCATATTTCCATTGACATAGGATTTTTTAAGTATAAAAATTTTATCATGCCAAGTCATGATAAATAAGGCGAGAAAAGAAAACTAGATTTTTAATTAAAAAAAATTTGAGAGCAACCTTAATAAATTGTATGTTCCAATTTTTCAAAAAAATAAAACTAAGCATAATTGAATTCTATAGTCGTTATTTTCTAACATAATACACATGCTCCTATCAATGAAAAATTAGAATTAGTGTCTAAAACGAGTTCGCTATTTTTAAAAAAACATAATCAATTCCTTAAAACTTAACCCCGGCTATTTAAATTTTTCAATCAATAATTAACAAACGAATAGTGAACAAAGAATTAATAAAATTCACATATAAATAAACTCAAAACAAAATTTTTGGATACCAAGAAAATTAAGAATGGTATATTTGATTTATTTGTTTCAAAACATTTTTTGGATTTGTAGAGTTTTTATAATCATTTTTTGTGTTTTTAATTTATTATCTTTTTTTAAAAATTTTTATTTTGTTTTACTCTTTTTTTGAATTTTTGACTTATTATCTTTTTTTGTGTTTTGTGTGTAAATTTGTTAATAAATACATACGAAAAAAAGTGATAAGAAATATATATTTTTGAACTATTTTTTTCTTTTCTAATTTTTGGATTTTATTTTGGTTTTTGTAAGCAAATATTTATAAAATAAGAAAAGAGAGAAACGTTAATTACAAAGAAGAGAAAGAAAGGAAGAGGGGAAAGAGAGAAAAGAACACAAATATTTACAAAAGATATGTGCATAAAGTATGTACAAAATAAAACTAAATATTTTTTGGAATTTTTATTTTAAAATTTTTTTGGATTTTTCATTTTAAAATTTTTTTGTTTTGTTGTTATATATTTTTTATAGTTTTTTTTGGATTTTTGAAATGCAGAAAGTAGAAGTGCAGAAATTTTTTTTGGAATTTTGAAATGCAGCAAGTAGAAGTACAGAAAATAAAGCACGAGAATACCCCCATACTTAAGTCCAACATTGTCCCCAATGTTTCAACGTAAGTATGCGGAACAAAAATGAAACAAAATGTAATATGTACAAAAATAAAACGGGAGGGTAGGAACTTCCCTGGAACGCGTTCGGGGAGGCCCATCAGAAACCCTGCATTTATTAGAAAAAGTAGCAAACATAATAAATAAAGAGCGAAAAAGATAAGCATGGGTTGCCTCCCAGGAGCGCTTTATTTATAGTCGTGTAGCTTGACTATTTTGGCAGGGTTATATATCGATGAGGTTTATGGTTTCGTTATGCTCAATCAATAGGTCGCCCGCTATGTATAACTTTAACAGATGACCGTTTACTTTAAACGAACTTTTTTACATGTGGGAGACGAGTACGGTGCCATATGGAAAAACTTCTTTAACTATGAAGCGACCGGACCATCTAGATTTTTGTTTTCTTGGAAAAAGTTTAAGACGTGAATTATAAAGAAGGACAAGATCGTCCGGAGAAAAAAATTTTGGGGACTTTATTTTTCGATTGTTATATAACTTAGAACGCTCCCTATAGAACTTATTTCTCTCGTAAGCGTTCGCATGCAATTCATCGAGCTGGTTTAGTTGCAGTTTTTTATTGTGAACGACTAAGTTAGCGTCGAGGTTTAAGAGTTTTAAAGACCAAATAGCACGATGTTCTAGTTCTACGGGGAGATGTCACGCTTTGCCATAGACTAACCGAAACGGCGTACAACCAATTGCGGTTTTGTATGCCGTCTGATACGCCCACAACGCATCGTCGAGTTTGACGGACCACTCTTTCCTATTAAGTGAAAGAGTTTTTTCTAATATTCGCTTAATCTCTCGATTTACTACCTCGATTTGGACACTTGTTTGCGGGTGGTAGGGGGTGGCAAGTTTGTGCGTGATGCCATATTTAGCTAACATCTTAGCCATTTAGGTGTTGCAGAAATGCGTTCCCCTATCGCTCACAATAGCGCGAGGTGTGCCGAAGCGAGAAAATAGTTTTTTAAGAAAAGTAACAACGACTCGCGCATCGTTGGTGGGGAGAGCTTGTGCTTCCGCCCACCTCGATATGTCGTCGACTGCCACTAAAATATAATTATTTTTAAAAGACGGAGGTAGGGGGCCAACATGAAACTGATGCCTCATAAATCGAAGACTTCGCATTCTAAAAACATGCTTTGGGGCATATCGTCCCGACGAGAGATGTTACCCGACCGCTGACAGTTATCTTAAGCGCGCACAAAATAATGAGCGTCTTTGAAAAGAGTGGGCCATAAGTAACCCGCCTCTAGCGCCTTCCGCGCGGTCCGGTTAACTTGATAATGCCCACCAGCAGGAACCTCGTGGCAGTGCCGAAGTATTTGCGTGAACTCCACACCCGCGACACATCTTCGGACCGCTTGGTCCGCGCACATACGAAAAAGAAAAGTGTCCTCCCAAAAGAAATATTTCAAGTCAGAAAAGAATTTCTTCTTTTGCTGGCTCGAAAAGGATTTTGGGAGCACCCTCAAAACTAAATAGTTCGCCAAATCTGCGAACCAAGGCTGGGAAGATGAACTAGTAGTTATGGTTAGGAGGCGTTTCTCGGGAAGTCAGTCATTTATGTCAGATTCGAAGAGCCCGTCCGCACCGGTATTTTCTAAGCGCGAGAGGTGATCGGCGGCTAGATTTTTCGTGCCATTCTTATCCCGGATCTCTAAATCAAATTCTTGCAGGAGGAGGATCCATGGAAGAATGCGGGGCTTCGCATCATTTTTAGCTAATAAATATTTAAGGGCGGAGTGATCGGTAAATACGATAACTTTAGATAGCGTAATGTACAAGCAAAACTTATCAAAAGCGAAAATGACGGCTAAGAGTTCCTTTTCCGTTGTGCTGTAATTTATTTGTGCGGAAGTGAGCGTCTTGCTAGTATAATAAATTGGATGAAAGTATTTGTCTATGCATTAGCCAAGAACGGCACCAAAGGCAATATCACTAGCATCGCACATAATTTTGAATGGAAGGGACCAATCGGGCGCCACTAAAATGGCTGAATTGATAAGTTTTTGTTTTATGAAATTAAATGCAGACTCACATTCGCTACTAAAGACAAAATTTGTTTGCTTTTTCATGAGGCGAGTAAGTGGCTTTGTTTTTTTTGAAAAATCTTGAATGAAACACCTATAAAAGCCCACGTGGCCTAAGAAACTCCTAATAGATTTTACGTTCATTGGCGGCGAAAGTTTTTCTATAATTTCTACCTTGGCCTTATCTACCTCCATCCCCTTAGACGAAATCATATGGTCGAGAACCAAACCTTCTCGAACCATAAAGTTACACTTTTCCGAATTTAAAATGAGATGCGTGTCCTCGCATCGCTGGAGGACACGATCTAGATTTCTAAGACAGCACGGGAAAGAGCGTCCGAAAATAGAAAAGTCATCCATAAAGACTTCCATAATCTCTCCTACCAGCTCGCCAAAGGTTGCCAGCATACATCGTTGGAATGTAGTTGGCGCAATGCAGAGGCCAAATGACATTCTTCGGTAGGCGCAGGTGCCAAACGGGCAGGTAAAAGTTGTTTTCTCTTGATCATCGGGGGAAATTGGGATTTGGAAAAACACCGATAAACCATCAAGAAAACAATAAAATGGATGACAGTATAAACGCTCCAGAACTTGGTCTAAAAATGGTAGCGGAAAATAGTTCTTACGGGTGGCATAATTTAGTTTTCTATAATCGATGCACACCCGCCAACCCGTAACAGTACGAGTTGGGATGAGTTCATTGTGCTCATTCTCCACTACGGTAAGACAGCCCTTTTTGGGCATGACATGAACGGGACTAACCCATGCACTATCAGAAATGGGATAAATAATCCCAGCATCTAATAATTTAATTATCTTGGCTTTAACGACGTCTTTCATGTTTGGGTTAAGATGTCGCTGCGGCTGAATGGTTTTGCGGCAATTAACGTTGAGAAAAATCATATGAGTGCAAAAAGAGGGGTTAATCCCCTTAAGATCAGAAATTTGCCACACAATTGCGTGGCGATGTTTAAGCAAAACTTCCAATAAATCGGAAGTCCCCAAATCACTCAAGTCCGAAGAAATAATAACGGGAAGCGTATCGCCTTTTCACAAAAAAGCGTATTTGAGTGATTCGGGTAAGGGTTTGTGGTCAAGGCATGGCGGTTCTTCTAATGAGGTTTTAATTTTAATGTCGTTCGATCCAAAAGGTTCGAAAGACAAATTAGGAGGGTTATCCTCTTCGCAGTTAAAATTTTCAAGCACAAAAATGTCGTCGGTTAAAAAAGTAGACTCGAAAATAGGGGAAGAACAATCTCCGAGATAGGTATCTAAATTATAACAGAAGTCATCGCTCGATGACGAGTCACCTATGGAGGGATTAATGGAGAAAGTAACTTCATCATCTCCTACCCGAAGGAGGATACGACCATTAATTACGTCAATTAATGCACGGGAGGTGGCGGGAAATGGGCGACCAAGTATAATTGGTACATCGGTGTCCTCCTTGATGTCCAAGATGACGAAGTCTACCGGAAAGATAAACTTATCAACTCGGACAAGTACGTCCTCCACTACCCCGACGGGAAACTTAACCGAGCGATCCGCTTGTTGGATGCGCATATTAATAGGGGCCAGAGTGCCCAAACCAAATTTTTTAAAGAGTGAGAACGACATCAAATTAATGCTCGTGTCTAAATCTGCAAGAGCGTATTTTACTAGTACATTGCCAAAAAGGCACGGGATGGAAAACCGTCCCGGGTCATTTTGTTTTGGAGGCAATTTATTGGTAAGGGCCGCCGAGCAGTCTGCGTTGAGAAAGATATACAAAATATTTTCCAATTTTTGTTTATTAGAAAGAAGCTCTTTCAAATATTTCGCATACTTAGGCATCTGCGAGATCGCCTCGCAGAAGGGAACATTAATATGAATTTGTTTAAATAAGTAAAATAAATTTTTTTATATTGTGCATCCTTACACTCATCATCTAACCTATACGGATATGGAAGGACCTTGTTTAAAATAACTTTTTCGTATAAAATTGGTAAAGGCGGCATAATCGAAGAAGGGGGAAGAGTGGTTGGAGGTGAAATATGTACCTGAGGATTGATCTGTTTTGGATCGACCACCTCCTTACCGCTACGGAGGGTTATAGTGTTGGCGTTCTCCCAAGGGTTGGGCTCCGTGTTTCCCGGTAGTGCCCCGAGCGCGCGCTCGGACATCATTCTCACCAGTTGTCCAACCTGTTGTTCAAGGGTTTTTAGCGATTCGTTGATGTTCCGGATATTTGATTCATTGGACGTTATATATTTTAAAAACATTTCCTCCATCGGGGAGGCTTTTGGAAGAGGGGGAGGCGGCAAAAATCCGTGCGCATAAGAATTGGGAGGCGCTGCGCATTGTTCGTGTTCCTCCAAGAAAAATTGGGGTCATTCCTCCAACCCGGATTATAGTTATTACTATAAGGGTTATTGTTGTGGTTGAAGGAAGGACGACCCGAATTTCCTTTGTAATCACCGAACTCTTTAGCCACGCAGACGTTAGGGGGAATAAAAAAAGGCGGAGTGGAGGAGGCAGCAAACATCTCCGCCACCTGCTTTGTTAACCTTTCAAGTTGAAGGGTTAAGAGAGCAGTGGCATCCACTTTAAAAAGGCCGGCCGCCGACTTTGGGCGTCCCCGTGGGACATTCCATTGGTAGGCGTTCATAGCCATTTCTTCGAATAAAGCCTCGGCGGCCTCGGCGGTTTTATTGTTTAATGTGCCCCCGACAGTCGCGTCAATTATTTGACGCGTCTGAAAATTAAGGCCATTATAAAAAATTTGTACCTGCAATCACATTAGCACCGCGTGGTGCGGGCATCGGCAGAGGAGGTCCATAAACCGATCCCAAGTCTCATATAGAGACTCAGGATCATTTTGCACAAACGAAGAAATGTCCGCCCGCAACTTTGCAGTTTTTGCGGGCGGAAAGTACTTCGTCAGGAACCGCTCCGTCAACTCAACCAAGATGGTGATACATCCTCGTAGGAGGGAATTCAACCACGCATTTGCTTTGGACTTAAGGGAAAAAAGGAAATAGGCGCAAGCAAATGACATCATCAGTGACGCCATTAATCTTGAAGGTGTCGTATATTTCCAAAAAATTGGACAAATGGACATTCGGGTCCTCATCCGGCAGTCCATCGAACTGCACGGCATTTTGGACCATTTGAATGACACTTGATTTTATTTCGAAATTATTGTGCGCCGCCGTCTAGCGAACAATACTGGACCCAGTATCGTCCAAATTCGGTTGGGCATAATATGACAATGTACACTCGACGACCGCGTTCGGATTAGGGTCGGCCATAGCGATGGTAGAGGGTTCTCCGACAAATTCTTCGGGATCCAAAGAGGGATTTCTGCGTTGAGACCGAATATGTGCAAGCGAGCGTTCGATCTTAGGATCTAAATCCAAATGTTCGGACTCCGAAGGTTGTCCATGGGTCATACACCCTAAAATATAAAGTAGAAAATTAACTTTCTTTTTTGGATTTTTAAGTAAAGTTTTTAAGTTTTTTAGAAATATAGGTAAAGGTAATAGACTCCGGAATTCAAAATAACAAAGCAAGTCATTCCCCGGCAACGGCGCCAAAAACTTGATGGCCCATGAACAGACTCTTATTTAGGTGGTTGGTTCGATGAGTCGAACATTGTGGGCTTGCTAAAAAGCAAGCTTTTAACGAAAGGAGGCAAGTTCACTTATCACATGTAGTACTCGATATTCGGGGGAATACCGAGGTCGTATTATTCTCGGGGTCGGGTTGATTATCCCTACTACTCTAGGACTTACTATTATTTTACTGAAAATTCGTTGGGGATTTCAATTAACAAAGGCGGATAAAATAAAAGTGCGAAAACGATTTAGAAAATTCGATGAATGGTTAATGCTCGGCACCGAATCGGATTAAGACTAAAATAACTTTAAATAATTATTGAGCTTAGTTTTAAAATTAATAAAAGGCAACTTGGCCGTGGATGGAATATTGCTCACCTAAATGCTAAGACTATTCGACCGAACATTAGTCCTATGAAGGATTCCTCTTAACGCCTGCTTTAAGCTAAGAACCCCACTATTGTGTGGGGAATCCAATCCAGAAGAATTACGCTTGTCTTCTCTCGAGGGTATGCGCCCAACTCTCTTTACCTAGGGGTGATCTATCCATACGCACGGCCTCTCGGCTAGCTAAGGCATGGATAATGAAAATAGAGCCCACGCATCGATATATGGTCTTACGAGGCATTAACCCGGGGTAAACCTTAAGTCCTAAAATTAAAGTGAAAATAAAGAACTTTAATTATTTCAAATCATTTTATATGTCCCAATGCTCTTTGATGCACAAGGGCTAATAATGATTATCCACTCATCGGTATAGGGACGGCTTATGATTTTTGTGAGGTGTGAGTTCGTAACTAAGAGCTGAAGGGTTATAAGAAGAGGACAAAAGTAACAACACAAAGTTTCGAAAATATTTAAAGGCTAAATTAAGGCGAGAACTCACGCACTTAATGAAACCATAAGTAAAATGGCAAGCCCTACTCAAACGAGTAGGCGGGAAATAATGGAACGCCATTTAACTCTTAATGAGTAGGCGGAAATACATGCAAGTCGTTTAACTCTTTACGAGTAGGCGAAAAAAAATCGCACACTCACACTCGACATGACATAAACACACACACTCACTCTACTGAAAATGAAAATGCACACACACTTGCATAAATGAAAAAAACGCACACACAGTGCAAAAAGTAAATTACAAATACGCACTCTACACAATTGAAAGAAAGCGATAAAATAAAGCATGAAAATTTATCTCCTACACTCACAAACTCTACATAATTAAAAGAAAGCCATAAAATAAAGAATGAAAATTTATCTTCTACACTCACACACTCTACATAATTGATGAAAACATTAAAAATTATTCTCATACACTCACACACACAACATGAAATTTAAAAGAACAAAATGAAAACCTAACTCATACAGTCACACACACTATTAAAGAGAAAAAACAAAGTTGCTTAAAAATTAAAATTAGAAGATTCCTACTCCTAAAGCTTACCAAAAACACATAAAAAGAACAAATAAAAATAAAAAGAACAAAAGGGTTTCAAAACAAAGCAAAAAAACTAAAGTCCTTTAAAAATTAAAATTACAACTTTTTCATTATTAGGATTTAATAAAAGTGATTAAAAAGTGAAAAGAAATTGAAAAGAACAAAAAGGTTTTACAATCCTAAAACAAAGCTAAGTAAAAAAACAAAATCACTTTTAAAATCTCTTTTACAAATCATAAGAACAAAAACGTAAAACCTAAAACATGAAGAAGATAGAAATCAAAATGAAACTATCATAACAACACTTTTTTGCAAGGAAATATACTATAACTTCTATCATATTAGCAAAATAAAACAAGATGAATTAAAAACATCACTTGCAAACTCAACACACACACATTTTATAAAGAGAAAAATAAAAATGACACTTACGGATTAAAGGTGAAAGAGATAAGCCACCCAAATAAATTTTCATGTCATGTAGAGAGAGAAAATCAAAACATTTTTATTATCATAATGAAACTATTACAAAGCTAAAGCAAAGACGAACATGAAAGTGAGGGTGGAGATAGTTCTCCTTACATGGCAATGGAATACACACGGGCAGCCCACAAAACATAGTAAATTTGGCTCAAAAATGTGAACCCTTGGACCTTAAAGAAATGGCCTATTTATAGGGAAAAATTCCAAAGTACACGCCCGCCGACACGGGCGTGTTGGGGGGGGGGGGGGGGGGCGTTTCAGCACTATTCGCGATGTGATCCGGCGATTTGAAGGTAGCATTGACTTGCGGCTGTACATGAGGATGTCACGCCCTTGGTCACGGGCGTGACGGTGGGCGTGTCGGGGAGGTGGAACTGGGCACGGGTTGCGTCAAAATTAGCTGGCGGCATCTTGTCGTGCCGGGTGAAGGAGACACGCCCTATGTCATGGGCATGTCGCTGTGCGTGTCGGGTTGGTCGATGATCGTTGAGCGTGGTTTCGTCGAGTACGTGACACGGGCCTTCGTCACGGGGCGTGTCAAATGACACGGGCATGTCATTGGGCGTGTCACGCGTTTTTCTTCATTTGGCTGCTTTCCACAGGAAATTGAAGTGTCACACCCTTATCACGGGCGTGACCCATAGTACACGGGTGTGTACTTGCAAAATTTGACATTTTCCTGAAATTTTTTGGAAAATGAAATAAAGCTAAGTTAGCAATGTTTGTAGAAAAAGGAACAATTTATTAAAGAAAATTAAGTAGAAATAACAGAAAGAAACTAAAATGACTTATTTAATGTACATAAAAATACGTATATTTACAACTTATCAGTCGTGCGCAGCCTTCTCATCAAATTCCCAAACAGTCACGGTACACAGCGCGCGATCATTGGACCTATAACGCACGACCACTGGTCATGAGCCACTGATCATGAGCGCTACTCACCATTTTTCCGAGTTCTGTCTGGGGCATACGCACGAGCATGGGACCTATAGCGCAGGACCACCAGTCGTGCGCCACTGCTTGTGCGTTGTACCAGTTTTGTCTTGAGTTTTGTCTGTTCTAATCGCACGATCATGGGATCTAGTGCGCACAACCATTGGTCGTGCATCACTTATCGTGCACATATATATTGATTTTCTGTCAAGGTACAGGTTTCTTTGGGAACTGAGCGCATGACCACTGGTCATGCGCCACTGATTGTGTGATCTGATTATTCTTGCTTCCATATATAAGGCCCTTCTCCATAAATTAGGGCACGTTTTGTCATTTATTTTGCCCCACAGCTGTGAGCAAAGCGTCGCTCCTCTACTCTACAAGTCCTCCACTCATCTCCACCCATTGGGAAGCCTTCTCCGGCAATCCGAAGACATAATCAACCTTCGGAGATCTCCTGGCCACCAACAACGAGCAACTAAAACTATTGGTGCTATTCCTCTGGACAAAAGGAAGAAAGGATTGAAGGAAAGGATAGAAGACAGAGAAGAGGAAGTGGATTGATAACCCATTTGCATCTGGTAGCAACCACGGTCAGAGTCATGAAGTGGATTAACAACCCACCACTCCAGCCAAGAACCACTGCTACGCTTTCCCTCTTTCGGTTTACTCTACCTCTTCTCTTTTTGGAATGTACTTTTAAGCTTGTAATAAAACTAAACTTGCTTTTAATTTGTCTATGAATGAAGTTTGTTTAGTTAGTTACTTTCTCTGTTGTTAGTTGCGATGCACGCGCCTCCACTCACATCCACTCACTCGTGCACTTGAACAACTCTAGCAAAGGCAAGAGTTGGTGGATGAAGATGTGATTACGACCCTCACTCTCCGCACTAGCACTTCCGACCATCCGCCTAACGTAGCACGACATAGCGGCATGCACTCACTCCTTCCTCTAAGCGAAGCAGTGTCGGCGACCCGTAGAGTCTTCTTTTTGTTTTCTAGCACTAGGAATCCAAAAGCCAAACCACCTGTTATTTATTTTAACTCTTAGTAATGATCTTCACATATCGCTATCACGTACCCTTCCTGCATTCCCTCGATATCGACATTTGGGGAAGCTATTCCCAAATTATTACTTGACAGTGACCGGTACACTTGCCGACGATGCATCAAGTTTTTGGCGCCATTGTCGGGGAATGCATGCGTAAGTGATTTGGGTGGTCGAAGGGAGTTACTCAAGAGTTGTTGTTTTTGATATTTTTTATTGTTTTTTTGCCATATTTGATGTATGCAGAGATAATAATCAGGAGAGTTGCTTGCTTATGATCCTGAAATAGAGCGGACCACTCGAGCACGAAGCCGTACTACAAATGCTCGGCTAGAGATGGATCACAATCTAATTCAGGTTGGAGGCAATGGAAGAGGAGAAGAGCCCATCTTATGGTCAAACGCTAATGATAACATTGGAAACCGGCATGGACAGCCAATTCTTAGGGCTGGTCTGAGAGGGAATGGAGCTGCAGCTAGAGGGTAGCAGAGTGATAAGAATTAGGTGAATATGCCGAGACCTCGCATGATGAGAGACTACAGCACCACCACTGTTGGGAGTGTGTATCCAGCTTTTGGGCCGGCCATCCCTAACCAGCAATTTGAAATCGAACCGACTATTGTAAACATGATATGCAGCAATGCTCAGTTCTCCAGGTTACCGAGCGAGGACCCACACATGCATCTTTTAGAATTTTTTGAGATATGTGGGTACTTCCATTAAGGTGGAATTCCCTATGATACGGTGAAGATGAAGCTATTTCCATTTTCATTACATGATAAAGCCAAGGCATGGCTGCACAGCTTACATCCGGGAATTACCTCAATCCTGTAGATAAGATAGTGAACCTGCATCGGGAGATAGGTAACTTCTGCTAGTTTGATCAGGAGAGCCTAGCCGAGGCATGGGAGCACTTCAATGATTTGCTGCGGAAGTGCCCAAACAATGAGTTCGAGCCTTGGAATTTGGTGGGCCGGTTCTATTTTGCCATCGAACTCAATTATAGGGCCATGATTGACGCCGCTGCAAGAGGAACATTGATGAACCATACACCTGAGGAGGCCATGAGCCTTATGCAAGATACAACCTCACATAGTATATATTGGAATGCTGGGAGAAATGTCAAAAGGAACACCCGGGGAATCTTCACTCTTGGATCAGCTGTTCCAACTACAACCCCGGTCATGGCTATCTCTTGTCAAGGATGCGGCGGGGACGGACATCACACGTATGAATTCCCGGGAGATGAACTGTCTGGTGAGCTGTATAATTTAAATATGAATGAATATGTGAATTTTATTGCTAACCAAAATATTGGTGTGCCATCTGGGAATGCATATAACCCAGGGGTGAGAAAACACCTCAACTTTTCATGGAACCAAAATGCCGGTGGCCAACGATGGAAACCAGAGCAGCATCAATTTGATGCTTCAGCCTATAGTAGCCAACCGAGGCCACCTAATCCGGGTTATAATCAGACCCCTGCGACACCGAAGAAGAGTAATTTGAAAGAAATGATGCAGAAGTTCATTGAGGTCGCTCAAATGAATATGGCTAATCAGACTGCATCTATGCGGAATATGGAAGTGAAACTGGGACAATTGGCCCAGGTGCTAGCTGAGCGTCCCCAGGGGACTCTTCCAAGCAACATAGAGAAGAACCTCGTAGATTAGGGGAGGAGTATTGCTAAGAAGGAAGAGGGGGGTGTCTGGTGATCTAGTGATCACTTGTACGATCAACAACATCGAGACCTCCGTACTTTGTAATTTCCGGATCTTCTTGAAACGTTCTCGCATTGCAAGACGTCGAGAAGTTTTATTTAAAATTAAATTCGGATGATCGTACCTCTCTTGTTCTAGCTAACAGAGTTGTAGTGGAGATTGAAGGATAGGTGAAAGAGGTTGAAGTTACGGTGTACGGAACCAAGGTTGTAGCGGATTTCCAAGTATTGGGGCCTTTCGAAAATTATTCGATCCCAATCTTGTGTGTTCCATTTTTGAGGGAGAGCAGTGCCATCTTGGAATTTTCCAAGGGTCAGGTGGTTGTACCAAATGTGGTGAAACTTCCATGCTTACCTAACTCCGTGACTGAACCTCTGTACCCCCTCCTAATTTTATCACTGATGAATTGTTTAGTAATGTGGATGACAGAGATAAACAAGAAACGTGGAAGCAGATGGAGAAAAGAAGTATGTCTGAAAAAGAGCGTGGTGATGAGGAAGAGAAGAAGGAGTTGTTAGTTCGTGAAGAGACTGCTGACGAAATTCCTGAGTCTAGATTTATAGGGGAGCATGATTCTCCTCCTGCTGAATTTATGAATGGATAATTTAATCGTAAGGTTTTGGGGGCGGATCCAGTTGACATTATGGCGTCGGAGACGATGAAACCCTAAACTTTATATGGGGAGTTAGTTTATTGCGCTAAGCGGCATTCTCCACTGTGGAGAAAAAGAAAAATGAACGTTTATTGCGACCCGCTCGTTCTGTTGAAATCCATGGTGAGAAGCTTGGGGCTTGGCGCCAGTTGGGTAAAACCAACTTGAACCCTAAAGCTCCAAACATTGGCCTTTTACACTCTTGTGGGGAGCTCTATCATAAATCTTCATTTAGTTGATAATTTGTTGGATAGTTCTGCTAGTATCTGCCTGTGAACTTGCTCAGTTTTTTTTTGTTTATTTAGTTGTTGAGGACATAAAACTCTATATCCTACTAATACAGGTATTTGGTACACCTTAAGAATGGTAAACAAAGGGGCTCGTGGGAGACAACCCAAGTTGGACCACTTGGCCCTATTTTTTGCTTTGTTTTCTTATATATATATATATATATATATATATATATATATATATATATATATATATATATATATATATATATATATATATATATATATATATATATATTTCTATATTCCTATTTTGCGTATATCTCTACTTCGCAGTTGCGGGAAATTTTTGAGGCGCGACAACCAGCCACTATTGGACAATCTCACTGCACGATCGGCATGCCCAATTTTGAGCATAGGTACTTCTTACCCCTAGCTCTTTATCTTATTTGGAATGCTTATTTTTACTAATTATCGCATTCAAGTCTAGGGGGAGAGCATGCATGTGGTCACTACACAGCAGATTTCATTGCATACCAGTCTGTTAATTATTTATTTCATAATCATTGTAGCACACACTGAATCACCCACACAAGCGCTCTCTTAACCACCCACGCGGCTCGAGTCAAATTTATTGCTCATGTGTAAACTTTAAAATAGTGGTGCTGGATTAGAATTTCAGGATACAGTAGTTCGAAACTCGTGTAGTGCACCTAATCGAGTACTCATGGTTTGTGTAAAAATAGTATAGATTTACTTTTTCTTTATGCTCGTAGATTTAAACTTTTTCTGCAGATGTAAATATTGTTTGTACTACTCAAAAATGTGAATCTGGAGTAATCGAATGGTAGTGTAGGAATGTGTGTAGCCGTCACTAGACTCGTATTGCTCGATTCGGGAGGAATGATCATCTTTCTCAGTGGCTAAGATATTGCCCCAAGCTACTCTTGAAGCATTGGTGCCCGGTTAGTCAAGAGTGAGCGTGACATATGCCATCATTTTGGCTATTTTTAGCTTTGTTTATCATTTCCTAGCCGCTAACCGTTGCATGCCAAGTTTGTGCCTACCCCTCCTTTAATTCAGCTCCACCTTCATTCACCAAAGTATAAAGTCAATCCTCCTATCGCAACCAAATCCATGAGCTTGATTGAATTTAATATTTTAACGAGTTGTGATATTTGGAATTCTTGTGATGTGGTGATGAATTCATAAAATTTATACTTGCTAAACTTGGGGATTACAAAAGAAAAAAAGAAAAAGAAAAAAATTGAAAAAGAAAAATCTAAAAGAATTATAATGAGAATTGTATCCCCATCACGTTTATTGATATTGGTCGGGTTAGGCCATGTACAAGCACGGTTTTCAAGCTAAGTCTGTGGGTGTGTCACACGTGCATCTCTATGTGGCTGTATTGGTATAGCTTATTGTTTGCTCGCTTTGGTTGCGTGTAGCCTTCTTGTTTACATTGATTAAAAAATCTTAGCCTAAGCCCCATTCTATCCTACAAGACCTACTTATTCACGTTTGAGTCTAACTCGCGCCATGGAGAGAGTGTGAACGGGCAAGCATATGGTCCTCGACATTGATGGATATCTTTGGAAGTGATCACGAGCCCCGGTCATTAGCAATGCTCATCTTAGTGGCCTGCCTACTTTCTTCCTACACATGACCGAACAATTCTCCAGAATTATAATTTTGAGTAGATACAACATTTATTTACCCATATCTAATAGTTTTAACTCCGTAGTATAATTAAAAAGTTTTTCTAATCTATTTTCTATGCACATGATGTATTTGATTTCTCGTTGTACTTTTTTTTTGAAATTTCTGAGCCAGCTAGCTGATTTCAAGTCCACGGAGTTATGATTTGCTCGGGATGCACAAATGGGTATGTCTGGGGGTGTGATGAGTCCAAGTTATACACATATTTTTGGACTCATCTGGGCTAGTTTTTCTGTTGATGCACTACACTTTAGAGACATATTTGTTTATATTTGTTATTATGTCCATTCCAAGATTAGTACACTTTTGGCCCGCTTTCAGTGTGATTTTCTTAGTTATTATTCTTGTGCCCTACTTGGTGTTTCGCTACGTTTGGAGACTTTAGTAGACCAGTCTCGGTAGCTCTATTGTTTTGCTGCAGGTACAAGGGTCGCGTGCATGATCCGGGATTGTTTTGCGAAGTTTTCTGCCTAAGGGCCACTAGTCGTGTGTTTTTAACACGCGCACGATTAGTGGAATCCTTAGCGCAAGACCACTGGTCATGCTCTGCCTTCTCATTAAATTCCCAAACAGTCAGGGTACATAGCGCATGATCATTAGACCTATAGCGCACGCCCACTGGTCGTGAGACACTTTATTATGCCCGTCTGGGTAGCACTGTTGTTTTTGCTGCAAGTAAACGGGTCGTGTGCATGATTCATGATTGTTTTGGGAAGCTTTCTGCCTAAGGGCCACTGGCAGTATGTTTTTAACACATGCATGATCATTGGACTCCTTAGCGCACGACCACTGGTCGTGCGCGGCCTTCTCATCAAATTCCCAAACAGTCAGGGTAGACTACACACGATTATTGGACCTATAGCGCACGACCACTGTTCGTGAGCTACTGATCGTGCACACTACTCCCCGTTTTTCCAAGTTCTGTCTGGGGCATACGCACGAGCATGGGACCTACAGCACATGACCACCGGTCATGTGCCACTACTCGTACGCGCTATACGAGTTTTTTCTTGAGCCATAGATGCGCGCGGAGCGCCGTTCCTCTCCTCCACATGTCCTCCACTCATCTCCACCCTTCGGGAAGCCTTCCCCGGCCATCTGAAGCCATCTTCATCCTTCGGAGAGCTCCTGTCCACTAGCAGCGAGTAACGAGAACTTTCGGTGCTATTCCTCTAGACAAAGGAAGAAGGGATTGAAGGAAAGGAAAGAAGACAGAGAAGAGCAAGTGGATTGACGGCCCATTTGAATCCGGTAGCAACCATGGTCAGAGACGTGAAGTGGATTGACAACCCACCACTCCGACTAAGAACCACGGCTACGCTTTCCCTCTTTCAGTTTACTGTACCTCTTCTCCTTGTGGAATGTACTCTTAAGCTTGTAATAAAACTAAACTTCCTATTAATTTATCTATGAATGAAGTTTGTTTGGTTAGTTACTTTCTCTATTGTTAGCTGTGATGCACTCGCCTCCGCTCACATCCACTCACTCCTGGACTTGAACAACTCTAGTAAAGGCTAGAGTTGGTGGATGAAGAGGTGATTACGACCCTCACTCTCCGCACTTGCTCTCCGCCCATCCGACTAACGAAGCAAGACAAAGCGGCCTGCACTCACTCCTTCCTCCAAGCGAAGCGGTGCCGGCGACCCGCAGAGTCTTTTTTTTCTTCTTTAACATTAGGAATCCAAAATCCAACCCAGTTTTTGTTTATTTTAACCATTAGTAACGATCTTCACACGTTGCTATCACGAACCCTTCATGCATTCCCTCGAGATCGACATTCGGGGAAGCTATTCCCAAATTATTACTTGACAACGATCGGTATACTTGTCGACGATGCATCAGATGGAATTGGGTCAACTTCTATCTCTAGCCGAAGGCCCCGATTGCATCTTCCTGGAGCACCTTCCAAGCACAGATGTTGGCGACCCAGCCACCTCATAGCCCGGCCAGTGCCACTGCCACCTCCGTCGAGGTGGGGGCTATCGCAAGGCGCCGGCATATCCGTCGGAGGGGCAGTTTCCTGCCATTCCAACAAGATGAATTTAACCCCAAAACCAGGAAATTTCTCAAACCGATCGGGCTCAATTGAGTCTTATTATTGTCCCTATTGATTCCTAAGATAAACCCATAGAAGGAGCGAGGGAGGACCTTTGTGGTGGTCTGGAGTCGAGCCGATCCTTGGGTTGCCATTAGCTGTGGTGATGTCACCGGAATTCTACAACAGCATAGTGGACAAGCTTGAAACTGTCGGGGGAAGGGTTGAAACGACTCCTTGGTGCCCAGTGATGCTTTTAAAACACCCAAATGGTGTAGGGGAAGAGTGTGGGTTGAATGGACATTAATGGCCATTAAGGCCAATTCTCGGCCATGGTGGTGGGGGGTGAACCTAGCTTGGGGTGGCCGGGAAATGGCTAGAGACTCCTCCTCTTCCCCAGAGGAGTTGAATCTAGCCATTAAAGGTGTCCCTTGGCCTCCCTAAGCCATGAATGGCTTCTTCCTCCCGCTTTCTCTTTCCTCCATTAAGGGTGAGGTGGAGTTATCTCTCTCTCCTAGTCACCAAGGCTGACTTGGTAATCCATTTAAGCTATTTGCAGCCCACTAAATCATATCATCCATAATGAAGAGGTGGTTAGCCCAAATGAAAAGGGCTTGAGCTTGGGTTAGCCCATTTGGGCTAAGTTGACCTAAACTTGAGTAGGGTTGACCTTAGTCATTTTGAACTTTTTGGTTGACCCCAATAGGTCCTTGGTGACCCATTGGCCTCCCCTAGGGTTTAGGTTGGGCTGGGCTAGGGTTGTCTTGACACTTTGCGGTCGCTTGACCCTCAGGAAGGGTACTTTGACCAAGTTAGGGCTAGAGTTGACATTGGTCAACATGACATTTGGCTTGACCCCAAGGGGTCCTTGGTGACCCCTTGGCTTCCCTTAAGGTCTAGGAAGGGTTATGTAGGGTTAACTTTGCACCCTGAAGGTCACTTACCCCTTAGTTAGGGCACTTTGACCACTTTAGGGCTAGGGTTGTCCTAGGTCAGCTTGGCCACCTAGAGTTGACTCCAATGGACCATTAGGGCCTTCGACATATTAGTGAGGTTGTAGTGGAATCTTGGATTCATGGTGAAGCCCCTAGATCATCCCAACCTAGTGTTTAGAAATCTACTGTTTGAAGATCATAGTAATCCCACCTACATTCCTAGGTCCACTTGGTCTTTGTTGGATCCCTAGTTGATTTGGGCTAGGTCCACTGACTTAGGATGTGACCCATCATGTATAGTCTGGGTCAAGTTTATGTCTTAGAGTCTAGGACAGTCCTCTATCTCAACTTCAGATGGACCAGCCTTCCTCAAGACCATCAGGAACTCCAGACCTATCGGTTTTTCAGACTAAGTGAAATGAGTTCGACGTTCGTCGAACTCAGCTCGACGAAGGGAGTTCTGCGCTCGACGATCGTGAGACAATTCGTAGTGCTGAGCTAGATGAACTATGTTCTTTGTTCGACGAACACCGGGATTCTACTTCAAGCATTATCAGGACTACTTCAGAATTTCTCTAAGTCCAACTTCAAGCTTTGGTCGACGAATTACTTTCTGAGCTCGACGGACTTGGACCTCAAGTTCTCAGATTCTCAGGTCGACGACTTCAGTTCTCAGCTCGACGAATTTAGTTCTCTGCTCAACGAATAAAGATTGTTTGTTCAATGAATGAAGACTGTTAGCTCGACGAACTCAGCTCAGCTCGACGAACTCAGCTCAGCTCGACGAACTCAGCTTAGCTCGACGAACTCAGGCTCAGCTCGACGAACTCAAAACTCAGTTCGACGAATTATGTTCTTCGGTCGACAATTCTAGACTAGGCCTTCTTCCGTTCCCGTCTCATTCAATAGCGCTGATTCCTGAACATTTAATGGCAGTTCTTCCTAGAATACTACCATTAGAATGCGAAGTTAATCCTGGATTATTACATGCCATTTTCCCATGGAAACAGTTGGGGAAATAATTTATTGCTGCTTCCTTTCCAGGCCGTCTGCCATTACTGCTCTAGATTCAAAATTCGAATGTTTCTTATGAGACATTGAGATATACAGTAAGAGTCAGTAATACAGTGATATACAAAAAAAAAGACAGACAGTGATTCAGACAACACAGAAAAAGGAATTCATTCTTGGCCCAGAGAGAAACTGATCAAGAAGAAGAAGAAGATCACTACATCAATATCAAGAGTCCTCATCATCTGCTTTTACTCAGGATAACATCAAAGACAATACATTCATATCAGTCACAAGAAGTTCCTGGAGACTTTCTCTGGACCAGGAAATCTAGGTCTTTGAAGACCTATCACCCTGAAGCAGTGCTCCAGCATTCTTCCTGATTCATTCACATCTCAGGGGGAGCAAAGCTGCTAAACAACAATCCACAAGTCTTCTCATTTGACTTGAGAAAGAGAAGACCTGATGTAACGTCCCGAATCGCTCTAGGCCCCTAGTGTGTGTTTTTGAGTCAGGAGGGTTGACTCGAGTCCTAAGAAGTGCAGGGAATTGGACTGCACTTGTGGAGAAGTGGAGAAATCAGTGCAGAGAGACACGGGTAGTGACACGGGTAGTGACACGGGTAGCGACACGGGTAGTGAAACGGGTAGCGACACAGGTAGTGACACGGGTAGCGATACAGGTAGCGACACGGGCATGTACCTACCCGTGTGCGTCGACTTGAGCTCGACGAGGCATGTCGAGATCGGCGAGCTGTGTTGACATCATGTGACATGGGTAGCGATACGGACGTGTCCCAACCCGTGTGTGTCGAGTTACACTCGACAGGCCGTGTCGAGACTGACGAGCTGTGTCGACATCATGTGACACGGGTAGCGACACGGGCGTGTCCCTACCCGTGTGTGTCGAGTTACACTCGATGAGCGGTGTCGAGATCGACGAACTGCGCGTCGACTTCGATGAATGAACATGACACGGGTAGAGACACGGGCATGTCCCTACCCATGTACGCCAGTCGACGATTTTGATCGATCGTCAAGATGCAACCCGAGAAGGACACGACCAAGGACACGGCCAAGAACACGGCCGTGTCAAATATTGAACTGACATGGAAACTACCATTGCCGCTTAGCCAGGCAGGACACGGGTAAGGACACGGCCGTGTCCCTACCCATGTCACTTTTTATATATAAGGGGGAGAGAAAACCCGAGCCGTTTTCATGCTCTTTTCATCCCCTAATTCCTGTGAGAACTCCTGGTGAGAGGGAAACTGCTGGAGCAAGTTCTACCGGAGGAGATCCGCCATCGCCGTGAAAGAGAAGATGCCGCCAAGGAGAACTACGAGATCCATGACCGGAAATGGTGGTACCGCTAGAACTGATGTGAGTTTCCTACCCTCTCCCTTGGTGCTAGATCTATAGTTATTTTCCTAGGAGTGACATCGGCTCAAGAGAGTCTTGATGGAGAGAAGAAGTCTTCTAGGTTTGGCCATGCTAGGACTTGTGTTCTAGATTTTAGATCTCTTCAACCACTCTTCTTCTATGTGATGATGGAGGATGGTTTCGTGAAGAATATTGGCCTCTTGAGGTTGAATAAGGGTGGAGTAAATTTTGGAATGATTTGGGAAGATCGCCTTGAGGAGGAAGTTGAACCGATGCCGTTCATTCCGCCTTAAGATGCGTGCAGAATCTGTATTCTGCGCGCAGCAAACTTCGTGGCCATTTTTAAGTGTGATATGGCCAGATCTGGGCTTTTGGCTAAACACGAAAGTTTAAGCCCTTGAAAATGCCTTTCCAACTAATGGTTGCACGACTTCTGGCGAAATCTGTAGCCACAGGAAAGTCTAAACGAAAATGGTGTTCAATAAATCATGTATGCAGAAACTGTGTTCTGTACGCAGCGGACTTCAAGTCCGATTTCAAATAGGATAATATCAAGTCTGGGTTGAGGTCTGAATATGAGAGTTGTAGAAACTGGAAATACCTTTCCAACGTGGGGTTACACGACTTCATCGGATTCCTGTTGCTTCGAGAATCTCCGGCCGAAGTTGCTATCCAGATTCAACCTGTGCCTAAATTCTGGGCTTAATGGAAAATGGATTTTGATTCGGTGGAATTAATAATGCAAGATACTTGGCTTGGATGAACCCTTATGATTAATCATTTGTTGCATGATTGAAGTAGCTTATTAATCATATTTCATATTATCAAATTGTGAAACAATCTTATTTAAACGAATTGAATTGGTAGGAATTGAAAGATTGATAATTGTGCACTTCATGTTTAAATTATGACATTATCAAATGTAAAGTGTGATAGATCTTATATGCGCATCATGTTTATATTACATTGTCATCATTTGGGAAGTCATATAGATGAATAAATTACGGCCATAGATATGTTTATTAATGAAATGAGTCTAGTAGACCAATACTTATAGCGTCGTCTCCCTACGAGTAGTATTGTGAAGGGATGTAAGTGCGGTGTTGACCGCCACTTGTTTTAGTTGTGTTGAGATAAGGTATGGATGGATGGTTGGGCTGTGTCCACGTGTTTACTTCCGAGGCCCCTTCCATGTTATATTGATGTGGTATTTGCATGTGGTGTGAGTCGACACGCGGTGTCGTAATCCTGGGTTAAGGATAGTGTGGCAGGTCTACGGGCTCGCCAGTCGTCAAACCGACGGGAGTTGGCAGTTAGACTTGGTCGGTTTTGGCTGTGTCCTCGGTGTTCACGTCCCGAGGCCCCTCCGGCCATGTGAACGGTTGGGCTGTGCCCTCGTGCTTTCTTCCGAGGCCCCTTCCGGGTCACGCAAGGCCAGTTCGGGCTGTGTTCTTGGTGCACATCTACCCAAGATCCCGCTGGGCCATAGTACGCATGGGCTCCGCTGTTGTGTTCTTAGCGTTGAGGCGTACGGAGGCCTAGGTGAAGTAGTGTGGATACCCGCCTAGTAGTAGAAGTGCCTGTTCTACTGTCCCTGCCTGGCCACATCAGCTGATGCCTGAGAGGTTAGCTACCTGCTCGAAAAGTGGGAACTAAACATCTATGTCGACATAGCGGTTGCATGGGTGTGCATGGGTGAGTCATTGCATAGCATACATGGCATATCATAACATTGCACAACAAGATCCTCATCGTATAAGTTTGTATGGGCACTCTAATATGATGAGTTACTTTTATGTAACCCGATCCTTAACTTATAAGTTTGTATGGGCATTCTTATAAGTTAAGTTACTTTCCTGTTGTTACTTATACTTGCTAGTTTAGTGTAGCTCTTAAATAAATACTGATTATGATACTATTACTCTTACACTACTGCTACCTGCTTGTACTTCCTTACTTGCATACTTGTTATATACTATACTCTTGTTCCTTTTCTCCGCCCGGTGCCGAGGAGTCGCCGGGGAAGCGGATGTGAAACCACTTAGTCGTTTCGACAAACGGTTGCTACGTCTTCCTTTTAGGAGGTCACGCCACAGGTAGAGCAGCCGTAGACTACGCAGCAGGACAGCCAGGCCAGGACGACAGGGCCTGAAGTGACGTTGCCGTCGATACCGTCGGTTAATGATGTTAGTATTTTGATTACTCTCATGTAGCCCGTTTGGGCAATGATTAGCTGTACTCTGATATTTTGTAGAAGCATGTTTAGCTTCTATATTTATTGATGTATTTGGACAATTATTACTTAGTGTGGATTTTGACTTCTCTTGCTTATTTATTTGGTTGGGTTGGCATGATATATTGATATTGTTGTAGCCGGCCGAATAGGCATCTTGTGGTACAGGTTAGCCCATGTGCTAATGCTACCGCAAGGCGGCTGTTCCGGGCATAAGACTCCGCCTTCGTGCCGTGTTTTGGGTTCCGGGGAGGGGGGGTCTTACAAATGGTATCAGTTTGCCACGATCCTCAACTAAGAAGTCATTCAACAATGGTGCAACCCCTGTTTGGTTTGTCAATTTGGGGACAAACTGACTTAGCGGAAGCAGTGGTGTGCCCATATGTAATTCACATTAAGTTTGTCCAACTTTGACCTTAAGTTTAGCCAACCTGACAACAAGTTTGTCGTGTATGTGTAGGTTCCACTGCATGTTGAGCCGATGGGGGGGTACTCCTACCCCTCCCTTACCCACTTAGTTCCAACAGTCTGAGTTGGGGCAGACGCTCACCGCCATTCTTGATGCTTTTAAGGCACAGCAGGCTCCGGTGCAACAACATGCCCCGAGCTCCAACTGGCTTAGCACCTTCCGGGCTCTCTCCCCTCCCGTCTACCTTGGGACGGAGTCAGCCGTACGTACAGAGGAATGGCTAGACATGATACAGGAGTTGTTGGCTGGTATCTGTTGCATGGCCAACATGGCAGTGACATTGACAGTGTCTGTCTTGGACTTACATGCGAAGAGGTGGTGGAAGTCCCTCATGGGCTCTCACTTCCAAGGCCGGATCTACACAGAGATAAGTTGGAGTGAATTCTCGGGTGTTTTCTTGGAGCACTTTATCCCTACATCTGCCCGAGATGAGCTTGAGCAGAGGTTCCTTCTACTAAAGCAGGGATCAAAGTCGGTTACAGAATACTAGATGGAATTCCAGCATCTCGCAAGGTTTGCGGATTCTTATGAGTTGGATGACAGAGGTTATGCCAAGCGCTTCTATAAAGGGCTGCGAGATCCCCTAAGGCAGTCACTTTTGTTTATAGCGGATGGTAGCTTGGCTGAGATCATTGATATGGCGAAAAGATTGGAGGCGGACCACCTGGGATGTAGTAAGAGGCCTGCGGAGGACGTGATGGAAGCCGGCCCAAGTAATAGAAGGAGGCGGGACTTCAGAGGAGGAAGAGGTTGTCAAAGAAGTGGAGGGCGTGTCCACCGAAACTATAGGGTGGAGCATCCAGTTCCACAGCCGCCTGCGTTGCCTCCACCCCCACAGCCTCAGCAATTTCAACAACCTGAAGGGCGTCGTGGTCTGGTGTGCTTCGAATGCAACCAGCCGGGCCACATCCGGCGTTTCTGCCCGCGGCTATATGGGAACGCCCCTCCTGCTCTCCCTCCTGCTCCCCCTCCAGCAGCTCCACGAGGGCGGGGATATATGCGTGGTCGAGGACGAGGACCGCCAAGAGGAAACCCCAGAGCGGTCTGGGATCAGGTGTACACGCTTGACATGACGCAGGAACGGAACCCCCAAGATGTGATTGCAGGTATGATTTAATTAATTTACTTATTTGCATGGTCTAATTTGAATTGATTAGAACTTACTGGACACTAGAAATAAGTTTTGGTTGTTGGTACTTAGGCACCATGATTATTGGCGGGAAGACGGCCTATGCGGTGTTCGATACCGGTGCCTCACACTCCTTTGTGTCCGAGGATTTCATAAAAGACGTGGATGGTGTACAGTACTTCACTGGCATAGCCCGACGTGTACGCCTTCCGGACGGCTCGGAGATGATCGCGACCGCCAAGTGCGAGTTGGAGTTATTTATTGATGGGATGGCCTTTGATACACCGGCCACGGTTCTGAGAATGCCGGAGTTCGACATCATTATGGGCATGGCATGGCTGAACTGGCACTTCGCGAGGATCGACTGCGCGGAGAAGCGGATCTATTTGAGACATGGAGACTCTGACGTCATCTTCCAAGGTATTGGCTTCGCGCCGCGTATGATATTATCTTCTGTTCAGGCTGTAAAGGCTCATATGAAGGGGGATGAGGTCTTCATGATCTGGTTCGAGTTGAAGGAAGCAGCATTGGAATTAAAGGATGTACGGGTAGTGCGGGATTTTCTCAAGGTATTTCCTGAGAAGCTGCCAGGATTGCCCCCGCATAGAGAGGTTGATTTCCAGATTAATCTAGTACCAGGTGCCAAGCTTGTATCCAAGGCTCCGTACAGAATGGCCCCGAAAGAACTTGCGGAATTTAGAGTTCAACTACAGGAACTAGTGGATTCAGGGTTCGTTCTCCCCAGTTCATCACCATGGGGAGCCCCTGTGCTGTTCGTGAAGAAGAAGGATGGAACCCTGCGATTGTGCATAGATTATCGGGAACTCAATCGGTTGACGGTGCGGAACACTTATCCGCTACCTCGGATCGACGAGTTGTTCGATCAATTAGTGGGAGCACATTGGTTCTCTAAACTAGATTTGCGCTCTGGATACTATCAGTTGAGGATACAAGAAGGGGACATTCAGAAAACAGCCTTCAGTTCGAGATATGGTTTGTATGAGTTCACAGTAATGTCGTTTGGGCTCACAAATGCCCCTTCGGCCTTCATGAGCCTGATGAACAAGGTGTTTGAACCATATTTGGACATCTTCGTCATCGTTTTCATCGACGACATCTTGGTCTACTCAAAGACGGAGCAGGAGCATGTCGAGCACCTGACCTTGGTTTTGAAGAAATTGAAGGAGCACGCCTTGTATGCCAAGTTTAGCAAGTGTGAATTCTGGCTTAAGGAGGTTGCCTTCTTGGGGCATGTGATCAGTGGAGCAGGATTAGCAGTGGATCCAGCAAAGGTGCAGGCCGTGAAGGAGTGGTCGCCCTTGCAGTCGGCGGCCGATGTACGAAGCTTTCTTGGACTTGCTGGCTACTACCGCAAGTTCGTGAAAGGATTTTCCAAGATTGCCCTTCCTCTTACCTCCTTGACGAAGAAGGGTGTGCCATTTGAGTGGACACCTCAATGTGAAGCGACATTTCAAGAGTTGAAGGATAGGCTTACCTCCGCCCCCATCCTTGCACTTCCATCGGGGAAGGAAGGATTCCAAGTTTACACAGACGCATCATATCAAGGGATGGGAGTGGTGCTGATGCAGCACGGGCACGTGATCGCTTATGCTTCAAGGCAGTTAAAGAAACATGAAATCAATTACCCGGTTCATGATTTGGAGTTGGGAGCAGTGGTGTTCGCTTTGAAGGTCTGGAGGCATTACCTATATGGCGTACACTGCGAGATCTTTTCCGATCACAAGAACTTGAAGTATGTCCACACTCAGAAGGAGTTGAACCTGAGACAACGACGGTGGTTGGAATTTCTATGCGACTATGAGTTCACCATGAACTACCACCACGGTAAAGCGAACTCGGTAGCCGATGCCTTGAGTAGAAAAGCGCCAGGCTCTAGCCCAGAGTCTCGGTTGATGAGTATGGAGTTGGCTCGGATGATCGAGGAGATGGAAATTACTCTAGTATTCAAGGCTCCTTCGGCAGAGTATGCGGAGTATTTGGCCAACATGAGCATAGTTTGTGATATCCGAGACCGGATTCGGGTGGAGCAAGGAATGGATGCGGCCTTGGCCCCGGCAATCAAGGCAATTGAAGATGGGACCACTGATGAGTACACACTAAAAGATGGCCTCGTTTATTTTCGTGGCCGACTCTATATTCCCAAGGGCGGCAAAATTCGGGAGGATATCTTGAGAGAGGCATATTCCTCTCAATATTCAGTGCACCCGGGTATTGCTAAGATGTACGCCGGATTGCGGAAGACCATGTGTTGGCCGGGAATGAAGAAGGATGTTCGCTACTATGTTACACATTGCGAAGCTTGTCAAAGAGTGAAGGCTGAATGCAGGAGTCCCGGTGGTTTGTTGCAGTCATTGCCCATCCCCGAATGGAAGTTCGAGGATATCTCCATGGAATTTGTCCATGGGCTACCTCGCTCACGCTCCGGGAATGATTCGGTGTGGGTTATTGTGGATCGACTGACAAAGGTGGCCCGGTTCATTCCAATGAAGAAGGAAGCACATGTGGATGTTTTGGTACGTCTTTTTGTGGAGCAATTTGTATGGTATCATGGCGTGCCCAAGACAATTGTTTCGTATCGGGATGGTCAGTTTACATCCAATGAGTGGAAGGCGGTACAGGCATATTTGGGCTCGCGCCTAACCTTCAGTACCGCATTTCATCCTCAGACGGATGGGCAGTCTGAAAGCAGCATCAGGACGTTGGAGGATCTACTGAGGTTATGTGTGCTGGATAGAGGAGAGCCATGGGAAAGGCTCTTGCCACTAGTGGAATTCTCCTATAATAATAGCCATCAGGTGAGCATCGGTATGGCGCCCCATGAAGCCCTTTACGGAAGAAGGTGCAGAACCCCCTTGTCTTGGGTGCAGGATGAAGATCCGAAGGCATTGAGAAATGAATATATAGATGATACTGATGCGGCGGTCAGATTGATACGGGATCGCATGTTGGAGGCTCAGAGTCGGCAGGGAAAATATTACAATAAAAAGCACCGGATGGTGGAGTTCCAAGTGGGCGAAAAAGTGTTCCTCAAGAGTCGGCCGATGCATGGAGTGACGCGGGTGCGTGGAGTGAAAAAGCTCAACCAAAGGTATGTTGGGCTTTATACTATATTGGAAAGGATTGGCCCGTTGGCCTATCGGTTGGAGTTACCACCAGAACTAGAGAATCTCCACGATGTGTTCCATGTGTCGTCGCTTCGAAAAGCACTGTTGCGGCCCGACCAATATATTTCCACTACTGATGGTGCAGTGGCGACAGATAGGTCTGTGCGACTAGAGCCGGTGTGGATTGTTGACAGCGAGACACGAACTTTGCGCTGCAAAAGTTTACCCTTGGTGAAGATGCTATGGTCTAATCATGGGAAGGATGAGTACATATGGTAGCCATTGTATTTGATGCAGCAACGCTACCCGGAGTTGTTTGCTCAAGGTAATCTTATTTAAAAGCATATGTTAAATTTCCTGTTATGCTTTTCTCCCCACAGCCTAATCCTGATTTCGGGGACGAAATCTTTTATTTTGTTTATAGGATTTGTAACGTCCCGAATCGCTCTAGGCCCCTAGTGTGTGTTTTTGAGTCAGGAGGGTTGACTCGAGTCCTGAGAAGTGCAGGGAATTGGACTGCACTTGTGGAGAAGTGGAGAAATCAGTGCAGAGAGACACGGGTAGTGACACGGGTAGTGACACGGGTAGCGACACGGGTATCGACACGGGTAGTGACACGGGTAGAGACACAAGTAGCGACACGGGCGTGTCCCTACCCGTGTGCGTCGAGTAGAGCTCGACGAGGCATGTCGAGATCGGCGAGCTGTGTCGACATCATGTGACACGGGTAGCGACACGGGCGTGTCCCAACCCATGTGTGTCGAGTTACACTCGACAGGCCGTGTCGAGACTGACGAGCTGTGTCGACATCATGTGTCACGGGTAGCGACACGGGCGTGTCCCTACCCGTGTGTGTCGAGTTACACTGGACGAGCGGTGTTAAGATCGACGAACTGCGCGTCGACTTCGACGAATGAACATGACACGGGTAGAGACACGGGCGTGTCCCTACCCGTGTGCGCCAGTCGACGATTTTGATCGATCGTCGAGATGCAACCCGAGAAGGACACGGCCAAGGACATGGCCAAGAACACGGCCGTGTCAAATATTGAACTGACATGGAAACTGCTGTTGCCGCTTAGCCAGGCAGGACACGGGTAAGGACACGGCCGTGTCCCTACCCGTGTCACTTTTTATATATAAGGGGGAGAGAAAACCCTAGCCGTTTTCATGCTCTTTTCATCCCCTAATTCCTGTGAGAACTCCTGATGAGAGGGATCCTGCTGGAGCAAGTTCTACCGGAGGAGATCCGTCATCGCCGTGAAAGACAAGATGCCGCCAAGGAGAACTACGAGATCCATGACCGGAAATGGTGGTACCGCTGGAACTTATGTGAGTTTCCTACCCTCTCCCTTGGTGCTAGATCTATAGTTATTTTCTTAGGAGAGACATCGGCTCAAGAGAGTCTTGATGGAGAGAAGAAGTCTTCTAGGTTTGGCCATGCTAGGACTTGTGTTCTAGATTTTAGATCTCTTCAACCACTCTTCTTCTATGTGATGATGGAGAATGGTTTCGTGAAGAATATTGGACTCTTGAGGTTGAATAAGGGTGGAGTAAATTTTGGAATGATTTGGGAAGATAGCCTTGAGGAGGAAGATGAACCGATGCCGTTCATTCCGCCTTAAGATGCGTGCAGAATCTATATTCTGCGCTCAGCGAACTTCGTGGCCATTGTTAAGTGTGATATGGCCAGATCTGGGCTTTTGGCTAAACACGAAAGTTGAAGCCCTTCAAAATTCCTTTCCAACGAATGGTTGCACGACTTCTGGCGAAATTTGTAGCCACGGGAAAGTCTAAACGAAAATGGTGTTCAATAAATCCTGTATGCAGAAACTGTATTCTGTATGCAGCGGACTTCAAGTCCGATTTCAAATAGGATAATCTCAAATCTGGGTTGAGGTCTGAATATGAGAGTTGTAGAACACGGAAGTACCTTTCCAACGTGGGGTTACACGACTTCACCGGATTCTTGTAGCTTCGGGAATCTCCGGCCGAAGTTGCTGTCCAGATTTAACCTGCGCCTAAATTCTGGGCTTAATGGAAAATGGATTTTGATTCGGTGGAATTAATAATGCAAGATACTTTGCTTGGATGAACCCGTATGATTAATCATTTGTTGCATGATTGAACTAGCTTATTAATCAGATTTTATATTATCAAATTGTGAAACAATCTTATTTAAACGAATTGAATTGGTAGGAATTGAAAGATTGATAATTGTGCACTTCATGTTTAAATTATGCCATTATCAAATGTAAAGTGTGATAGATCTTATATGCGCATCATGTTTATATTACATTGTCATCATTTGGGAAGTCATATAGATGAATAAATTACGGCCATGGATATGTTTGATTAATGAAATGAGTCTAGTAGACCAATACTTATAGCGTCGTCTCCCTACGGGTAGTATTGTGAAGGGATGTAAGTGCGGTGTTGACCTCCACTTGTTTTGGTTGTGTTGAGATAAGGTATGGATGGATGGTTGGGCCGTGTCCTCGTGTTTACTTCTGAGGCCCCTTCCATGTTATATTGATGTGGTATTTGCATGTGGTGTGAGTCGACACGCGGTGTCGTAATCCTGTGTTAAGGATAGTGTGGCAGGTCTACGGGCTCGCCAGTCGTCACACCGACGGGAGTTGGCAGTTAGACTTGGTCGATTTGGGCTATGTCCTCGGTGTTCACGTCCCGAGGCCCCTCCGGCCATGTGAACGGTTGGGCTGTGTCCTCGTGCTTTCTTCCGAGGCCCCTTCCGGGTCACGCAAGGCCAGTTCGGGCTGTGTTCTTGGTGCACATCTACCCAAGACCCCACTGGGCCATAGTACGCATGGGCTCCGCTATTGTGTTCTTAGCGTTGAGGCATATGGAGGCCTAGGTGAAGTAGTGTGGATACCCGCCTAGTAGTAGAAGTGCCCGTTCTACTGTCACCGCCTGGCCACGACGGCTGATGCCTGAGAGGTTAGCTACCTGCTCGAAAAGTGGGAACTAAAGGTCTATGTCGACATAGCGGTTGCATGGGTGTGCATGGGTGAGTCATTGCATAGCATACATGGCATATCATAACATTGCACAACAAGATCCTCATCGTATAAGTTTGTATGGGCACTCTTATACGATGAGTTACTTTTATGTAACCCGATCCTTAACTTATAAGTTTGTATGGGCATTCTTATAAGTTAAGTTACTTTCCTGCTGTTAGTTATACTTGCTAGTTTAGTGTAGCTCTTAAATAAATACTGATTATGATACTGTTACTCTTACACTACTGCCACCTGCTTGTACTTCCTTACTTGCATACTTGTTATATACTATACTCTTGTTCCTTTTCTCCGCCCGGTGCCGAGGAGTCGCCGGGGAAGCGGATATGAAACCACTTAGTCGTTTCGACTAACGGTTGCTACGTCTTCCTTTTAGGAGGTCACGCCACAGGTAGAGCAGCCGCAGACTACGCAGTAGGACAGCCAGGACAGGACGACAGGGCCTGAAGTGACGGTGTCGTCGATACCGTCGGTTACTGATGTTAGTATTTTGATTAATCTGATGTAGCCCGTTTGGGCAATGATTAGCTGTACTCTGATATTTTGTAGAAGCATGTTTAGCTTCTCTATTTATTGATGTATTTGGACAATTATTACTTAGTGTGGATTTTCACTTCTCTTGCTTATTTATTTGGTTGGGTTGGCATGATATATTGATATTGTTGTACCAGGCGGAATAGGCGTCTTGTGGTACAGGTTAGCCCGTGTGCTAATGCTACCGCAAGATGGCTGTTCCGGGCATAAGACTCCCCCTTCGTGCCGTGTTTTGGGTTCCGGGGAGGGGGGGTCTTACACCTCATCACCCTCTCACTCCACCTATGTACAGGGTTTTAATTCCCTTCAAAATTATTCTGGTTGCAAGTCTCCCTCCAAAAGACTTGAGGGTTTGGTTTTTGGGAACCTGATCAAAACCCCATTGGTGCCAGGACACCTGATCAACCCCTTCCTACAGTGGATTCCTACCAGGGTGGTAGAAGAGTGGACTACCCAGATTTGGGGAACCACTATAAAATTCTTATGTCGTCTGGTTGCTTTCTTTTCTTTTTGTTTTCTGGCCTTGATCTGTGAATGTGCTCTGATTGAATAATTGCTTCATCTTGGTTTATTGTATTTTCTTCCCTGCACACACACCTAAAATACAACAACAGTTGTAAAAGTTTTAAAATCACCAACATACTCTATTCACCCCCCCCCCCTCTAGAGTATATCTGATCTAACTAACACCTTCAGGTGGTATCAAGCATACCTCCTGAACTTTCAATTGGTATCAGAGGCAGGTTGGTTAAATTACCAGACCTTACAGGTTGGTTGTTATTCAACCAATTCAGTGCTCCAGGTTGGTTAACATACCATACCTGATTGGTTGTACAGGCTAACACCTGAACCCAAAGATCCCTTAGTTAGATCTGTTTGTTTTTATTCTGTTATTGGACTTATCCTACTCACAGACATGGCCCAAAACAAGGATTATACAAGCATCAGACCTCCAGTGTGCAATATTAATAAGTTTGTCATCTGGAAGGCAAGAATTAGATTATATATGAACTCCATTAATGAGGATATTTTTTCTGTCATTTCAACAGGTGTTCCTCCAGCTCCTGTAACTTTTGTCAACACATCAACTAATCTGAGTGCAGTACCACCTCCAGACAATACTGAAGCCTATAAGAAAGCCAAGATGGCTGATGCAAAGGCTATGAATATTCTGGCCCAAACAATGTCAAATGACATATTTCAGAAGGTGGCTGAGTGCACCTCAGCCAAGGCCATTTGGGACTCTCTCAACCAAATGGTAGCAGGCTCAGCTGATGAAAGAAAGGATAGGAGATCCAGTCTCATTTCTCTCTATGAGAATTTCAAAAAGGATGAGACAGAATCTATGGCTGAGATGTACAATAGATTAAGTTCAATCATCAGTGAACTCAAGACTCTTGACAAGGACATCACCTTAACTGAGGTGAATGACAAGATACTGATGTGTTTCCCCAGTTCATGGGATTCCAGAATCTGGCCAATCAAAGAAGCCAGAAGACTCAATGAGATTTCAACAAAATCTCTGTTAGGCAAGCTGAAGTCATATGAGCAGCTTGTCAAATCAAGAGAGGCAGCAGAACAGAAGGCAACTACCCTAGTTAGGAAAGAGCACAGCTTCTGGCAATGAAGTGTTAATGAGTCTTCAAAGCTTCAAGAAAGGATTTTGAAGACAATGAAACATCAAAGGAGGTTGTGTGTTTTACATCCAATGATGCCCAGAGTCAGAAAAAGGATAAGGGCAGGGACAAGGATACAGAAGAAAACAAAGCAGAGACCCTCCTCCAACAAATATAAAAGGAAAGACAAAGGATTTGTTTTTGGAGTGCCAAAAGAAACATCCTCCTCCATTGAAGAAGAGGAAGAAGCCTACAAAATGGCCTCCAAGACTGTGGATCAGAAGGACTGAAGATGAAGGTTAGAAGAGGCTGAAGGTGATCTAGTTTTGATCCTGATTTATTTAAAGGAATTTAAAACACATGGATCTAATAAACCCAAAGAAAGAAATAAAAATAAGCCCAAATATCAGACAAGACACTGATCAATTGAAACAAAGGATAATCAAGTTAATATCTGTTGTGAGGCAAAACAATGTTTTGGGGATGTGCAGCAAAGACGTTTTGGGCACTATATTGTCAAGACATAGCCCCAGAGAATTCAGAGAAAAGGATAAGGGCCAGGGACGAAGAGAATTACAGACCCGTGTCGACGAAAGATTCAACGAGTCGAGTCAAGGAACACGGCCTCCTCCAACATCAATATAAAATGTGACGGGCAAGACACTAGAAAGTTGATGGGGGAAAAATTGTTGCCGTGTCAGGTCGGGCTAGAGTGATACCCACATTCGAAGAAGGAAACATCCGTGTTCCTCCAGCTCTAGTGAATCCGACGGCTGGGGGATGTTCCTGAGGATAACCCGTGAGTTGACTTGGAAAACCTCACTTTTCCACTTGTTCTATTTCTAAATCCTTCTAAGGCAAGAAGAAGAAGGCTAGATCCGTGCTTCGGAGCCTCGCAAGCCGAATGGCAATAGTCATTTCCATGCCTGGCGCCAAAGAGGAACCAGAAGCATGAGTCGCTCTCTTTCTTACTAGGAAGCCCGTGCGATGCAGTTGGAGGCGTTCCTTCGGGTAGAAGAGTCCCCGTCGTTTTCTGAAGATGAAGGTGCCTCTGGAGACTCAGAGAAGCGTGATCAGGATTGAGCCTTTCTAGATTCTTGATTTCAACTTCATGATTTGATTTAAAGTAGAATTGTCGTTTTAAAACTATGTGCATGGATCTAGAACAATGGCTTAAACCCAGAGCCAAAGAAATCAAAAACGGAATGTTAATGGCTTGAGGACCGGTTAGATGTGCCCTAGTAAAACCTTGAATGCTGTCAGATCACAGCAAACCGTGCGGTGGTTTGTTGCTTGCATAGAAATACTAACTGAATCGAAGGCCCAATTGTTTTATTCATGTATGACCGGCCTGCGTGCCGAGGTTTGTAAACATGTATTATTCAAGCTAATGAAGGCCATTTTGTATAATCAAGTTAAAATCTGAGGACGTTGAGATGTGAGGTTTCCATAAGTAACAACCCGGTCTGTCTGTGTATATGGCGTCGGGCCCCGCAATCTATATCTCGGAAGGGGGTGCTACAGGAGAAGCCTCAAGCTGATGGATATCACAAGCACAGTAAATGCCAGATTAAATGGCAGGCTGGGCTTGGGTGCTTCATCAAGTTTACCCCCCATAATAAAGAAGAATATACTTTCTACTCCCATAAAGTTTATCACTGCTAAGGGTAAAGAGAAACTAATTGAAAAACCCATGTCAGAAAATAAGTCAAATCCCCTAGACAATAGAAACAGAAAATAGAAGAAAGCTTTTAAAGACCAAGTTCAGCAGAATTCGTCGAACTCAGATCGACGAAATCCTGCAAGTTCGTCGAACCCCGATCGACGAACGCTGAACACAAACTTCAGAAATAATTATTCGTCCAACTGCGATCGACGAACTGTGTATGGTTCGTCGAGCAGAGGTCGACGAACGTGGGACGCAGAAAATGACCATGGTCATTCTCTGAGTGGAGGTCGACGATCTCATCCCCATTCGTCGAACTCTGGTCGACGAACGCACAATAATTCGTCGATCCCAGAATGACCAAATATAAATCATTTCTCCTATAGAAATTTTAAAGCAGCTAACAAGACATTTAATCCAGTAGCTGATTGGATAATCCCACCTAGGAGATATCACCCTCTAGGGTATAAGTCTCAACCTGTCTTATCAGTCATTTCTAGTTTTACTTTTCAGCGAAACCAAGGACCAAAGGTAACCTGGGTCAAGAACAATTGAGCTTTGTTATTTAATGCAGGTACAGGTGAAGAGCTGTCCAAGGTTAAGTCAGACCTGGTACCTGGACAGTGGCTGCTCCAAGCACATGACTGGCAGAAAAGCAAATCTCTCCAGCTATAAGTCCAAGCTAGGACCAAAGGTGATATTTGGAGACTCAAAGAGTGGTCAGTCAGAAGGATATGGAAGAGTAAGAATTGGAGCAGTGTCCTTCAAAAAGGTGACATATATAAGAGGACTTAAACATAACCTTATATCCATAAGTCAATTATGTGATGAAGGTTATCAGGTACATTTCAATTCTAGCTCTTGCTCTATTATAAATGATAAAAACCAAACCGTTTTAATTGGACTTAGACAAGGAAACATATATTTAGTAGATTTCATTTCTGCCACAACTGATATTTGTTTACTCAATATCACTAGTAACCAAAATGAGTTATGGCACAAAAGGCTAGGACATGTAAACCTTAAGAACATATCTAGGTTATCTAAAGACAACCTTGTTAGAGGTTTACCTTCTGGTCCCTACAAGAAGGAAAGCCTATGTAGGGCTTGTCAACTAGGCAAGCAAACTAAAACTAGTTTCAAATCCATTAATAAAAGTGATTCACCTAGGATATGGTATCTGCTTCATGTGGATCGTTTTGGACCCATTGCAGTACAAAGTGTAGGAGGGAAGTCTTAAACCTTAGTCATTGTTGATGATTTCTCCAGATTCAGTTGGGTAGCCTTTCTGAGAGCTAAGTCAGATACATTCAAAGTTCTTACAGATTTTCTCAGGACCATACAGATTGAGTTCTCTACTCATATTGCATTGATCAGAAGTGATCATGGCACAGAGTTTGAGTCTCTTCTTATGCATGAGTTCTATGCGAAGGAAGGTATCAGGCAGTGCTTCTCAGCTCCTAGAACTCCCCAACAAAATGAGGTTGCTGAAAGGAAAAATAGGACAATCATTGAAGCTACAGGTACATTGTTAGCAGATGCTTACATGCCTCTATCCTTTTGGGCAGAAGTTGTAAACACAGCTAACTATGTCCTGAATAAATGTCTTATACATAAACTAAAACATAAGTCCCCCTATGAATTACTTAAAGAAAAGAAACCTAAAATCACTTACTTTAAAGTTTTTGGTTGCATATGTTACATCCACACTAATAACAAAAGATACATTATAAAATTTGAGGCTAAGGCTGAAGAAGAGATTTTTCTAGTATATTCCCAAGTAAGCAAGGCCTATAGGGTTTTCAACAAATCATCCCTTAAAATTGAAGAATCTGTCCATGTGTCTTTTGATGAAGCTAACATGTCTTATAAGGAGAAAGACATTTCTACCAATAGTTTTTTGCAGGTTTCACCATTGTGTGAGTCTATGGATGGACTAAACCTTACCCAAGAGGTTCCAACTCATCCCACTCCACAGGCTGCTGAAGATAGTGAAGAAGAAGTCCAAGAGGAAGTAACTGAACTTCCATCAACAGCCAGTACCATTCCTCAAGAGGAATTATTTACAGAAGCTGTTGCTCAACCAACTCCACCAACTGATCTTATCACACTTAGAGATCACCCCAGATCTCAAGTGATTGGAGACATTTCAGTTGGTGTACAGACAAGACATCAGCTCAATCAAGACTTGATGCATGCCTGTTTTCTCTCTCAAATTGAACCTCTCACCATCCATGAAGCTGAGCAAGATCCCCACTAGATTCTTGCAATGCAAGAGGAACTAAATCAATTTGAGAGATGTAGAGTTTGGGATTTGGTTCCAAGACCCCATAACTACCTAGTTATTGGACCAAATGGGTCTATAGGTAACAAATTGTATGCAGAAGGGAACATAGTAAGAAACAAGGCTAGACTTGTTGCTCAAGGCTATAGGCAAGAGGAAGGAATAGACTATGACCAAACCTTTGCCCCTGTTGCAAGGTTGGAGGCCATTAGAATATTCCTAGCCTATGTAGCCTACAAAAAGTTCAAAGTATTCCTGATGGATGTTAAGAGTGCCTTTCTGAATGGTGTACTTCAAGAAGAGGTTTATGTAGAATAACCTCCAGGTTTCATCTCTCTAACTCAACCCTCTAATGTTTACAAATTGCATAAAGCTCTCTATGGTTTAAAGAAAGATCCAAGAGCTTGGTATGAGACCCTAGCTAGCTTTCTCTTAGAGCATAAATTTACAAGAGGAACCATAGATAAAACCCTTTTCACTAGACATCATAAGGACCAAATCTTATTGGTACAAATATATGTGGATGACATTTTTTTGGGTCTACTGATCCCAAATTGTGCAAGAGGTTTGCTGACCTCATGCATTCCAAATTTGAGATGAGTAGAATGGGTGAGCTTTCCTATTTCCTTGGTCTTCAAGTGAAGCAGCTCCCTGATGGTATCTTCCTCTCCCAATCTAAGTATGCTAAAGAGCTTATTAAAAAGTTTGGGATGGGTGATGCTTCAGGAATGAAAACACCTATGGCTACCAATGCTGTTGTGGATTCTGATGCAGTAGGGGAACCTGTAGATCAGAAATATTATAGGGCAATTGTTGGATCCCTATTATACTTAACAGCTAGCAGGCCTGACATAATGTTTGCCACATGCCTTTGTGCTAGATTCCAAGTGAATCCTAAAGAATCTCATCTTATTTTTCTAAAAAGGATTTTGAGATATATAAAGAGTTGTCCTAGTTTAGGACTATGGTATCCTGTAGAGTCAGAATTTGAGTTAACTGGATACTCAGATGCTGACTATGCTGGATGTAGAGTGGACAGGAAAAGTACCTCTGGAACTTGCCAGTTCCTGGGTATGAGACTTGTCTCTTGGTTTTCCAAAAAGCAGACATCTGTGTCTACATCAACTGTTGAGGCAGAGTATATGGCTGCTGGCAGCTGCTGTTCACAGATGCTATGGATACAAAACTAGCTCCTAGATTATGGTATCAACTTAAATAATTCAACCTTATTTTGTGATAATACAAGTGCTATTGCTATAGCTCAGAATCCAGTTCATCATTGTAGGACTAAACATATTGAAATAAGACATCATTTCATTAGAGATAATGTAGACAAAAAGAAGATTAACCTGATTCATATTCCTACTGATTTATAGAGAGCAGATATTTTCACCAAACGTTTAGATGAGAAAACCCATCTGTTCTTTATAAATCAACTGGGAATGATTAATGGAGATGAGTTAAATTAATTTTTGTCTGCATTCGACGAATTTTCCAGAGTTCGTCGAACGGAGTTCGACGAATTAGGGAAAGTTTGAGAGATTCTCGTCGAACGGAGATCGATGAATTATCTGTGTGGAAATAATTTTCATCGAACGGAGATCGACGAACCTTGCTTCAGAAACCATTTCGTCGAACGGAGTTCGACGAACTGTTTTCAATTCTTCTAAATGAGTTCGACGAACTATTCACCTCTAACTTATTTCGTCGACCTCATTTCGAAGAACTGTCTCTTTTCGTGGAACGGAGCTTGTCGATTCATATTCCGAAAATCTTATATCTAGGTTTTCTTCGACCTCCGTCCCGCGCTTTCAGTCCCTTTGCTCTTGATCATCGTTTTCTCTGTGATTTTCTTTGCAGGTCATCAATGGCAATTCCTACAGGAGCACTTGCGGCGATGAAGTTTGATGCAGCATTCTCTATGGATTTTGAGTCTTTCCAACATTCAGATCCAATCTTTCTTTATATCCTGGAATTACTTGAAGAATTGCATCTCTAGGATTTCATGACTCGCAGCATCAAGCTACACTCAACCGAGATAAGAGAATGGGTATACACTGCAACCATTTCTGAAGACGGAGATCTGACAGGACATATTGGAAACACTGTCGTTTCCCTGTCTCCATCAGTACTTTCTGAAATTTTTGGACTGATCAATGGTGAAGACAACTTGGAAATGAAAGCTGAAGAATATTCTGATATGTTGAAGGTAGTGGGTTTCTCCGGCAGCAACCCTAATAAGCTTCTGAAGAAGCAACTGTCTGCCACCTATCAATTTTTGGCCGACATTGTAGGAAAAATTCTGATGGGCAAGCACTCGGCACATGACTATATCACTTGCCATCAATTCCTGATTATGTGCGCAGTACTCAACAAACGACAGGTCGACTGGGGTATGGTCTTCTTTGACCTAATCAAGAAGAAAACAAGCAAGAAGGAAGTCTGCTACGGCAGAATCCTGGGGATTTTCCTCCAGGAAAAGGCCAGTGAATGTTTGGTCTCCCCGACCACATTCATCAATGCCAGCAAGCGCCTCACCTGCGCCTTTTTGGCAGATGGGAGAGGACAATCACCAAACCCGCCACGGGTTCCTCCTCCTCCATCAACGCTTCTGAGAGCACAAGGACCGTCAAGGTCACTCCCCACCCTGACACTGAAGAGGCCATTCCACCTCCCCAATCTCTTCCCACTCCTCATGCACCTCAATTCACTCCACCTCCACATCAATCTCCACCGCTTGATCTTGCACATATCCCTACACCTCCAGTTTCCCCCACTGCAACACATATTCCCTCACCTCCTCAATCCCCTCTTCCCCCACACCTATCCACTATTCCATCCTACACCATACCCACTGAACCACACACTGTTCTCCCTCCATTATCCCCTCCACCTATTCTTCCTTCCTCCTCTGCTTCTATTCCCTCCACCATTCTTTCTCCACTTCTGGACTCTTCCACCATTCCCTCCATCATCTCTCTTCTGACTCCTCTCATTCAATCACTCATCACAGAGGCCATTACACCTCTGGTGAATTCCATTAATTCTTTATTTGCACAAATCACAACCCTTTCTGCTGCCCCCTCTTCATTCAGGGGCCTGGCTCCAGGTTCTCCAGAACCCAGGCTGGGGGAGATGCTCCATGATGAAGCTGGTGCAGCAGCTGCAGAGGTTGATATAGTTTTTGACAATACAGTTGATACAGATACAGTTGATACTGCAGATACAGTTTTTGATAATACAGATACAGTTGATAAAGTGCTTGATAATGCAGTTGCAGTTACAGATACAGCTATTGGTTTTATTCAATTTATGGACACTGACATTAGCTTTGATGAGTCAGTAGATACAATAACAACTGCTGTTGATTTCATTATAAATCCCACAGTTAATTTATCTGAGATACTTCATACCTTTGATTCTATATATATGAAGCTTCCTTCAGCAGAGGTTGCTACGCCATATTTGGCTATTGTCCAGTATACCTCTCCAGCTAGTCCAGCAGTTGCCAAGCCACTCTGTGACGCCTTTGCTGCTCCTACTGCTGTTCCAATTCCTGTGTCTATTCCAAACATCTGGTCTATCCCAGATTTTGTCATGGATGATTCTCCCATGCCTGATCTGGATGAGCTCATTCTGGCAGACATTGAAGAAGAGAATAAGGCAGCAGCTGAAAGCTCTGTCTCTACTGCTGCTGAACCCTCACCCTCTGAACCTTCTATCCCCCCTCAAGAAAAACCTCTTATCATTCCTGATGAAACTCTGAGGAAGTTGAATGCTCTGTATGACAATCCTCAGAGTTCAGGTTCTGATGATGATGATGATGGTGATGAATCAGATGAGGAGGCTGCTAAAAAGAAAAAGAAGTTGCTTTCTAAGAAAAGGAAGGCTCCTCCTCCTCCTGCTCCCAAGCCTAATCCCACTGCAGACACTCCATACTATATTCTGCACAATGTTGCTCCTTACAAAGGGATGCCTGCATGGATGTGGCTATCAAAGAACCAGCAAAAAGAGAAGAAGAGGAGTAGGAGATACTCTCCTCCCCCAGTTCATAGATACAGAAAGGATCCTCCTCCTCCTCCTCCTCCAGCAGCAGGTGCCTCTGGCTCTGGCTGTCAGAGATCTGCCCCTATTCAAACTTATCAGAGACAAACAAGGAGATCTTCTGGTGGTAGTAAGCCAAGTCCACCATCTTCAGGCAGACAACACCATCAACAACAATAGCAGCAGCAGCACCAGGAATCTAAGGAACATGAAGCTGAAAGGCCCTACTCTCCTCGTGAAGAACCAGAAATAGCCAACACAGCCAGAATGGCAAGGTTCCAAGAGCTCATTGGCTTATCTTTAATCAACAAAGCTAAAGCTGAAGGCAAGGACACAACAGGCTTAACTACTATGTCTCAGTACATGAGAGATGAGCTAAAGAGATTTGGGAAAGGAAACAAGCTACTCAATGTTGATGAGTACATGCATCTTCACCCAGAGCAGTTGTCCCCAGAGCCACTTCACTAAACATCATAGGGGCAGCTGACATGAATATGACCAAGGCTCAAGCTTCAGATCCCAATAGGGAAATCATTTTCAAAAAGCCAGGAGATAAAGCACCAGAAGACAAGCTAAAACAGAAGAAGACAGAGAAGTAATTTTGTGGTTATTTCATTTCTGCTTCTATTTCAGACTATATCTTGTACTAAAACAAAGCCTGTATGTATATATATATCTGATGCATGTGTTGTAAATTCTCTGCCAGATATATTTCTTAATTTTGCTTTTTTTTTGTTTGTTCTTTGCTTGGAGTCTCTCTTAATGACCTCACCCAAATAGGGGGAGATTGTTGGATCCCTAGTTGATTTGGCCTAGGTCCACTGACTTAGGATGTGACCCATCATGTATAGTCTGGGTCAAGTTTATGTCTTAGAGTCTAGGACAGTCCTCTATCTCAACTTCAAATGGACCAGCCTACCTCATGAACATCAGGAACTCCAGATCTATCAGTTTTTCAGACTAAGTGAAATGAGTTCGACGTTCGTCGAACTCAGCTCGATGAAGGGAGTTCTACGCTCGACGATCGTGAGATAATTCGTAGTGCTGAGCTCGACGAACTATGTTCTTTGTTCGACGAACACCGGGATTCTACTTCAAGCATTATCAGGACTATTTCAGAATTTCTCTAAGTCCAACTTCAAGCTTTGGTCGACGAATTACTTTCTGAGCTCGACGAACTTGGACCTCAAGTTCTCAGATTCTCAGGTCGACGACTTCAGTTCTCAGCTCGACGAATTTAGTTCTCTGCTCAACGAATAAAGATTGTCTGTTCAACGAATGAAGACTGTCAGCTCGACGAACTCAGCTCAGCTCGACGAACTCAGCTTAGCTCGACGAACTCAGGCTCAGCTCGACGAACTCAAAACTCAGTTCGAGGAATTATGTTCTTCGGTCGACGATTCCAGACTAGGTCTTCTTCCATTCCCATCCCATTCCATGGCGCTGATTCTTGAACATTTAATGGCAGTTCTTCCCAGAATACTACCGTTAGAATGCGAAGTTAATCCTGGATTATTACATTCCATTTTACCATGGAAACAGTTGGGGAAATAATTTATTGCTGCTTCCTTTTCAGGCCGTCTGCCATTACTGCTTTAGATTCAAAATTCGAATGTTTCTTATGAGACATTGAGATATACAGAAAGAGTCAGTAATACAGTGATATACAAAAAAAAAACAGACAGTGATTCAGACAACACAGAAAAAGGAATTCATTCTTGGCCAGGGAGAAACTGATCAAGAAGAAGAAGAAGAACACTACATCAATATCAAGAGTCTTCTTCATCTGCTTTTACTCAGGATAACTTCCAAGACAATACATTCATATCAGTCACAAGAAGTTCCTGGAGACTTTCTCTGGACCAGGAAATCTAGGTCTTTGAAGACATATCACCCTGAAGCAGTGCTCCAGCATTCTTCCTGATTCATTCTACATATTAGGGGGAGCAAAGCTGCTAAACAACAATCCACAAGTCTTCTCATTTGACTTGAGAAAGAGAAGACATCATCACCCACTCACTCCACCTCTGTACAGTGTTTTAATTCCCTTCAAAGTTATTCTGGTTGCAAGTCTCCCTCCAAAAGACTTGAGGGTTTGGTTTTTAGGAACCTGATCAAAACCCCATTGGTGCCAGGACTCCTGGTCAACCCCTTCCTGCAGTGGATTCCTACCAGGGTGGTAGAAGAGTGGACTACCCAGATTTGGGGAACCACTATAAAATTCTTGTGTCGTCTGGTTGCTTTCTTTTCTTTTTGTTTTCTGGCCTTGCTCTGTGAATGTGTTGTGATTGGATAATTGTTGCATCTTGGTTTATTGTATTTGCTTCCCTGCACACACACCTAAAATACAACAACAGTTGTAAAAGTTTTAAAATCACCAACATACTCTATTCACTCCCCCTCTAGAGTATATCTGATCTAACTAACACCTTTAGGTGGTATCAAGCATACCTCCTGAACTTTCAGTCTTCTTGGGTTTACTAAGGTTTTATCATGACCAAGTCATGACAAAACCACTCCTAGGGGGTCTAGTTGTCTGAGAGATGTTATAAAGCAGGTCAGAGCGACGAGGTTGTCCTGAAGAATTTTCTCGTTGGCATTCGACATAATGTGTGAGCTCTAGAGATCCGCCTCAAAAACTAGCCCCCCTATTTATAGAGATTGGCAGGTAGTCGTCAAGGGCGAGCAACTCTGATACTCAGCATAACAACTCACCGAATAAGTGTTGGATGATTCTTTATGAGCTCCTACATCGCTTGAAAAGAGTGGGGATTGTGTACAACCCATATTCGTCGAGGATGTGTCCTACCACAGCGAGGTCACCGGAAATCAAGGTCAACAAGTCAAGATAGAATTCAGAGGCAGCGTTCAAGACCGCGAAAGACTTGTTCCAGTATGGAGAGCTCCCCTCGCATAATCTCCAGGTATGCGACTAGGAGAGATTCTCGCCCAACCTGTCCGAGGCTCCCTTGGAAGTCGCCTAGTCGCCAGGGGATAGGGTATAAATATGACCCCCCCTCCTTAGATTTCCCTATAAATAGTACCCCAGGGGTACGCGGTGGGACACGAAAAATCCTCTGCAGGATTCTTGCGAGCTCTCCTTTCAAGATACTAGCCGAGCCTTTGGATTCCATTTCCTTAGAGACCAGGTCGCGACCTTGCGACTTAGTCATCAGCTAGTCTCCCTCGTACCCAGTTCGACCATTTTTGGTTGAGAAGGGGCTGCTCCTTTCGAGCATCCGGGTAATTGGTGGTACCTTCCTGCCTCAACATCTGGGGTCTTGTTTTCCTTCGTTCCTCATCCTATTCATCCTAGTCGTCTGATCTTACCCCTGAACCGGTAACCTTATGCGGCATTGGTCCAAATTCTGAGGTTGGGAATTTTCCTGGCTTCAACACTGTTAACCAACTTGTTAGAAAAAGTGACTTCTTTCATTTTTGATAATGAATGTTTAGCAGCTTTTAATATTATCAAACATAAGCTTATCAACTCTCCAATTCTAGTAGCAATAGATTGCTCTTTTTCATTTGAGATAATGTGTAATGCAAGTGACATTGTTGTAGGCGCAGTGTTAGGCCAACAGGTGAACAAGTATTTTCACGGAATTTATTAAGCAAGCAAGACACTCACATCCGAACAGGCCAACTATACCACTATATAGAATGAACTTTTGGCAATTGTTTTTGCATTTGATAGGTTTAGGCCTTGTATTGCTCTCTCTAAAGTCATTGTGTTTACTGATCATTCTTCCCTTAGGTACCAACTAAACAGGTAAGATGGCAAGCCTTGATTATTAAGATGGATCCTCCTGTTGCAAGAATTTGACTTGGAGATCCGGGACAAGATAGAAGCGGAGAACTTGGCCGCTGATCATCTCTCCCACTTAGAGAACCCTGCTGCAGATACACTTGTAGAAGCCGACATTGATGATAAATTCCCCGTAGAGCGCCTCCTCACCATAGAAAAATTAAAGAATTCTTCTACCACTTGGTTTTCAGATTTTCCCAACTATCTAGTGGAACGGGTCCTGCTGAAAGGTTTTTCAAGTTAGCAAAAGAAGAAATTCTTTTTCGGTGTGAAAAAATACTTTTGGGAGGACCCATCCTTATTTCGTATCGACGCGGATCAAGTGGTAAGAAGATGTGTTTCAAGTGAGGAAGGCTTGCCAATTTTGCGGCACGACCTTGAAGGACCAACCAACGGACATTACTAAGCAAACTGGTTTAACACCCCAAATTCCCAGATTGGGTTCAAGTTGAGTGATACGGCCTGGGACACGGACGTGTCTCAGGGCGTGTCCTACTTTGTATAGCTGAGCAGTCTGTCGAGTGCTCGACGAACTGCACTCGACGAGTTCTCGAGAGGGAACACACCCTACGATACGGGCGTGTCAGTGGGCGTGTCCCCCTCTGGTCGATGAGCTTCGCTCGATGAAGAACACACTGGAGGCGTGTCTACTGTCGTGTAAGGCCACACGGCCTCTGACACGGGCGTGTCACAGGCCGTATCCTTTTTTGTATTTTTCCATGACAGTGAGGCCTGGTGAACATGAGCAGGACACGGGTGTGTCTCTGGGCACACGGCCTGTCACACGGGCGTGTCACATGGCCGTGTCTTTGTCTGGTTGAGATGGGGGTATACCACCTGAAGTACACGGCCACAGACAAGGGCGTGTTTGAAGCCATGTCAAGTCACACGGCCTGTGACACAGGCATTCCACATCGCTGTGTAATGTTTTGGATGAGTCGGATGTGTGCTGCTTAAAGTACACGGCCTGTGACACGGGCATGTCACTGGCCGTGTTAGCCAAAAATTAGCCTTTTGTGGCAAAATTGTGGCCGTCCATTTTTCTTTAGCTGGGATCTAATGGTCGAGGCTTCTCCCTGCTACTTTAATGCCGAGGATGGAGAAGAGTATCTCCATTTTGACTTGGCCATTCTCTTTCTACAAGCTAGAGTGAAGGGAGATCTAGAAGAGGAGGAGGAGAGGAGCCGACCACCGGTGGAGTTGCTGAGTTCCGATTTACGATCCGAGGCCAGAATTATAGAGGCAAAGCTGCTGCGGTGCGTTCCAGCCTGCTAGAATTCCATGTCTACAAAGAGGTAATCAAGGGTAATGATCTTCCTTCTTGGACATATGAAGTCCTCCTTGTTAGCATGTGCATGGGTTTCCCCCACCAGAGGGTGGATTGCTAAGGGATTCCCTTGGGTTGATTCTTGGAATCCCCACTAGTTTGGCATATAGATCCAGAAATGTAGTACGGAATAGGCGTGTTGTGTGAAGCCCATTTGGACAGGTTAGTCTGGATTGGTGATGTTGCATTTGCGCACCGGAGAAGATTCCGTGGTTAAACGTGTAGTTTATGGAGTCGACGGGTTTGACCTGTGAAGGGTAGTAGCAGGAAGTACTGGAGTGGTAGTCCAGGAAAATACCCTTGTGATGCTGGATGGGTTGGACCTATGAATGGCAGTAGCAGGAAGTACTGGTGCGGAAGTCCAGGAAAAGGCTCTCTAATGCTTGTAATTCTTATGATGCTTGATGGGTTGTGCCTATGAAGGGTAGTAGCAGGAAATACTGGCTTGGTAGTCCAGGAAAATACCCTCAAGTGTATGTTATGAATGTACGGTTAAGCCTAGGGAAGGAAAATGAGTTCTGTCGCTAACGCAAGGCGTGGCTCCTAACTAACCTATGAATGTAAAGCCAGTCCCTTGAGGATGGTCTAGCAATATGTGAGATTGATGAGTTCTTTAAAAGGCCTCGTGCCAAACAGGTAAGGTGAAACCGACCTGCGCCTTTAACTTAGTCGTGAGTACGTTGGTATTCCGTGATGGCAAGACGACTTGAGCTGTAACGTCCCGAATCGCACTAGGCCCCGCGTACGTGTTTTTGAGTCAGGAGAGCTGACTTGGGTTCGGGTGAGTGCTGACAACTAGGAAGCATGTGTGAATAGGATTTGTATCACCCTAATCATTGGTCAAACACTTTGGTGTCGAGGTGTTGACACACTGGAGTCAAGGTGTCGACACCGTGTGTCGACACTTTGATGTTGAGGCGTCGATATACTGGTGTCGAAACCGTGTGTGGACACACAGTGTGTCGACACACTGGGTCAAGGTGTCGACACAGTGTGTCGACACCCAGGTTGAGGTGTCGACACACTGGTGTCGGCACTGTGTGTCGACACATGCTGTGTCGACACACTGGAACCAGGTGTCGACACAGTGTGTCGACACCCAGATGTTGAGCTGTCGACACCATGATGCAAGACACGGGCGTACCCGTGAGTGTGTGTGTGTGAGACCAGTTTAACTCAACAGAACGTGTCGAGATAGATGAAATATATGACACGGGTAGAGACACGGGCGTGTCCCTACCCATGTGTCGTTGTGTCGAGTTGAGTTCGTCTAAATGCATCCAGAGAAGGACATGGCCAAGGAACACGGCCGTTTCATGTGGACACAGGTCGGGATACGCCCGTGTCGAGTATTGAACCGACATGGAAATTGTCGTTGCCATTTCGTCCAAGCAGGACACGGGTAAGGGCACGGGCGTGTCCCTACCCGTGTCACTTTTCATATATAAGGGTAAGAGAAAAACCTAGTCGTTTTCAGGCTCACTTCATCCCTATTTTTTGAGAGAAACTCCTGTTGAGAGAAGGAAGTTGCTGGATCTAGTTGTAGAGGAGAAAATCCACCGTCGCCGTGAAGGAGAAGATGCCACGGAGAAGAGTTACACAATCCATGGCCGGAAATAGTGAAAATGCCGAAAATGAGGTGAGCTTCCTACCCTCTCCCTTGGTGCTAGATCTTTAGTTATTTTCTTACGAGAGATATCAACTCAAGAGAGTCTTGATGGAGAGGAGTTTTCTAGGGCTGGCCATGCTAGGACATGTGTTCTAGGTTTTAGATATCTTCAACCTCCCCTTTCTTATATGTGTTGATGGGTGGATGGTTTCGTGAAGAATCATGGCCCATTCGAGGTTGAATGAGGGAGGAGGAATTTCTGGAGTGATTTTGGAAGATCGACTTGAGGAGGAAGATGAACCGATGTCGTTCATTCCTCTTTAAGATTCCTGCATAATATGTATTCTGCGCGTAGTGAACTTCTTGGCCATTTCCAAGCAGGATATGTCCAGATCTGGGCTTCCGACTAAACAAGAAAGTTGTAGCCCTTGAAAATACCTTTCTAACGAGTGGTTGCACGTCTTCATGCGAAGTTTGGAGCCATGGTAAAATCTGAACAAAAATGACATCCGATAAATCCTGCATGCAGAAATGTTGTTCTGTGCGCAGTGGAATTTGAAGCCGATTTCGAATAGCATACACTCAAATATGAGTTGTGGGCTGAGTATGGAAGTTGTAAACCATGGAAAGACCTTTCCATCGAGGGGTTACACGTCTTCACCGGATTCCTGTAGCTTCGGGAATCTCCGGTCGAATTTGCTATCCAGATTTATTCTGCACTTAAATTCTGTGGTTTA